>JADLZK010011901.1:0-154225 GCA_015847255.1 Hyparrhenia diplandra | reverse complement strand
ATGTTCTTTTGATGTTGTGAAGACGTATAGGATGATCATGCATCATATCATCCATATAAAGTTGAAATGAAATAATAATTTAGACTCCCTCCTTTCTTTTCGGGATAGCTATTCTTCCTTATAGCTGTTTTGTTTGAATAAATCTCGTCATGTATCAGGTTTTTGCCATTTAACTATCCTTTTAAAATCTTCACTCAAAAATTCCTAATCATTGGGAACTTCTGGATGAATCTTATTTACCATGCCAATTCAATATGAGAACCTACGGCTGGTCTTTGATTCTCAAATTGTGCATATGTCGTCAAAATTTGACATGTGCCCTTTTAATTGTCATTTTTGGTGTGCGTGCGTGATTATTTCGATTTATAGAAAATTTTTGTGTCTTTAAATAAATTTGTTAAAAATAGATTCAAATATTTTCCAATGATACTAATTATTACTATAATTATTATTATTATTTAATATATATTTAATTTAAATTGTTTCTTGGGAAAGCAAAGCGACAAGTATTTAGGGACGGAGGGTGTATGCTATTTCTTTGGTCTTGTAGCGACATGTGTTGGTCGAGAGTTACTACGGTTGTGCCCTATGGTGATGCCATGTCCCTTGATGGAACCTGGGGTCCCTTATGTATCGTGGCCACACGAAAGTTACCACTTAGGCGCACGCTGGTATCGAGGTTTGGGGTCATGATCCATTATAGCCCACAACTAAATGTACTCTCTCTCCTTGAACGTTCTTTTGGGATTCATGTCCATATTTCTTCCGGAAGTCCCTAGATCCCATGTCATTGCAACCAACTTTCGATCTCGATTGTAATATTACGATCGATCTTTGCTGTTTTTATAAACTTCGTGTAAGTTAATGTGTTTGACACATTTCCTTTTCCATTACTCAACCCAAGACTTTTGGCGCTCAGAAATCTCGGGATCTAGATTTCTTTAAGGGGGAGGATTGTAAACCCCCGATGTTATGAAATTAATACAACTCTAATTACGATGATCATCATGCAAGAGCATTAATGCATAAATGCATTTCATGTTTCAATTGTAGCTTTCATGTGTTGCATATATGGTGTTTCATATGTTTCATCAAGTGATGTTAATGATAGTAATTAAGGTCCTTTGAAATTTTATATATGTGAATTTGTTTAAACAATTAAAATTTTGTTAGAATAAATTTTGTTGTTTAAAGTATGCTCTTCATGATGGGAACAAAATGGTAAAATATGTTTTCCTATCAAACTAGTTTCAAAACAACGATTTGGATTTTAAATTCAAAAATTCAAAATCCCATTTTAAAACCTATTTTTCAAAACTATTGAGAATTTGGAGATGGTCCAAAAACCAAAGTTGAGATCTCTAGAAGTTGAACAACTTTTGTTTTGAGATTTTGAAGTTGCTATGCAAATTTGGGAGCAATTGGTAAAAGAAGAAAAATGGGAAAAATGCACTACTACGATTACGTAGGGAGCTCGGCCTCGCTTTTGCGCTTGCTTTGTGTCGATGCCGTGGTTGATTTGGCCGCGCCGTCGTGGTGCTTCCCACGCGGGGCCCGCCGCCAAGCCCGAAGTTGTTGGCGCACCGAGAGCACGGCCACATCCACTTAAACCACGCCATCGGCCCCTTCGTCTTTCCTCCTTCCCGCCGCCGCCATGCTCCTCGGCCGTAGTAGACGCGAAATTCGCCGTCTATGCTTCACCTCCACCCACTCCACCTCGATGGCGGCGTCGCCTCGCCCTTGCGCTCCTCGGCCCGACCCGCTCGAGCCATCTCTATCGGCCCGAGGAATCATCCATGCGCCGGAGCTCCATCCCGGTCAGCGCCGCCATAGCCGACGATGCATGCCCCTCCCGGTGGCCAAACCTCTCTCGGAGCATCTCCGCCCTCTCATTTGTTCCTTCACTTCCTTGTGATGCGTTGAAGCTCATCGGCCGCTATTTTGGTGCATCGTGCTTAGGATTCACCTGGCACAACTCGACACAACATCCGGCCGCTCTGAGCCGTCGACTTCGTGGTTTGGGCTGCCACGGGCCATCTTGGGCCAAACCATGACCACCGTTAAGTGTGCCCAACCATGGAGGTACTCCCCGCCACTCTATTGCCGTCGGCAAGCATCCGCGGTGATCGAAATCGGCCGCTTCGCCGAGCTCCTCCTCGTTTCCAATTCATGCGGGGACCTTGCATTTGAATTCAAGAAAGGCAAGGGTTTAATTGCAAAGTTTGTGACTCATATGAATAGTGTGCAATAGTGCGGTTTCTCTTTTTTTCTTTTCGGGATATATGTCGAACTTGTGATACTCAAAACTAAATAATTAGGCACGATAAAATGATGAAAATTTTTGTGTAAACTCTTCATGATGTGCGCTAGCTAGGAAAAATATGAAATAATGAAAATCAATAGTTTCGCATGCTTAAAAATTAGCTCTTTTAATTAAGAAATGCAATTTCCATGATTTTTATAGGCTAAAATAAATTTCCAATGATTATGAAACTTTTTGTGTAATCAAGTTGTATGGTAATATCTACCTTCACAAAAATTTTGGGACTAATTTGATGATGTTTAAATATAACCTTAATTATAAGCTTTAATTATTAGTTAATAATTATTAAATGATTAGCATAAATCCTAATATGACTTGAAGTGTGTTTTGGATTGGTTGATGACCATGAGACACATCCACCCCTGCCGTTTCATGGCAAGTTATTGTCTTCTTGATATGTCCATGATGAACTTGAGATGATAACAAATAAAAATGCTTTTTAGTTTAATTTAGGCTTTCATTAGTGACTACCTCGCTTTCTAGTGCTTAGGTCAAATGAAGTGCCTATGCCTTTGTCTTACTTTACTATGATAATGTGTATGTATTGCTCTTTGGTTAAGCATGATCAAGTTGTTAATCAAATAATTAAAGTGCTTTTATAATATTAACCTTAGCTTTTGGCAAAGGAAAGTTGTACTATGTTTTGAGTTCATACATGCACTTATGTGTTCCATCATGCATCATGTCATGCATTTCATCATGCTAAGCATGCATCACTCATTTACGTGTAGTAAACGAAAGCGAGAAGATTCATGTTGATCAAGCTTCAAAGAAAGTTCTTCCTCCGGTGATGTTGATGCCGAGTTTGACTTCGGCGATCCTTCTAAGAAATTCTAACCTTCCCTACAACACAGGTAACCCCTGAAGTATAAACCCACCTCTGTTTTACAAATACTTTATTACACCCTAGGTCTTGTGAATTGCATTAAGTAAGTAGGAGTTGGTTGAAACCGTTGCTGCATGATTACCTTGAATTCCAGATATTTCTGGATGATATCCCACTAGTATGAGTAGGTCAATCTCTAAATGCTTAGTAATGCTTAGACTTCGGTAGAAATCGAACGGTGGTTTCACCGTTCACAAGAAACAGGTTTTATCTTTGTTCCTCTTGACGCTGTTTATGGAAAGAGAGAACACCATGATGATGAATATAGTAATATTTAAATTGAGATCGTGTGGGTGGCTTGCATCGTGAAATGATCGATGTAGTGCTCCGCCTGTGTGGATTAAGAACCGTCCGTTGTAGGCCTGTGTGTGGTTGAGACTTTACAGCTAACCACATACTTCGGCAAGTCTGATAGCTCTGCTATTCCATTATGGGAAAGGATAACCGCGCACTGGGAGTGGAGAGATGCCAGGAGTAGCGTGTACCCACCCTACTGGAATTTCGTAGGGCAGTGGATTACTGTGCTCTCGGGTGGTGCTAGACCCGTTCACATTTTGGAGGATCTGAGTAAAGGTTGATATATGTAGGTCTGGGACCTGCATATGTCATGTGGTTAGGGATCCCCAGCTGGGTATAATCAGTTTGAATCATCGTTGCTCCTCGATTATGGAGACTCGATCCTCTCACCTGCATCATAGTTAATCAAGGGAACATGGTGATTATGGAAAAGAGATGAAGAGATGAATATGAAATGTGATGTTTAATACAAGTGATTGAGAAGTTTTGGTTCTATTGGTGTTTTGCCACCAACAGAGCCCATGCACTTGATCTCTACCTTGTCTTTGCAAGCAGGACACATTTGAGCAAAACGGGTGGAGGAGTCTGTCACTTCTCCAAAATTCTACAAGTGAATGTCCTGGAGCCAAACATGCACACTAAACAAGATACTGCCAGCTTCCACTATCAAAGCTCCACTTCAAAATGCTGGACAAATAAGGAACATGGGTGATGCCATCCTCAGAATTAGCATCTCAGGAGATGCAATTGTCAAGATCAGATGATGCACTTAAAAAGAGAACAAGGTAAGAAGTCTTGTTCAAAGGACTTAAAACACTAAACCCTCACTGGAAGGTAAGATCGGTAACTATCCATACTTAATGCATAGCATATTTACTTACACTACATGATCATATTTCCTTTAGCATATTACTTTACCATATCTACATTAGAAAAGAAAATAAAAATATTGTTTGCTGCATTGCATTAAAAAACTCTAGGCCCCATGTGACATAAACCTTACAGGGATATTCACTGTGGTGGCATAAAAATATATATGCATTCATCTAGTTGCATTTTCTACCTTATAGTTCCCTGCATGCATATAAAATCCAAAAATATTGAGAAGAGAAATCTTGCTGAACTTCTGCTTAAGGAAACATCATGATCAATCTTAAAAAGCTTTAGACAATTGAGGCCTAAGTGGCCAACCACTAATGCTTAACTTGTTCCACTAGCTTTGTTGTCTATTTGAGTTCCGCGGGATTTGAAGGACAAAAAGGAGTAAGACATGACAGAGTGGAGGCGTACGACCACTTGACAAAGCAATCTTCTCCAACAAATCATCATCATCAATGCTCCATCAAGGAAGGCCGACACCACCACGATAGTCTACCTCACTTCAACACCACCAAGAGACTATGTCAACATCTAGCTTGGGGAAGGGCAACCCCATTTACCCGTATAAGTATTCTTTACTATGTCTTATTTACTACTAGCTAGATATGTTTGCTTTATTTGAAAAGAAATAAAAAAATGCATAACCATGAAACCCAAATAAAAAGTTAAGGCTATATATAATATTAGTAGAGTGTGATCTTTAAGTTTGCTATAAATAAATGTAGAGAGTATACAAGAAGTTATTTTTCTGCCAAATAAAACGAACTCTGAAGTTAATCATGATGCATGGAAATGATAAATAGTTGCTCTGCCGTAATTCCTTTCAAGTACCTAGTTTCCAACCTCGAATTCTCCCGAGTTTTGGACAAAACTGTTTTCACTTAAGATTTGCTCAACTTGAAACTTGTAGGTAGCGAGTGCTTGATCTAAGTCTAGGTAATTGACTGATATGATATGAGATAGTCGGAGCTGCTATTTATCTTGTTCCTAGTGAGACGGTATTAAAAAAATTACATGATGAGCAGCCATATACACATACCACTTAGATTAGGAAAAATTCCACATGTTTACTACTTGATTTGCATTGAGTGCGGTCAAGCTTTGTTGACCCTTAGAGACTTGTCATGCCTTTAAATCAAGGTCACGTACACTCCACTCTACTCCACTTATAATTACTGCTTCTACACTAGAAGCACACATAGAGGAGCGGCACATCCGTTGCCGTGAGGCCCTCTGGCGGTAACCTAGGCGCTGCCGCACGAGCCGATGGTAGGTAGACCCAGCCCGCCGTGAGTACCGGGAGCACTAGGAGTGGGAGATCCATCAAGGAGAGTATTGGAGAAAGAGGGGAGCGGAGAGGAAGCGAACCCGCGAGCGGGACGACACGAGGAACACCGGATTCAAGGGGAGCACCCGTCCGCGCTAGGGGGGGGGAAGGCGTGGCCACGCTACACCGCCGGCACCGTGCCATGCCGAGGGACACCGGCGCGCCGGGCGTGCTCGCACCTGTGCACCATGTAGGGGCCGCCGTCTCCCCACTGCAAGAGGGGGCGGAGTAGGCGCTAGAGAGGGGACTCCGCCGCTATTGATGGTAGTTAACAACAATATTAAACCATCAACTAAAATGAGAAAAAGGACCAAGGGATATCCAAAGCATATTCCAACTTGGCATCTATGAAAGAAGACTCTAGAAGGCTCAAGAAGACCACACAATGAAGCTTGGGCCAAAAGGCCAAAGTTGGAGCACGACCGAACCCATGAGGAGCATGGCCGTGCTCCTAGTCCCACCAGTCAGCCTAATCTTTCTAGGTCGGTTTCCCATCGCCTTTGAGAATATATCTACACCATTGATCAAGGTCGGTTTGATCCGAGGGCTACGGTGCCTCCGAGGTGCCTATATAAGCAAGACCCCTGACCCCAGGGCTATTCATTCAATTCATTATTCAATAGGCATAGACCATGAGCCTTCTAGAACTAGAACTAGAAGACTTAGAATAGAGTTGAAGAGCCAAGCATCAATTTGAGAGATTAGTTTTGTAGTCTCTGAGAGATTAGAGCTAGTCTCATTTAGAGATTTAGAGCATGGGTGAAGGGAAGAGATGGAGGAAGCGTCGGGCCTGTCGGTGTCTCCTCTTCGGCTCATACCTCCATGATCAAGTTCCATCCGGGGCTTGCTTCTAAGATTCTACGGTGGATCAACTTCTTATTCGAGTAAGTAACATTGTTCTTATTGTTCTTAAGGTTTGCAATTCCTGTTTGAGTACTTTAATCTATAGGACCCTATAGATTAGAGGAGTAACTGTAGGTGTAAGCGTGGTGCTTAGACCAAGGTTGCTTGTGGATGCACCCTACCTTCCGGATCGGTAGTAACTAACAGGGGTGACCTCCTGCCTCATTATTTCTCTGTAGCCCACCTCCTGTTGGATAGGACTAGCAAGGCCTTTTGCTTAGGATTGCACTCTTTGCTAGTGTCTTTCTTTATGAATAATGCCCCCCACTCGAACAATAATAGCATAGCTTACAAGGGTAAGAACTAGACAGCCATAGTGATCTCCTTACCTCTATATCCTCTCAAGTTCTTGATAGCTGCTTAGGGATTTAAGTTATAGCCTCAGTCACTCTGTCACCATTCTTCCTATGGATACGATATTTAAAACCCTCCTCCCGGATGAAGTGCTACATCGGTATCCGTGCGCTTGTGGATTACTTCTCTTTGATCATTTTGTGGGCATAACAAATACCAACAGCCACCGCAGGCATTGGGGAGGGCAGCGCTGTGAGAGGCAAAGCGACAGCGCAGAGGAACGTGCGACGAAATCTGTCACAGGATCATCGTGTGGCAGAGGGGAGGATCATCGTGAAGGTGGTGTCGAGGCCACAGGGGCAGGGCGTGTCATCGGATGGGGATGGGGATTGCTGTGATTGAGGGCTAATTGATGATTGATTTTCTTTCCTTTTCTTTTCTACTTGATGACACAGGAGCAAGGTAGGTGCGGGGCAACAAGAGATCGCATAGGCGGATAGTGTGGGGCGGGATCGTAGGGCCGGCTTCCAAATTTGTTGAAGGGCTAGGAGCGGGGTCGCAGGGCGCTCAGTAGAGCGACGCCCTGACGATTATCGCATGATAAGATTGTCTTAGTCTTAATCATTTTAGTTGTGGGAGATATCTGTGGCCCATATTCTCCACAATTGGCCTTATGTATTGTAATATGAAAAATGATTTAATTGCAACCATGTGTATTATGTTGTATGAGATGAAATGTACGTATGATGGTGATATTAAAGTTGAGTGTAGTAGCCATTGTACACATGAGGAAATTGGGATTCAAGTCCCATGGTGAATCACATTTATAATATAATTAAATCCTCACAAAATATTGAAGTCATTGACCTTAAACTACAAGTTAACTAATTAAACTTAGTGAACCCATGATCCATGTCTACACATGGTTAAACAAGAACAGGGAAGAATAGTGTCATTTATAGTTGGAAAAGTCCACTTTTCCTCCTCCAACTTTTGCAAAAGTCTATTTTTTCTCCACGAACCCCAAAAGCAGGGCAAACCACCTCCCTCAACTTTTTTCAAACCGCACGTTTTACTCATGCGGAGCGGTTTTGAAGGTGGTTTTATCTTTATCTTTTTATTTATTTCAGCTAAATCTTTAAAAATCATAGTAAATCATAGAAAACCATAAAATGGAAAATCTAGTTTTGTTGGACTCCACATAAGTAGATCTACACAATGAATATATAATATGGTATGTTTTAATACAAAGTTTTTGCTTTAGATTTAGATCTATGTTTTTTCTCGTAATTAATTGAAATAATTCATAAATGCAGTTTCTATGGTCAAATTATGGTGAAATTTTTATGGTGACCTAATTATTGTATGCTTGAATCGTAGTAAAAATTTCATACTCATTGTATCATGTATAACTTAGTTATAGATTTATTTAGGGTTTACATGATTCAATGAGTATGAAATTTTTATTACAGTTCAAGCATACAATAATTAGGTCACCACAAAAAATTTTACCACAATTGGAACATAGAAACTGTAGTTATGAATTATCCTAATTAATTATTAAAAACATGGATCTAAATCTACAGTAAAAAATTTGAAGTATACCATATTATATATTCATTCATAGATATACTCATGTGGAGTCCAACAAAATTAGATTTTTTTATTTTATGATTTTTTGTGATTTATTATGATTTTTCAAGATTTAGCTAAAATAAATAAAAAAGAAAAAGACAAAACCGACTTCAAAACCGCTTCAAGGAGGTAAAAACGTATGGTTTGAAAAGTTGCTGAAGGTGGTTTGCCCTGTTTTGGAGTTCAAAGAGGAAAAGCAGATTTTCACAAAAATTGGGGGAGGAAATGTGGACCTAATGTAGGCCTGTTCAAACCTCGAGCCAGGCTGGGCTTCAGGCCAGGCCTAAAGAAACCCGATAAAAGAGTCAGGCCCAAGTCTGCCCTGAGCCCAATGTCAGTCTTAAAGGCCAGGCCTGACCCAGGGCTTTCTCTGGCTTTTGGGCTACGAAATGTGGGTCTAAGCCCAGTCCGCTGCACTATCAGGCCGGGCTGTCCTGGGGAAAGAAGGCGGAACACCGCAAAGAAAACAGGCAGTCCTGCCCATCAAATGTGTTCTTTCTTGTCATATCCTTCTATAGCTACTGATTTTTTTCATTTATGTGTACATAAAACTTGTAGAAGATCCATAGAATGGAACAAACAGTTTTTTTTTTTTTTTTTTTGAGACCAAAGATTGGCATAATCAATTGTGCAGTTGCTCTCCACGTTTACCACGAGAAGATCCATTCGTACTGTTTTGCGGACTTACAATGCAGATGTTTCGTGCGTACATCTAGTGTTTGTTTAATTTGTTATCTACGCTTGAATTCCAAGGATACCAAGTAGGTTGTTTTTTTCCTAACGATGGAAAGTATTACACCCGGTAAGGAATATGCACTTCGAAGCCCTTTGGCAACAACATGTTAGTAAAACCATAGGATTTGTACAGTGCAGCTCTCAATTTGAATTAACTGGCCCGTTCTCAATTTGGTTGCTTGGCCCATTCATGACGTGCAGCCCAGAGCCAAAGCCCATACTAGGTGTTAGGGCAAGCAAACCAGCAGCAGAGCAGTGGCGCTGCACTCCCATCCTCCAATCTCGCTCGCACGGCGGCTCCGCCCCACGCGCCCGCGCCGCTCGCCGCTCGGCCCGGCCGCCGCTCGAGTCCTCCATAGCTCCACGTCGGCGCCGCGCGCGATCCGCTGGGTCCATTCCTTCCTCCGTGCCCGCGACGCTCCGCCGACCGTCCTGCCGTTGGCCCGTGCCGGGACCGGCAATCGGTCGAAGTTCGGACAGCGGCCGTGCCCTGTGCCCCCTGCCGCTGTGCGCCTGGACCAGTGGATCGACGAACTGCAGTTCATCTCCAAGCACACAGTTCATCTGCAAACACAACCAGCTCACAGCTCTGACCAACCTCATACGGTGAGTCATGAATCTCATAATTTTGTTATTCTTCTGTACATGTAAATCTTGGTACTGAAATTTATTTGTTATTTCACATCTCGAATTACAGGTGGTAGCCATCTGTTTATAGTGAACCTGCAACATAATTTAAGTATTCCTAGTTCGTTTTCCACTGTGTTAGTCATGGATCCAAACTATCGACGACGATCACAAAATGAAGATGAATTCATGTTATTTGTTCTCCCTACCATAGAAGATTCATCACGACCATCATCTAGCAAAAATCCCATACATACATCAAAACTGTCAGGAGCTGAGCGTGTTCAAGAAATCTTAACAGGCCATGAGAGCCTAAGTAAAAGGAACTTCAGAATGGAAGTTGGTGTTTTCAAAGCTTTGGTCAATAAATTGCGTGAGAAGCAACTGCTCGATTCAAGGATCTCAGTAGAAGAGAAGGTTGCTATATTCTTATATGCACTAGCGAAAAATGCAAGTAATGAGACCTTGCAATATGAGTTTCAGCACAGTGGAGAAACAGTTAGTTGCCATTTTGGAGCAGTGCTTGATGCAATTACAGAGCTTACATGTGCATATATACACCCACCGTTGCTACACCCGCACCAGATTTTGCGAAGAACAAAATTTCACCCCTTCTTTCAGGTATGAACAAATGCACAATTTGATTTTTGTTTACTTAATAAAGACAATATACCATATAAACAATGCTATTTTCTTATTGCTGTAGGATTGTGTTGGCTGTATTGATCTGACTCATATACCAATGATACTTCCACTAGATCAGCAAGAACCATATCGGAATAGAAAGCAAACAATATCTCAGAATGTTATGGTAGCACGTGACTTCGATCTAAAATTTGTACATGTACATCCCGGCTGGGAGGGATCAGCTTCAGATGCAAGAGTTCTACACGATGCACTTAACCATGGCTTTGAAGTGCCTCCTGGTAAATTTTTCCTTGTAAACGCAGGTTATGCAAACACACCACAATTTCTTGCGCCATATCGTGGAACAAGATATCATTTAAAGGAACAAGGAAGGGCTAAGCAAAAGCCTCGAAATTACAAAGAACTGTTCAATCTTCGACATGCACAGCTAAGGAACCATATTGAGCGAGCAATTGGCATATTAAAAATGAGGTTTCCTATTCTTAAAACTGGTGCACACCACCTGGCTTCTAAACAAGTGGACATATCAGTTGCTTGTTGTGTTCTACACAACTTCATCATACGCCTACACAACGGAGATATGCGCTGGCCATGTAACTCCAATGTTGAAATTGATCCAAAGCAGATTGTTGATGTGCTAGATGGAGATCTGAAGTATAATGGTGATATAGAAGCATTCAATAACTCCAGACAAGCTGGGAATCAAAAGCGAGATGACATAGCACGAAGGATGTGGGATCAGTACAAGGCAAGGACTTAGTAACATTGTATTTACTGATATAAACGTCAGGGTCATTGCAGCCCTTGTACTACTACTTAACAGCTTAATATATTCTACTTTTTTACAAAAGCATCTGCCACCTGGTTAACAAAAGCTCCCAGTCTAGTGCAAAAGTACATGCTACCATCTATCTAATCCTGAAACAAATCCTGAAGGTTTGCGCACGCCCAATTTCCCTTTTAAGCCAAGCCAACCGTATTTCATCAGTAGAAAATGATAAGAATACTTCCCTGTTCTCCTTGCATTTGAAGATGTCGACTGCCACCAATATTTCTCCCATCTGTAGACCGTCTAAGCGTTCAACCATATTGACACACTTGTTGATGCTGTATGGATCCTCCAATTTCTTCTCCTCAATAGCAGCAAATCGATCTATTTCTTCCTTTTCCAATTTTAGGTATCTCTCATGAAATCCATCATCCGGGCGAGCAACTTTGGTCTTTTGTTTCTTATTACCACGTCGAGAATCAGTTGCCTCTGTATGCATGTGTGTGGAGGTAGGTGCAGCTTGTGGCTGATGGACATGATTAGATGAAAGCTGCGAAAAATCCAAATCTGCCTGCTCAGTCTCTTCATCAATATGAAACTGCAGATCTGATTCACCCGGAGCATTTAACGTTGGAGATGGCGAGTCATATGTGTCAGCCCACTTGTGTTGTGTCTGTCGATGGAAATAACACATTCTTTGCTTTGCTTGCATAATGGTCCATGCCTTGACGGGTTCTCCCTTCGGCGTGACGACCTACAGAATAACGTGGAACAAAAAAATAATTACCAAATTTAAGAAATCAAAGATAAAGGCAAATAAAAATGTAGAGAATATGCAAGGCTCACCATCGTACAGTGAAGATAAAGCATCATAATATGGGAATGACCTATATTGCCAATGAAGAGCGTCCTTATTGGTCTTGCGAGCTGTAAAACTAGCCCAAACACTTGCAGGTGCAGTCACCATCAGTCGCTCATTATCCCATCCAAATCCACTTTCAGCAAGCAAATCTTTAACACTACGGTATGCTTTCTTCAAGTCTTGCTCCTGCTGTTTGACTTGGTTAACAGAATATGATGTACCAAACTTTGCATTCACGCGACGAACAATGTTTGTCCATGCGTCCTTACTCCAAGCATTATGTGTTCTGAAACCTGGCACATCATGTTCTTTTAACAGATCAATAAGGAATAGTTTCATTTGGTGAGTCCATCTGGCTCTCTTTGTTGTCCCTAAATTCACTGCAGTTCAGATGAGTAGATAGACTTTGATTCATCAGGAATATGCAACTACAAATTATAGGCAAGGTACTGGAGGATCTGAAATGGGAAGAAGCATCACCTATTTCCTGGCTATTTTCTGTAAACCAATGAGCTTCGTCAGCATCATCATAACATTGTGATTGGGAGTGGTGGTGTCGTTTATCAGAGAAAGTGCACTGATCAACCACATTAGTCTGAGTGGATCCTCTCCATGGCATCAGTACCCTTGCAATAAAATAGGGAGAATTAGATCACTACCATCAAAAGATCCTAACTATGGAAAACTACCATCCAAAGTTCCGTGTATAGAAAAATAGCATCGAAAGTTCTCTCAGTTATCGCTTTTTACCATTCCGTGAACTATCCGTCGTCCTCCTGCACCGCCGCTGCCGCCGCTTCCTTCTGCCGCGCCAGGGAGTTCGCCTGCGCGACGTCGCGGTCGCGGGGAGCTCGCCCTCGCGCCGTCGCGGTGGCCGGGCCGGAGCTCGCCCTCGCGCCGTCGCGGTGGCCAGTGGAGCTCGCACGCGCACCGTCGCGGTGGCCGGGCCGGAGCTCGCCCGCGAGCCGTGGCCGTGGCCGGGGTGGAGCTCGCCCGCGCGCCGTCGCCGTGGCCGGGGCTGAGCCCGCGAGCGCCCGCGGTTGCCGGGGCAGAGCTCGCCCGTGCGCCGTCGCAGTGGCCGGGGCTGACTGAGCCGCGCCGGACCCGCCCGCTGAGCTCGCCGCGCCGCCGCGGATGCTCCGGCGGGCCGCGCCGCGCTGTTCTCATCGCCCCGCTCGCGCTGAGGCCCCGCGCCGGACCCGCCCGCCGCGCGAGCCGCGCCGTGCTGTTTGCGTCGCCCCGCTCGCGCTGCGACCGCCGCGTCGGACCCGGCCGCCCCGCTCGCGCCCGCTCTGCCGCGGCTGCTCGCGCTCGGAAGCACACGCCGCCCCACTCGGAAGCACGCGCTGCGGCCGCCGCCCCGGCCCGCCCGCCGCGCTCGCCCTCAACGGAGGGATTCACGGCAACAGCGGCCACCGTGACGGGTGTCTTTCGATGGTATTTTTCTATACTTGGATCTTTCGATGGTAGTGATCTAATTCTCCCATATTAGATGAACTACGTGTATAAAATACACTAGAAAAAGTACTCGGAATCCGTTCGCTCTGCTTCTCTGCTTCTGCTTGTAGGTGCAGGCTCCCGGCGCTAGGACACACCTTTTTGACTCACAGGTAATTCAACAAGCACGTACCGAGCACCATGATACATCAAACTACCGGCGAAGTACAAAGAGAAGACACAACTTTCTATGACCACACAGATGCACGGGCAAGGGCGAGCCGCGCGGCACGGCGGCGCCAGCGCGCGGAATGGTTGGGCTGCGGCGAGCCGCGAGGCGGCAGCAGCTGCCGCTGGGGCCTCGGCCCTCAGGATGCCGTGCGGTCGCATAGGATCCTGCTGCGACTCGCTTCTGATGGGGAAACGCAAGGTACTTGCAGGCAGATGGTGAAAAACGAAATTACCTGGACGTGGATGACGGAGGAACATGCGGATGCATGGATCCGTACGGCGTTGTCGCTGCGAGTGCTGGACCAGCTGGCCGGGGACGCGGTCCGGCGGATTCGGTGCCCGACGTTGGGGCAGGCCGACTCGATGGTCGGCGATTGGGAGGGCCTCGCGCCATCTCGTGCAGAGACGATGGGACCGTCGAAGCATCAACCGGTGGTGGGGCGGCCATCGCCTGCGCCGACGACGGGTGTCCGTCGGTCTCCGCGATGGGAAGGGAATTGGGGGAGGTTTTTTCAAAGAGTGAAATGCACAGTAGACTTGTCTTGCTGTGCCAAGTCACCGTGAATTCACAGTCCACCATGATACAAACCGTTAGCAGGCTAACGTGACCCATGGAAATTTGCAATTTGGCCCCCCTCCTTTCTCCCCCTCATTCTCTCCTATTCTCCCTGCCATAGAGTAGCTTTCAGATTGTCACACTTTCAATTGCAACATGTATGTAACAATTGGACAGAAATTATATAAGTCATAGAGTAACTAAATACAAGCATCCTAACAGTTTCAGAGCATCATAGTTTGTTGCATCCAAATATTATATGTACAAAAGATTTGAGCCAACTATGCAGAGCTCCATCCAGCTAGCTACCTTAGCCCTAGCTACCATCCAAAAGATGAGAAAGCACCCATCTAGTTGTCTTTGGTGCATTTCTGTACATTGACATGGACTATCTATATTAGTGCCTTGTCCAAAATATATACTACACACAAAAGTATCATCCTAGATTCACGAGAAAAAGATCATGCTTTCCCTTGATCGGGTTTGTTGGTCTTCTTTGTCTTCTTAGCGCTTGAGGCGGTGCCCTTGCCTTTTGCTAGTACAGCTCTACCAGTTTTTGTAGCTGTGGATGGTGGCATTGGTCTTGCAAAAGGGTAAGTTTGACATGATGAAGCTTGAATCGTAGACCAACCGGTTCAACCCTCCTTGATGCATCCCGTGAAGCCTCGTTACATGGTCAACTAGTTAGAGCAATAGGCATATGCAAAAAGACACTAAGCGCTTAGAGCAAAGACACTAAGCGCTTAGAGCAACAGGCACGTTAAATGCAAGTCACCTCTGCATTCAAATTTTGCTATCATGGTATCTCTTACCCGGTACCGTGAAAAAGAGACCCGCCTATCCACCGTTAGTTTGTGACAAAAGGGGCCGGCTTTCTCCTACCAACATAGAAAATGGTTGCACTGTTTCTTCATCATAATGCATTACAATCTGCAAAGGCCATCACATTACCAACTTAAGCTAGTGAAATTAATGGAAAATTAACAGTCTGTAGGTTATATGCAAGTACCCGAGCCATTGCCGTCTCTTCATACATGTTTTCATCATAATAAAATGGTTCCTCTTCTTACGTTGATTCCACACTTGCACTAGGCACATTGTCCCGTGGCTGCAATCCCGACTTTTTAGAGCACATCCTTTCTTGTTATGTCCAGGTTGTCCACAATAGCTGCATGTCATACTCGACCCCATGCCTTGATAATCTAATTTCTTGATTTGTTTCAATTTCTATAGGTCTGCTTCTTCCTATTTTTGGGTGGCCTTCCAACTTTTTTCTCATACTTGGGGTAGGACCTCTCGACCGGGGACCTTCTCCCAAGTGGTGGGATCACTACAAGGCAAGATTTTGGGCCCATATGCTAACAAAAACCTTGCTTGAACTCAGAAGCGATCATGCACCATAGATTCGAGAGCAATTCCCTCATGTCTAAAGCAAGAGATTGCATGTGAGCATGGTATCCCCCGTTAGGTCCCATCTCCCTGCACTCACACTTCTTGCCTTTTATGTCCACAATGAAAGTGCGGTCCTTATCTTGAACTTGAAAATTTTCATCACCAAAAGGTATGGCATAGCATGTGTTTGCCCACCGAGATATCTTGTTCACTTTTTTTTTAATTTTAGGACAAATAGGACCTTCCCACATTTCTCCGTGTTCTTTATCTTTGCAATAGTGTCTTGCCATCACCGTCCCTTAATTTGTTCTAACATACTTAGCACGTGGCATTTCTCCGGCATCTAGGATAAATTTGTTAAAAACCTCACGTGCATTGTTCAACAAAGAAGTCACACTTAGGGTATGTACTAAAGAATGCTCTACACCATGTATTACGAGGCATTTTTTTAACCAATCGAAATGCTTTCTCATTTAGCACTTTCATCTTCTCCATATTCTTATCAAACTGCAGCTTGAGTAGTTGATCTAGCACAAGCCTACAGTTGGTTTTTAAGGTTCTCACCTTTAAAATGTTGCCGAAATTGAAATAAAGGTGTCTCACACGACAACTCGTGCTTTCGAATCTGGGAAAACCTCGACCACATGCTTTAATCAATCCCTGCATAAGTAAAAGTACAATTAGGCATATGCAATAATTGTCCAAGGGTATGTGTGAATCATTAGTACGCTTAGAAATCTCACCTTCTCGCTTGTCACTCATAATTGTCCAAGGGTGTGTGTTCTCTATACCTAGGTCCTCCTTTAATATTTTAAGGAACCATCTCCAAGAGTCCGGGCATTCCACTTCAACAACACCATATGCAATAGGGTAGATGCAGATCATTTGGGTCAATACCAACAAATTGTAAGCATGATTCCCCATACTTTGTTTTCAAGTGACACCCATCCAAGCAAATGAGAGGCCTACATGCAGCTAGGAAACCCCTTTTTGCGTGCTCTAAGAGACACATACAGAGATTTGAAAAGGTTGCCCTCAAGATTTAGGTAGAAGGAACTTTGTGGGTTTGATTTCCTCAACTCATATGCATAGTCCCATAGCATGTTGTATTGGTTTGCCTCATCACCCATCACCTTTTTCATAGCCAGACCTTCTTGCTCTACCAAGCTTGGTCCTTGAAGGTGTAAGATTCCAGTCTTTACGCACCACTCTAGCAAAATTGGTTATTGACATTTTTGGTCGCTCTCGAAAGACTCAAGATACTTCTCAACAAGCCGCTTAGCGGTGCAACTCTTCAACACCCATTTCTTCTTACAGTTGTGCTTTGTCCACTTGTAAGTCTTGATCACCATTGCATTGACTCTCTTGTCATATGATGCATATAACTTCCAAGGACATTTTCCTTTAGAACAAACAGCTCATATCCTTGTCTTCTCATTCCTGGGCATCCTGACATCTACTCTGTGCTTCAGACTGTATTCAATAACATCTTTCCTTAACATTTGAACGGACTCAAACATCATACCAACTTTGAACACTGGATTCTCCATGTCCTCTGTTTTGAAAGACTTCACTACAAGAAACTTGTTAATCCGTGACGGATTCTCGGTGACGGATTTGGATCGTCACGCATGCATCGTAATCTGTGATGATATTTTGTTTTCCGTCACGATGAGCCCAATGGATATTCACAGCCCCGCTAACTCATGACAATTTTATTACCACCCGTCACAATGTTTGATTTTGAATTTGTCATACTCTAGTTAGCCGAAAACAATAGGCCCGCTATAATAATTAGGGGGAAAAGAAAAATAAAAAATGTTTTCGCAAGATGAATCAAACCCAAAAACAATTTGTTAAATTTGAACAAAATAATTTTGTTAATTTGTTACATATATATATGATGCATAATATGGCAAACTAAAATATAATTATGGTGCGCATGAGAAAAAATCTACATCATGCGGGAGTTGAACCCACGCTGAACATGAAGGTAAGAATATGTCTTACCATGTTTCAAAAAAAAAGAATATGTCTTACCATTTAAACTATTCTACATATCCCAATGTACACTTTTTTTTTTTTATCTATTATTGGCCCAGTTGGCGTGCCCATTCATGGCGGATTCACTACAGTTGGCCCAGGATTGCATAGCGTGGCCCAGCCGCCCAGCGAGTTGGCGTTTCGAAAGAAAAAAAAAAATCTCGAATTGGCAAAATAGAACAAAAACTGCATCTATCATGAGTCGAACTCAAGCCCCCATCGTTTGAGGACGGACCAACATACCACATGCGCTAGACTCTCTCGCACCGGCTTTCTCTATCGGTACTAAGAGGCGAAAGGGAGGCGGAACCGAGCGCTCGGTCGCCGCCGGCGGGGGGCGGTCTTCCGCCTCCGATGGCCCCCCAGGGCCTCACGAGGCGGTGGAGTCCATTGTTCCCTTGCCGGCCGGTGGGGTTCCTAGGGTTAGTGTTAGGTTGTCGGCGGCGGCGCGAGGCGGCGGCGGCGGCGGCGCCATGAAATAACTTCCTCTCGAGCTCGTCCCCCGTCTCGGTGGTGCCGCTCCGGCGCCGTCGACGGGTTCGTGGAGGTAGAGTCGGCCGCGCCGGCTCGTCTACGGGGTCTTCGTGGGGCGCGGTTCCCTCGTCTCTTGGAGATGGTGGAGCCGTGGCCCGTTTTCTCAAGGCTTCGGCGACGGTACCGAGGGCGAAGTGGATGGCCGGAGGAGAGATCGACCTCGACTTCCCGCGGTTCGTCTCGGCGGCAACCATCGGCCCGAGCTTGGATCCCCGGCGCAACCGGCATCTTCATCCTGGCCTTCGTGTCGGATGGCCGCAGCGGTCTTCAAAGCGTTCGTGCGATGGGGTTCTTCCTTTCTGGGATGGCCATGGCCTCTTCAACGATGGTGCCCGGCGATGGCGTGACGGCGGCGGTCGGAGGTGGTTTCGGGAAACACATGCTCTAGGGTCCTTAACGTAATTTCTTTGTTCTATAGGGGGCTATGTGTAAGTTGGCACTGTCTTTTGTAGCCTTGTACGTCATACTTGTATTTGTACGTTATCTTTATCTTTGAATACAGGTATGTTGTGATCAAAAAAAAAAAAAAATACCACTGCGCCAGTTGTTTCGGTTTGTTACATTAGGATTCTATATGGTTTTTACCTTTGGTTACACGTAGGCGTAAGGTTTCCTCAACCCTCACGGACTTAGTTCGACACACAACCGCCGCCGCCGACGGCGAGATTTGGCAGGAACGGCGTTGCCGCTGCCCACCACTGTCGCGCCGTTCAGCAAGCCGCCTCCTTGCTTGCCGTGTCATCGCGCATCACCGCTGCACAGCAGCGCCATCAGGCACCACCGGCGCCCTCCAACGCCATCTTGTAGCTCTGCAGCACCGCCGCCCTCTATTGCCGCACCAACGAGCGATGCCGAGTGCGGCCATGCGTCCACCTGGTGACAAATCCAACATCATGTGCTTGGTTAGTCGGTTTAGCAACTTCACCGGCCCCCTCACGGAGCTTGTCCTCGCCATCGTCCACTGCGGCCCGGGAAGGACCAAGGACGGCAGAAAAGTCGGTCAGGTCGAGCTCTCGGTAGTCGATGGCAGATGCTGCCGGTTCTTGCCCCGCTCACGGCGCCGCTGCGGCCACGTTTAGCGCCCTGCTCCCCCCCGTGTCCGCTATATACACGAAGAACGACGTGAATTGAGCGTGGTCGGCCATGAATGTCAGCTCTGTTCAAGAGCATACGAACAGGAACAGAAGTCTTTTCTCTTTTAATCTGGAACAAAAATTTGTAACTAGTATTTCTCCTTCGCGCTGACTCCAAATGATGTGTTTCTTTTTTCTACTTTTTCTAAAATCATGATCTACTAAGTGGCAACATTTGTTTGGACTCAATCTTTGGATTTAGTTTTTGCAACATATCTTCTATTTTGTATAGTTTAAATAAGTATTTGTCTCCTTATCAAAACAATTTGCAAATGGAACATTGAGTAAGAGCATTATAAAACTTATATTTATGCTCATATGTTTCACTCTATACTAGGCCAAATCCAAAGAACGATGAAAAAACAAGTCATTTGTTTGCTAGGATAATTCGTACTTATGTTTCTAAATTAACGTAAAATAATGTAACAATTTGAAACTTTGTTATTAAATCTTTAAAACCATGCATAGCAACATTTTTTTTGTTGTATAATGTTCTAATAACAATTTCAATTGATTTTAAAAGAGAAACCATACATTGTTCACAAATGGTACATCTCTCACGTATTTATATGAAACTATCGATGGATATATCTATTTTGTGAACAATGTGTAGTCCCACTTTGTTAAAATGGATTGATTTTTTTAATGGCAAACTTATACACCCATATTAGGCCCCCACACCAATTATTAGGATTTTTAGACCAATTTATATATTATTGTTTTTCTTTCATTAAGGTCACCAAAAATAGTAGTTTGACTAATATCAAGTAATACACTTAATTTTCCATCTATTTCTAGCATGTGAGATAAAATCAAACATGTCTTCTTACATATATTTTTTATATAATTTTTGGACATTGTTTGATAGGACATATAGTTCAAGTAGGAGTTATTTTTAGAAAGCATGTAGAAATTCATTTAAACGATAGAAAGTAGTAATTCTGTTTTGAAAAATTTGAAAATTCTATCAAGAGATATATATGTATTCTATTTCATTTTAAAAATATTTTAGGTACATGAATATAATTGATTTGGAATATTTACTTGAATAACATCATCTAATCAGTCAAAAATAAAGAAAACGAAACAGTACTGGGCTATTATCAAAACTCAGCATATTAAAGACCTAGCCGTCTGGGCCTGGGCCGCACATTCACGGCAGGCCTAGTGAACCCGCTAGCCTGCTAAGGCTCGTTGTATACTATCTGTTGGATCAAAACGAACGGACAAGATGCACCGAACCTCCTATAAAAACACCTCCAAACCCAACCCTAACCCCACGTTCCACCGGCTCCTCCCTTTGCTTCTCCCCCTGCGCCTCCACACTAGTGCCCACCATGAAAGGGCGACGCAGCAACATGGCAGGCAGCAACGGTGGTGGCGGAGCGGATCGGTGGTGGCGACGCTGTGGATCCGGCCGTCGGCGCCGTGGATCCAGGCGTCGGTATCGCGCATCCGGCCGTCGGTGGCACGTGCGGGGCGGCCTGAAGATGGCACGATGATGTGCGTTGGCCTCCTCCCTCCCTGACACCTCCATGGGCAAGGCCGCCAGCCCGCCGCAGCTTCCAAGCACCTGGCCTTGCGTTCTGCACGCCGCGGTAGCTGGTTGAGAAGGCAGGCGCGCTGCCCTTTCCTCTCCGCGAGAGGACAAAGGTGAGAATCCAATACTGCTTTCTGCGATAGCTCGTGTAGCTTCGTCTGTACAGATATTCAATCACTACCGTGCGACACATCGTTGCATTAGATTGGTTTCATTATATTGTGCATATCGAGTCTGCGCCTATGGTCTGCGCTATTCATCCTATAGCGAGAGCCAAAATTTAAAGCTTTTCTGGGTTGTGCTGGTAGCCAAGGTTATGCAACCCTTGTCCTGGGCTACTGATTATGCATTGATTAGTTTATAGTCATATGAATGCGGATAGCATCCGGTTGCAGCCACTGGAGCAATTTCCTTTCCAAGTTAAATGCCATGTATTCCGATTTCAGTGAGATACATGTGCTCGCATGCTACCATTGCTTCGAGAAATAATTTGCTATGGATATGCTCACCAAAAAACATGTTTTAATCATCAGAGTTTTTTTATCATGAAATGTCTAATCTGGAAATTGTTAGGTGCCTGTAGACTGTAGTTGATATATAAGTAGAATTTCAAAATTTACTTGGTGTTTATTTATTCATTCAGATTGCTGCCATGCTCAGGTTGTTCAAATCGTGTAAAGGTGGCCATGTACTGCAGGGTCTGTGTTGTCATGAATAGAAAATAATACCCTTTTCTTTATTATTATTACAATTCCTGTTTTAAAACATATTTGCTGAATGTCTCTTAAGAATGAATTTGCTAGTCAGCTCACATTTGAGTACTGGTGTGTTACTGCTTAACCAAAACTGCACTGTACCATCTGTATTCTCAGTGCTAGTTTAAACCATTAAGCCTTATCATTTGAGTCATGCTAGAAGAATGTCACATTTTGTTCTGGAATGAATTTGAACATTCAGTATGGCTTTTAACACTAACTTGGCAGCTGTGTTGCTGCAGGTGGTCACCAGATCACACAGTTGTGCTCTGCTAGTTTATTTATTTGGTCATAGCAATTTGATACTTTGGATGGCAGAGTCCTGCAGCCGCTGTTCCTCCACCGTTGTCATTCAGGTGAGCAACTTATATGCAGCTACAACTTTCATTCACTGGACAAGCAAAGTATCAAATTGCAAGCTGTTTTTTTACCAAACCTATCTGTAGATCTTTTATTGGTGTTTCTCTAAATCTAGGACTATTTTACAGATGTGTGTTGATATCTGGATGCCTTATCCATCGAATGAAATATTGTTTCCTTTCTATTAAGCTGTTGTTATTTGTAGCTTGTTGCTCATTATTGTCTTCTATTTTTTTTGACTTGCAGTTCAGATGAACACATGCAGAAGGTGTGCTGCATTTTGTCGCTGCAGCTGCATGTATTAAGCTGCTGAAGTTGTGTGTATTTTTTGGAATCTCTTTTGTTTTGCTTATGTGCCATGGTAAACTACAAAGCTGATTGATGTTTGATATATGTTAACTGCAGTTGGATAAAAACTGATGAAATTTGATGTTGAATGAATATTCATGTGATATGATATTGGCTGGAAATATAAGTTTTTTTTTACTTATCTGCTGCTATATGGGCTGTATGTGCGAGAATGGGCTATATATGTGGGTTGTATGTTCTATTGTAGTGGTCTGAAAAGTGGGCTAAAATTGGTTACGAATTTGGGCTGTAAAATGGCTGAGATTGGGCTGTCTTGTCTCAAAAAACTATGAAAAGGGCTTTAATTGGGCTGGCTCAACTTTAATTTTGGCCTGCTAACAAATGGGCTGATCTAGAGTCCATGTCATCAGCCATGTAAGCATCTAGGATGATGTGGCAATTCATCCATGGTGGTTATTTTTCGTCACAGGAAATCGGCCTGGGCTGGGCTAACTAGGCCTCGGGCTCTATCGTGACGGTTAAAAACCGTCACCGATTCTGTTAATCTGTGATGGTTTTCGACAAACCGTCACGCAGTTCAATCCATGACGCTCAATCCATGATGATTTCAAAACCATCACAGATGTTGTTTGCTTACGGTTTTTTGGTGATCTGTGATAGAAATTTTCCATCACGGATTAACGTAATTCTTGTAGTGCTTGGACATCAAACCTGGATTTGATTCACCATCCGACTCAGTAATCGCAGCTCATCATCGTCATCATCAATTGACGACTCGTCTTCAGTATCAACAAGCACAAGTACTTGTTTTCCCTCATATGTTGTACCATCTGTTTTTTTGTTCCCCTTTCCTCTTTTCTTCTCTCTACCTACACCTCCATCTCTGACATAATCATCCACATTGTCAGCAAATAGGGCATCATCATCTTCTATGTCATAGTCACTATTGACAAATTCACTAACATCACTGCTATCACTGATCTCACTATCATCAGCAAAAAAGTTCTCATTGTTGTCATGTGTATTGCCAAACTTCGAAGGACTAAGCACTTTGAGCAAGGATGCAACAGGGTTAACTACTACATCCTCCCAATCTGTTACTAAAGCACTGCCTTCATGATCAAAATACAAAGCACAAATATCTTGACCACGCCCACAATAGCGACCATCACTGATGTGTCTTTCTTTGATACAATCGGTCTAAGTCCATCTGAAATGGTTTTTCGAGAAGCGAGCAAAAAAACATTCGTGCGAGGATTCTTGGGATAATGAAGAGCGAAAATTCAACTTTTCAAACCACACTTTGGAGACCATGTACGCGTCTTTATAGATTGTTGAAGAAAGAAACCTTTCCATCCACATAAACTCGATGGCTGCCAAGCCCATAAAAACCTAGAATGATGTACCTCGAGTGTGAACTTATCACTAGCAAAGACCTACATTTGAGGCAAAACAATGATTTTAGAACTAAATGAACTTGGACATGGCACACACAGACGACATAAACCCTAGCCTATTGAAACCTCCAAAGAAATGGCCAAATCGACACTCCCAAAACCAAATCTACACTACTAGCAACACAAATACACACAATCCCTCGCATCTTGGATGAAGTTATCAGACCGGGCGCTCCCCTTGCCGTCGCGGTTTGAGCGCCATCGCGGTGCTCCTTCGACGCCGGGTGGGGTGGCTTTCTTCGACGAGGTGGGGGCGAGCCACGCGGCTGGAGCCGAGCGTGGCCGCGCGCTGGAGCCGCGCTTCGGGCCGGCGACGGCCAAGGCCCGGACCCCTCGTGTCGCGGGCGTCCGGGAGAGGTGAGGGGCGGCCCGGGCGTTGCGGGGCACGCGTCGGGGGCTCCCTCGCGCGGGACGCGTCCAGAGATGTGGGGAGGGCACCGGGGGCCGGCGGCGGGAGGGCGTCGGCGCGGCAAAGAAGGCGTCGGGACGACGCGCGGCTGCTCGCGCGGCTAAGGCGCGCTAGGTCACCCCTCACGCGGATAGGGGAAAAAGGAAGGAAGAGAAAAAGGGAAAATTAAAAAGAAAAGAAAAAAAAGGAAAAAAAGAGGGAAGAAAGGAGGGGCCAAAATGCCTATTTCCATGGGCCACTCGCCCTCACGTTAGCCAGGCTAACGGTTTGGGCCACGGTGGCCGGTCCACGTCCGTTAATTCACGCTGACCAGGATGTTTGGGCCTGCAGTGAACCAAAACTCAAGTTTGGGGGGCCAGATGTGCAGTTTCAGAGTCCATGGGTCTATTTGGCACAGCAAGACAAGTCCATATACCTACTATGCATTTCACTCTTTTTCAAAACACAAGCACCAAGCAATACCAGGAGTAGCGGGAAACGGGCGAGCCTCGCGCACGAGTCGTCAGTTTTGGCGCTAGGAAAATTTCCAAGAGCTCCGAGCTCATGTTTCGTTTCCTACGAAATTCCTACAAAACTGACCATAGGAAGCTGATCCTGAGGAATTGTTCCTTCACTTTTCCTATGAACCAAAGGGCATACAAAGGAAAGAATCCATAGGAATGAAATCTTACAAATACCCTGTGTTTCACCCTCAAACCAAAGGGGCCTAAATAGTTGAATTATCCTGTACCACATTCTTCTTCTTCTATGGACAGTTTTTATATCGAGCGCCAAAACGAAAGAAAAACAAGCATCTGGTACCACTCCCATCAGGCAAAGCAAGCATCAGAACAGGTTCAGGCGGCGCTGATTGTGGGCATTCTCCAAGCTGATGTGGGAAAGATCACCGCATTCTTGCTTTTTTTAAAAAATAAAAAGAGAATCACCGCATTCTTGTTGCTACAAACTCTACAAATACACCGAGAGAAGAAAGGAAGACAAAGCAGCATTAATCATTACTAGTTCCAGACTGAAACTAAAATAACCTGTTCACAAAAGACCATTAATGCAGCTTGCAGAGATCTTGTGAAACTATTTTTCTTCCAAAGGGTATGTCTTATTTTTACTGGAAACACAAAAACAATACGAGGTTCGTCGGTTGCATAAATGACAATGCACCATAGTATCCACACTGATGTATACAGGTTCACCAGAATTCGAAAGAAAACAGCTCAAAGCTAGATATCTCAAGCAAGCTTACGTAATCAAAACAGAACAGACTTCACCAATCTCTTGATCAGCAGACTGAAACTTATTAAGCCTCTGAAAAATGTTTGTGATCTGTTAACAGCAGCATCTTCCGCCTTCACTTTTGTCGTGCGCTCCTGGATTAATCGAACTTCTTGCTCCTTCTGAAGTGTTTCCTCCTGTGTGAATAGAAGCTCAGAAGATGTTTTGGATATGAAACAGAAACATTTAATTCGATGGTGCTGGGCAACATTTTTACATGACCAATCTTAGTTCTTACCTGATATAAGTAGTCAAACTAATGTTGCCTGTCGATTATCCCACCGTGCGTCAACAAAGCCCAGAGGTGCGTGATGAGTTCGCCACCGGTGGACAGCTTCTTGACGTGGGCCGTCACGTTATCCAAGGGCGAAACACTAAGGAGCAGCTCTACCCACATCTCTGATAGCACCTTCCACCGTACTGCCTCATCAGTTATCTCGTCAAGTATTTGATGGCCGAGCTTTATACCGTCGGTCAGGATGGTTTCTTCGTATGTAGTCTCCTGCTCATGGCTTTGGAATTCAGACAACTTGTTGAACATTTCATCCTTGGAATGGCAAGCACTATCTTCGAGGAATTTCTGTACTCTAAGCTGCAGGGCTTCCATCAATCGCTGCGTGTCGTAGATATGCTTCGTCACCAGCTCCGGCGCTTGCAACAGCAGGTAGGCACAGTAGTTGGAGAGGGTATTGGCCACTTCACGGTCGGCGACGGCCCCGGCGGCCAGCTGCTGGGGCTGCTTGGCGCCGCAAATTGTGGTGGCGATGTGCCAAACCAGGATGCTACCAACGGCGCCGTATTGGTACCTTGAGGTGGACCAGTCAAATGCCTGTAGCAGGTTGTTCCTCAGTAGCGAGTGGTCGCCGTACTTGAGATTGGAAAGCCACTCCGACCGGAGTAACAGGTGGATGGCGCGCTTCACTGTGACGGGCAGGCTCCGGCGACTCACCGTCCTTAGCTGAAACAGGACACCCTTTGATCCATCTGTGCAGCGGCATGCGTGCGAGGCAGGAGCGTTTATTCTGAAGGCAGGCGTGTAGAAGGGAGTATTGCCCCACCGAATTGCTCCAGTACCGTGTTGTTAGCGTCGCACGGCACATCAGCCACAGAAGCCTCTCAAAAAATTGGGTGACCTTGCCATGAGGGTGTACGAATGTACCGGCATAACATCTTCACCTTGTGCCAGTTCGACAACACCAGTGACAGGTACTGGAACAGCTCTAGGATCAGGAACAAGACTATTACACATCTAGTCAACCAGATGTCTATGCTTGTTGTGACAAAGCTCTTGTTGCCCGCCTGGGGATAATGGTAGTGCAGCAACGCCGGGGAGAAGAGAGTGGACAGGCTCAGCGCCATGGCCACCACAAATGTGACCGTCTCCGGGATCAGAGACTGCTTGGGCGATGGGTACCTTGCGTAGAAGAAGTCGAAGAGAAAGCCAAGCTCCACCTCGATCACCCGGAACATCCTTTCATAGTCGTTGCTTGAATCCCCACCAGCGAGGCCCCTTCGGACAAAGACAAGCGTCCTGATGTCGTCCCGCTCGTGGAGCGGGCTCCCGTTGAGGCGTCGCCGGAGTAGCTTGAACAGTGCAAAGGAGAGGCACAGATCCTTGAGCTTGCTTGAGAAATGGCTGTCCCTGCTTAGCAGGCTCCCTCTGCCCTCGTGCTGCCACACCATGTCCACCGTGACAAGGTCATCTGTGACCTCCAGCGTGTACCCCGCTTGGCCCTCGGGCACATCCTTCTCGCCGGCGACCACGTACTTGTAGCCCCTCATGGTCTCCGGGTCGAAGTCCCATATGCTTCTGACATGCTCTTGCCCCATGTACTGGGAGATGAGCCAGTTGTCGGCGGTGAGGACACGATTCCGCCCAGCTGACAGAAAGCTCCATAGGCGCATCCCGAGCTTGGCGACGTTCAGCATCCAGAGAAGAACAAGAAGGATTTGCAGCTCCAGCTCCAGATAACTGATGTACGAAAGCAAGAGAAGAAGCACGTAGATGACCTGCGTGGCCTGGTTGAGCATGGTGCGGGCCTGCTGGTCCGAGTCGTCGACGCTGCACGCAAAGATGCCGTCGGCGCAGCTGAGCAGGAAAGCAGGCCCACACAACGACCAGATCGTTGCGGAAGGAGCCGGCCTGGATGAGCCCGATCGTGTAGGAGACCGCCGGGTAGCACAGCATCAGCGCCAACCAGACAAAGAAGCGGAAGGCGGCGCTGCGGCTGGTGCGCCGGCCGGAGCCCAGGAAGACGAGCGTGGCGAGCAGGGTGCAGCTGACCGTGATCAGCACCTCCACGCGGACCAGCTGACCTACTGGGCTGCTCGCCCACGCCGCCGCAGCGCGGGTGGCGTTCCGGGCGGAGAAGTTCTGCTCCATCTGGTTGTACGGCATAGAGGATTGCAACTTGGGATTACCAGCGTTGTTAGCCAGGGTCTGCAGGGAACCACGCCCTCTGCCTTTGACTAGGAAAGATGTTGCTTGGCAGTTGGCCCCCACATGCTCCGTTGAGATTGGATACCTCTCCCAGTAGCTAAGGAAAGGCACAGGTGCTCTGACTCACTTTTGATGATTCCAGTCCAGTCGATCAAGAAAATTGGTTGTGCACCATCAAAACAGGCTAGATGGACCAGGAAGGTGGCACGCACATCTACGTGGCTATTCTTACTATTTTTATTTACAGTGTAACATTATACTCCCTCCAGTCGCAGATAAGTGAAGTTTTGTGAATACTGACACGGTCAACAATACATTCGTTTTATTAGTAATTACTAGTATAAAATCTTTAAAAAGTGTAGCAAAATCATATTATTTTTATAATGTAAAATTATACTCCCTCCGATCTTGGTATGTCACGTTTTGGATATCAACACGGCCACCAATGCACATATTTTATTACTAATTACTAGCATTAAATCTATGAAAAGCGTAGCAAAGTTATATTATTTTGAAACTATTTCTGAAGACAAATCTAGTCATACCATTTTCAAAAGTTGAATCAATATATTCAAAACGGTATTGATGTTGGTCAAAGTTTAAATATTTCGATTGTACTTATTCTAAAACATTACTTATTTGTGACCGGTCTACTAAATTAAGTGTAAATTCAAGATACGATATTTTTCCTGTTTAAGCAAATATTTAACAATTCTCTTTTTTCTTAACAAATCTCTATAATTTTTCGTCGACATTTAACCAGTAGATATATTAATTTGAAACAAATATATGGATCGTAAATGTTCCGATAGTCGGGGTGGCATATCTACTACACGTATATATAGAACCCCCACTAAGTAGTTCTTCCACATGCAAACACGCCACCTCAGCCCCACTAAGACCACTGACATCCAAATGGAGGGCCCCACCGCTTGAACTAACTAAAAAATATTATAACTCACAAACCAAAAACCAAATTAAATTCGATTACACAATTGAATTTCTTTTAATAAATCCTTCAAAACAAGATCTCATATGGATATATTTCGATAAAATTACAGGTGAGCCCCTAATCGATGGTAGTTGGTATAGAGTAAAGTAAAAAATAAAAAAAAGAGAATGAAAAAAAGAAAAAAAAAAAAAAGAATAGGAGGGTGATAGTAATATTCTAACTCATAGATTTCTCCTTCATACCCGTGGCAACGTGCGGGGAATTCACCTAGTATACCCAACATTTTAACCGCCGTCCAGTTCGGTTTCCAGATTCGTGCGTATTTTGTCTACGTGGCCACCCATCCAGTCATTACAGCTTAATAGGACGATAACGCCATCCAGTCATTACAGGTTAATAGGACGATAACGTGTAAGACTGTCCGCAAGACTAGTCGCCCTCTATATTCATCTTCTAAAAGGAATGTTCCAGCCTATTCACTTCTCCCGCACCCATCCATACTCTATTTTCCATCCTCTATATCAACTACCACCGGCTGGGACCCACGCGTCATAGTCCATTTTTCTCTCCCTCCCCCACCTTTCCTATCCTCTCGCCTCCCCATCCCTCCCCCCTCCTCTTTGCTCTCCCCTCTCCTCCCCTACTCCCTCCGCCAGCACCCGCCCCTCTCCCAACGCCCAACGCTCCCCCTCTCTCCTCTCCCAACCCACCCTCCCTCCTCCCCGCCCTCGGCTGGCGTCGGCCTCCCCCTCGCGGCGCGGGGGGATCTCCTCCCTCTCTAGTGGCCCTCTCCTATGCGGCCGGCCTCGCCCCCCAAATGGGCGGCGGCTTGAGCCGGGCTCCGGCCATCCTCCCTGCTCTCCGACTCCCACCGGTGGCAGCCCTCTTCGCCTACAGTCCGCATCTTCGTCCCCCTTCCGGTGGCGCCCCCAACCCGAGGGCACGGCGGCGGCATGTGGCATGGTCGCTCGGGCGTGCGCCTGGCGGCGTTGGCCTCGCGGTCCTCCTCGCCCGATGGCGGATCCGAATTTTTGAGCACGGGGGGTGCACAAAATTTTTTATATATACAAATCGGTAAATTATATTTTTATTCGGTAAAATCATATTATAATTCGGTACAAGCATATTATAATTCGGTAAAACAACATTAAATCTTAATAAATTGTTCAAATAGAATACAAATACTTCAAAATATAGCAATATGAGAGACTTACAATACTACTTGTTTATCCGCAGCTTTCTCAATGACATGAATGTCTCCATTATATCATCTTCATTAATTTGGAAGAAAATATCCCGCTCAATAAATGTGACTAGACAATCATCCAAGAAAGTATCACCGATCTTATTTCTTGACTTTGTTTTCACTTTAACCAATGCGTAAAATACCCTTTCAACAAATATGTAGCTTGCCACCGTAGAAGCAATATCAATTTGAGAAGCAAGTACACCATATCATACACTTTGTGTCTCTTTGTTTCAACAAGCTTAACTGAGAGATCAACAATGTTCTCTAGACCTTGGAAGCTAGCATCTTGTCGCATGTCATCAATATAAGTTTCAAGTTGCAATTCAAATTTCAACAAATCATTCTTTGGAGAAGTCTTTGGGATAAAATTCAGTCAATCTACCACCTTCATTGCATCAAAAGAAGCAAAAGGAATTAGAAGGACTAAAGGCTGACATACAATAGAGTAGCTCCATATTGATCTCATCAAACCGATTATCAAGCTCTTGACTAATTTGATCGATGACACCAATGTATACTTCTCTTCCAAATGGTCATCATTTGTTTGGTTTAGGGCACGAGCATACCGTGCTGATTTTCCATAAGGCACATAAGCACCTTCCATAGAAGGAACTTCAACACCATGTTTAATACAAAAAGAAATGACCTTCTCAAGAAAATTGTCCCAACCATTAGACCTCAAGCTGTTGCATTCTACTTTTTGCCACTTTAACAAGTGAGATTGCATTAAGAATATCTTGATCCCTTCTCTCCAAAGCACTCGGATAACTCATTTGTGTAGCCAAGAATAACATACATTAAGTGCACAAAGAAAACAAACTCAAAGGTTTCAAATGCTCCAAGCACAAAATGTATCTTTGTCCAATCATCCTTATATGCTTTATCAGCACCAAGTTCAATGAGCACATCATGAATTGAGGAATACATAGTGATGATGCTACATATAGTTTTGTAATGAGAGCCCCACCAAGTGTCACTAGGTCTAGGCAAACCCATCTCTTGATGTAATCCAGGATTCAATCTCACCACACTCTAGTGCTTTCTTGACATTCTCAAGTCTAGCATTTCGAGCATATCATGACGCTTGCAAGAAACCCCAACAATGTTGGTAGAAACTTGATCAAAAAGTCTTTGCAAATCCGTGCCTTAGAACCACAATGTTTAAGAAGTGAATATGTCAATCTTTTCTTGTAAAGACGAATGTCCTCATCACTCCATTTATCAATGTTATAATCAATTGCCACCTTAGGATTCATAAAACCAATGTACCTTTTGCTTTATGTGCCTTAGAACCACAATGTTTAAGAAGTGACTCATTTCCTTTACTCCATTTATTCCATCCATCAACAACAAAAGGGACCCTCCTTGAACAAGTAGCATATGAAACAAAATATATTTTATATTCAGTATTCATAATTTTAATATAATATGTCTGCCTGCCATAATTATTGAAAAATGTATATAAGGTTTGCAATATATAAAAAACAATATTTTTGTACTTTCTCAGAACTAATATGATTACAAGAATAATGTATCTTTTTTGTCATGAAAAACAGGATTTGTCGTTGAGGATCATTTCCGTTCCTCTTCTTCATTATTCAAAAAATTAAAAATCAAGGGTAAAACTAGAACAGATAAATTATTTTAAAGAAAACTTAAGAACCTAAGATTTACAAAATCTCTCGAACCTTGATCTCGATTGGAATATTCAATCCGGGCTGTTGCCGCGATGCCGATTGTCGTCCGGCGTCCGTGATCGCCATCGCCGGGCCGATGCCGGCAGTCCACCACCAGAGTCCGCGACCGATATGCGCGATCTCGGGGATCAGGCGAGTTCGCGCGAGGGGCTTCTGCGTGCCGCAGTTAGAGGAGAGAGTCCTGGGACAGGGACAGTTTTAGTGCTGGCGTGTGGCGGCTTCGGAACGGAACGGACGAAGCTGAGCCAGTTTACGAAGGGTAGAGGTACTCTATTCTGATCTACTGTTGGGCCCCGTGAAGGGGCGTCCGCTACGTCCGCCATTATTTGGACCCCGGCCGTCGCCTCCGTCTCCGCATCCGGTCCTGCAAGATGGTTTTACAGGATCCGCCGGTCACTGTCCGCATCCAGTCATTACAGCTTAATAGCGACACAGACGATAACGTGTAAAGTAGTAACAGCATCCGCACAGCACCTGGCATGTGCGTTTGCTGTAGTTGATGTTTCTTGTCAAGTACATAGAGTTAATATTAATACAGTTGAATGGTTGGTGGAAAGACGTGAGGCTCAGGACCGACTGGCAGAGTGGTAGCTTACCGGTTGCGGAGCGTATACACTTGGAACCACCCGCCTAGGCTGATACTCCCTCCGTCCTAAAATAGATGGCATTCTCGTTTTACGAAAATTTAACGTTTTTAAATTACCGGTAATTACATATTAAAATATATAAATATTTATGCTAAGTAATTAATATCATCGAAAAGATCTTTAAATCTAATTTTTTAACAAATTTATTTGGTGATATAAATGTTGCACGTATTTTCTACAAACCTAATCAAAAAAGTTGAGAAAGTTTGATTTACACGTTTCCCATAACGCCATCCTTTTTGGGACGGAGGGAGTACATCTTTTGCTCTACCCTTGCATTCCACTACCACAAAGCAAACGCAAAGCATATACAAATCATATTGATAATTGTTTGACAGGTCACGAGTCTGAGTACGACTTCCAGGGAGATGGTTGGGAGGATTAGAGGTCTTGTCCTACGCTCGAGTTTGCTCGAGGAGATGGTGTCTACGTCCGCTGCCGCGCTCTGTGATGTTGTTCAAGATGTTGTGTACTCTGTGATTCTGCCAAGTGGCGATGTAATAAAGATTAAAACCCTCTATTGTACTTCTTTAAGACAGGTATTCGATGTATTACTTATGATATCGACTGATATTCAATAATGTGATGGCATGATCTCCTGGGACTATCACATTATGGTTTGTATCTGTGGATTTCCCTTCGAGAAAATCGTGGATCGTTTTAGAAGGGGAGAGAGAACAACGAGTTGCCGTGGCTGCCACATGGGTCCACGGCATCAATGTCATGCGCCACAGACGCGTGGGCCATCCTCTACCTCCTCACTCAGACAGGTGACGATGGTGTTTGACGCCGAGCCTACTCGACAGATGGAGTGAGGGGGATGGAGACGAGACGGCGATGACGGTGACGACATCGGCGTGGCGGTGAACAAGGGAATTCGCCCGGAGCTCGCCGGTGCGGGTTACGCGGGCAGCATCTGTGGCCGGAGCTCCAGAGGCCATTCCGCAGCATCTGATGGAGTCGGCGATGACTACAGAAGCTTGAAGCAGCGGTGGCGGCTCGCCGAAGCAGCCGCAGTGGCGTGGAGATGGGTAGACGCTCCTTCGGGGCATTCTAATGAACGAGGAGGGGTGGCGCGTGGTCATGGTACACTAGTGGGCGCGTAGAGAGTACCGTGGTGCCTCGCCGTGCCTTATTGACAGTGGCCATCGACAGCGGCGGCTCGGCGGCGGCTGTCCACGGGGCCGAGCACCACAGAGGGGTGGAAAAGGCTAGGGTCGGCTGAGGTGGTGGAGGAAGAGTCAGGGAGCTTGTCTACTAACCCAATTGATCTATGGTGGACTAAAGAAGGAGAGCTCGGAGCTTGCTCCCCACGCACCTCAGATCCCTCCGGCTTGCGCATATGCCCAAGCTTCATCTAGCGATGAGCTAGCCGTTGAACAGTGCGTGCTTATCTGAATTTGGTCGGGAAGGAGTGGGGACCGCAGTACGGCCATGGCGGCGGGTAACGGTCGGCCGCTCTGCAGCCGCCGCGTGGGGAGAGGAGGGAAAGATAAGGCGCCGTGAAGCTTCATGGGGTCCGTGGTGCCATCGTCCTTATCTGTTTGGGCACGGGGCGAGGCAGAGGCATTGTGGCCAAGGCGACGGCAGAGCGACATGGTATTCCCATTGTCGTTGTAACAGAACGCCCAAATTATAAGAGTAGAAGTCTAGAATCGACCGCCGAAGTGACCAAAATACCGGACTTGAATCCATGTAAGTCTAGCAGTTCATCGAAACCATAAAGGATTTCAAACCAACATCGCAACATACCAAGATCGTACTGATTCAGCGAAACCGGATCATTCGTTACACCACTTCATACAAAAGTTCACATAAGTTACACAACATCGAGTACGAAAATTCATTAAAGACCAAGTCCATAAGCAGTGGAAACGAAAGTAGTTTTAAAACAAGTCACCATCTTAGGGTTACATTGCCAGCACTTGGATCATACTTCACAAAAGCAAAGACAAGAACTAAGGAGCGTCATGCCCTATGGCTCAATCTTCATCACCCACAGGAAGAAGACAATATTTGCAGCAGCCACTATAAAACCTATCATCTACAATAAGAGGGAATAAACCCTGAGTACAAGAATATACTCAGCTAGACTTACCCATCTTAAACCAGAAATAAAATGACACCAAGGATCATGCAAGGCTTTATATAAGTGAGACTAGCTAGACATTTTGCATAATAGCTTAAGTGCTTTAAATAACCATTTCATTACTAGTATCATGTTAATAGTCATTAACCAGCCATCTAAGTGTGCACCTATACTAAAACAAACTTGCAAAACGAAGCAAAGCCGACCATATCGGTCCTCAGATTCCAATCTCAGCGATCATCATCATAACCATTCATTGTAGTTATTTTAGTGTGCTATATAGAGATAATCCCATTAGGTTCTCACTATCCAGGAGAGATGGCAATTTCAATCGATTGCTACCCAGCTAGGGAAAGATATTCCTAACACTCACCCTGGCACACTTTGCAAGAGCAGCCTGGGTCACCTTTCAAACTACTCAAGAATCACGGGCCCGACGAGCGCCGCACTCTCAGGGATATCACCTCGTCGGAACAGCGAAGGACCTTTAAATCACCTTGCCCATTGACTCAAGACGATGACTCCCCTCCGAGCCGCACTTTATACCCTTCGGGTTTCGGGCTTGAGTTGAGCTACTTGGCTTCGCGGTCGACAACCTCAGGTCGGCCAACTAAGTGATAGGCTACATTCAACATGATAAGGAAAGGCTCCAAGATCAAGTCCTTAATCGACATAGACGGGCTACTTGACTACCAGGACCTCCATGTCTTGTAGCCTCCACATTCTCACCCGGTCTCCCTAATTTTGTTTTAACAAAGTAGATGGTACATCCATGATTCACCATATCAAGTTTTAATCCAAGTAACCACCTACTATCTCGCAGGTGACAAGTTATCACCCGACTTCTACCATTTATAGCTTAACTAAGCATCTAAATGATCCAACACTTAATTAGGGTTCCAGGTAATATTTTGTGGACAAGGTAGATATATATGCAATAAGTGTTTCCATGCAACTCCTATCACTTAATGCATCAAAACATTATAAGATACTCAACATTTGCATTTTTGAAAGCATAGGAAGTTGAATATGCTCCGGTGCTTGCCTCTGACGAACGAGGATGGCTCGTGGGCAGGACACTCAAGTTCTACTTCCACTCCGACTTTTGGTTCTGGTCGCGGGTCCTCCAACTCTTGAGACACCTCCTGTGTCTCCGGACAAGTCTCGTTGAGCTCCAGGAGCGTCACCCCTTCCGGTACACCATTGCATGCAATGCATCAAGTAAATATAATGAATGCACAAGAGATGACATATATGATGGGATGTATGCTCATTACACCGAGTGAGTAACAACACCATGGCTGAACTTTTCTTATAAGGCTCTATTCAAATCACTATAAGCAACACATCACATTGATCATCTTGAAAAGCAATATAACATTTACCAAGCTCACATAGCCTAATATATAATTGTTCATCTTGAGTGAAGGGTCTAGAACCAGCAATTATCACATAACTCAATAAGCCTATGCATCCATAGTATCATGGTTACATCTAAACAAAGCAAACCAGCAGATCAAGATAATTCAACCAAAACTGAACCTACAACTAATAGTCTAGCAAATAAATCATAAATGGAAATTTATAAGTCCAAATGACTTGCAAGAGGATATTCTAGAAAGCTTATGAAATTGTCTACAATTCATCTTTAATCATCACCGCAAGATTCCCAATTTATCTTGGTCGAAATTACAAAGGAACAGAATCTGTTCGAAAAGACAGAGAGCAACTCAATCTGATCCTAACTTAAAACTGCCATATCTCATAAACCATTGGGCCAATGGCCACTAAATTTGAACAGCAACTAGATACATAAATTATCAACACCTTTTGTATTCTTCATATTCCCAGACAACCAAATTATCTTGGTGAACTTTTGAAAGTTCCCAGATCTATCCAGATTTTACAATTATAGAGAAAAAAATTATTTGGCCATGTACCAAACTCACAATTGAACCAAACTAAACATACCACCAGGTCACATATGGTAAATGATCACAAACCACATAGCACCCATCATCAAGTAAATTTATTTCATGCCCGTCTCATTTTATTTTGTTATTAAGGCATATAAATGATCATATATCTAAAGCGTCCAGAAAAAATCTACAAAAATTACCATAGCTCGTACATGCTTCCAATACACCACTGTAAAATTTTCATGGCACTCCAGCAAGTATATCTTGACATATCAAAAATAACAAAAAGGTAGGCTAGATATGAGCATAAATAAGAAATCCTATGGAAAAGTGTGATCAATAGATTTCATATTTTTCCTAGGCTTAGCATCACATTATAAGAGAGATCCCCAAATTTCACCTCAATTGGAGTTATAGATAAATCATGAAAAATATCACAACAATCAATAAATAAAACAAGTAAAATTCATAACTCACTCATATTACATCCAAAAATCATGAAAATTAAATTAGAGCCTACTCATATCATGAGTAGCATCCCATAAATTTTTCAATTTTTGGTGCCATATTTTAGCAGATATGAATTTCTCCTATTTATTGATGAATAAAAGAGATAATTTATAACTATTTTTTCCACAAATCATGGCAAGTTTCATATTTTTATAACAACTAGACTTTGTGAGGATCACAACAAAATTTGGTTCACTCAAATTAGAGCCCTAGAATAGGAAATATAATTTTTCAAAGTTCAACTCAAGATTAGAATTCAAATCAAACCCTAACCCCTAATTGTCTCATTGACACATGGGACCCATGGGGTCAATGGGCCTAGCCGCCGATCGGCCTGAGTAACGTAGGAGGTGGTTGACCGCCGATTCCTCGCCAGCGGTGAGGCCTCTCGCGGCGAAGAGGTCGGCACCATCGCGCTCCATGCGTCAAGCCACGTCGGGTGGTGGGGGCCGATTGAGGGGCGGAGCCACCGGGGAATACCTCGCCGACGCCCATGGTGGCACAAATGGAGGGGCTCGACGGCGCTTCGGTGCTTCCCGGCCATGATTGGCCCTAGTGAGGGTAGCTACAGCTACACGGTGACTAGATGAAGCAACCGAGGTGACCTAGGGTTCCAGCGGACCTCTCGAACCTAGGTGACGACGTGCGCGCCGGTGCAAGTGGTGAGCACGGCGGAGCAGCTCGTCGCGTTCCGCTCCAGCAGTGCTGTTGGCGTTCATGAGCGACATCACTAAAGATGGAGTTAGAGTCCATCCCTAGCAACATCGCTAGGAGCGCCGGGTTGGCGTATTATAGCAGCATCACTAGAAATGGGCTAAAATGCCATTCCCTGCAATGTCACTATAATAGCCGGCTAGTATTTCGTATCCCTACACCTAGGAGTGGAATATGATTCCACTCCTAGCCATAGCGAAAGGAGCACTGTACCGTCGTCCCGCAACATCATTAGTAGGATCGTGGATCCTAATAATGACCCTGTTGGACGGCGGCTGATAGATCTTGGCCATAAAAGATATTATCCACAAGCGCACAGATCTATCATTGCAGCATTTCACTCAGAAGTATCATCAGGGTATCATTATTTGTATTTTTCCCAAAGGAAGGCTTGATATAAGAATCTAGTATGGAGTATGAATACAAGAATATACGTACACAATGGACCTGCTTGATCATATAGGGGTAAACGGTGATTTGCAGATAGTGGAAACACACATAGAGCAACCTCAAAGAATAAAAGTAAAATAGAGAAAGAATAAAACAATATTCCTAAGTGGAGTAGATCATTTCTAGTCACAGCCAATACAAATGAATATAGTTAGTGTCACATGAATACATGATATAGTCAAGGTTAGGTCTAGGGTAAACAGTGATTTGCAGATAGTGGACCTCTAATCATTTGGACGAGCTAGAACATGAGCAAACCCAAAAGAACGACGAACCGGTATTCCACCTCTAATCATGTAGAGCTTATGAATGATGAAGAACAAGTATGAACATGTTATGAGCAAGACACACAAAATATACTCTAGTTCATATATCAAGATCATATCATAAACAAAACTATACTCTAATTCAAATGTAGGGCTATGATAAGAGAATAGGGACTTGAAGTAAGAAGAATTCTCCATTGAGAATATATTACCAAGTAGCACTTCTTCTTAGGAGACAAGCCCTCCCTTTGTAGCTCTACTACTCCAAAACTAAGAACTAGCTAAAGAATGAGAGGGGAGTGAGAGAGTGAGGTAGAGAGGTGAGTGTTGCTCCTTGAGTGGTGTGTTTGAGAGGAGGAGAGGGGAGCTACTTATACAAGGTGGAGAGGGGGCAAAGTGCAAATTCTCCCCTAAACCGACCATATTCAGGCGTCCACGTTCACTGAGCTACGCCACGACGCCTCGCACTACCCTCCCGGGCATTGATGGAACCACCACGCCAAGGCTAGGCCGGGCCGGCGCTGGGGTTGCTGCCGCGCCGCGGCGGGCGTGGCCGAAGCCGGGCCTAGCCAGCCGGGCCCCGCCGCGGCAGGTGGGCCTCGTGCGGGGAAAAGTCATCACCGTGGGTTGCTTGGTCCAGTTTGCGTCATGTTGGGCTTTTTCTCCTTTTGGGACAAGTGTTGTTCTGAAATACGCTTTCCTAAAGGCTTTTTTTTTATTTTTCCACTTGATTGTTTATATATTCCAGCAAACATGTAATTTTCCAATACAAGTGGAACTAGGTTAATAGTAAATGTATATGAGTGTAAAGATGCATAGTTTCACCCCTTTTTGGTAGAATGTTGACGGTAAATATGTGTCCTTCGTGACCGTCAACAAACTCCCCAAGCTTACCCTTTGCTCGCCCTCGAGCAAAGATAAGGACTTTGGTTGTTGATCGGAGTTGCTTCTATGCCGATTACATTTCATAGGTGCCATATTTATAACAAAAATTTTCTACTAGAATTTGAATAAAATGGCATTTTTATCCACCCGTTATTACCTTTGATCATTGTGGGGCTTTTGGGCCGTCTACAAGTCTTGGGTGGTTGCAAGATAGAACAAATTCACAGACATGCTTATTTTTTACTCTTTTGAACAATTATCAATCTAGAGGTTTTTAAAATTTTGCAGAGAAATGAGTTCCTCAAATGATCACTCGATCGCTCAAATTTGTAAGTGTTTGATCCTCACCAAAGGCTTGGTTTGCCTTTCTTTTGCTACCATCTACATAAGGATTTTGTGGAGTTCTTGGTAGGTAAAAGATGGCATACTTGCATCATGTCGTGTTGCCTAGTAAAAAACCGAACCACATGGAGAGACTCATCATAAGCTTAGATCAAGATGTGCAAGTGTGTGGAATATTTGTATTTGTGTACTCCGTATCATGACTCTCTATTTTTGTGGGATTTTTGAGGAGGTATGGGCTATCTTTTTCTTTCTTCTTCTTTCTCTCTCTTTTTTTGGACGAGTATTGACTTCTTGTCTTTTATTGGGACACATGTCCATCTTTCTTTCTTTTCTTTTTCTCTTCTTTTTTTTTAGCATAGCCCATACTTCTCCTTTGGTAACAGAAATTTTTGGTGAGAGGTCATGACACTAATGAGTGGAGTACATTTTTGGTGGATGGAAGGGTGCATGTTGAGCGCAACTCTCAGGTGTGAGAGTTGGCAATTTATTTCTCGGGTGTACGTGAATCTTGATCATGGGCATATGAAAAGAATCTCGACATAGGTCACAAACAATTTGACATAAGCTCACCATGAATACAAGCAAAGATATGACTAAGGTTTTGCAAGTGTATGATCATATCATATGGCTTTGGTGGGAATTTCATATCATTGAGGAACTTTTGAATTTTGATTTTGAAAATAAAACTCGGATATCAAGTCATTCTCAAAAATAAAGTCATAGCAAAGTCCATGTCACTATATCATATCTCGCAAGTACTTAGATCGATAAGCTTATGCAATCCACATGATTCAGGTTTTATAGGTGAGATAATATTAGCCACTAAACTCAAATCTTAGAGAAATTCAAGTTATAAACTAGGCACAAATGAAATATAAGACAGAGCAACTATTCATCATTTCAACAAGGGATTTAACTAAAACATTTTTATAGCACATATAGGAATGGAATTCTTTATTAGTGCTACTTTTTTTAGAATGCAAAGTTGCTTGAATTTAAACTAAAAAATAATGATTTATTGAAAATAGGGGCCCTCCCCAAGCTATCACGGAGGCCTACTAGTGTTTATTTATTTTTATACTTTTATTTTCAATTGATGCAAAAAAAAAATTGATGAAAAGATACATACCGTTTTACCTTCGGGCGGAGGGCTCACCTTTTGAGTCCGTTGAGCGGGACTTTTCCCCTTGCGTCTTTGGTTGAGGGTGCATCCGATCCTGGAGAAATGGATGATTGCACCAGTTTGGGCTTCCACACCATTTTAGGTGGCGCGAATGCGGATTTGATGTTCTGCTTGGGATTCCACTTTGTTTCTATTGGTGTGGAGCTCTCTTTTGGGGCGTTTTCTTTCTTTTGCCCTCTTGTATATATAGGAGCTTTATTTTTCTTTTAATCCTTCTTTTCTTTGTTTTTAGGAGCTGTCTTTTTCTTTTGCTTTGACTTTTTATTTGAGTTGACTACCTTGGGAGTGTTGTTGATCTTTGGTGGCTGAATTTCCATTTCTTTCATACCTTGCAGCCCGTATTTTATGCAGATCATCTTGCACTCTTCTATGACCCGAGGCTAAAATTCAAATTTTTTCTTCATTTCCATTAATGTTGAAGCGGATCTCTCCAGCTCCAACATCAATTTGTGCCCCGGCCGTGCTCAGGAAAGGTTGCCCAAGGATAAATGGTGTTTCTTTGGTTATCTCCATTTCCAACACCATGAAGTCAACTAGGACAAATATCCCCGAATCTTGACAGGGATGTCCTTTGCGATCCCAGCAGGGTATCGAAATGATGAATCTGCCAATTGGAGCGTCATTGCCGTTGGCTCCCATGTGCGTGTACTTGAGTTTGTCGAAGACACTTTTAGGCATCACGCTTACACTGGCTCCAAGATCACATAAGGCGTGATCAAACTTTTGAGTCCCAATTGAGCATGTGATTGTGGGACATCCTAGATCCTTTTTCTTTTCAGGCAATCGGTTGAGTGTGGCTGCACTGCATTCTTCAGTTAGCTTCACAACCTCTGTGGTGGGTAGTGGCCATTTGTGGTGGATGATGTCTTTGATGTATTTGGCATATGAAGGAACAAGAAGCATGTCCAATAGTGGGATGCTTACATGGACCTTTTGTATCATTTCCACAAACTGGGTGAACTGTTCATCCACCGATTGCCTTCTTGTTTGTGTGGTGAAGGGTAGATATGTTGTATCTGTATATTCCAACCTCTATTTCTGGTTCTTCAGGTGTCTGAGGTGCAGCTCCCTCCGGCTATCTTTCTTTTTGTTTTCTTGCTGCATGGTTAGGGTAGGGTGGGTCACGAGTGGACTTACCACCTCTTGTGGTCACCGCTTTGATATTTTCAAGGGAAGTTTCGGGTTGCCCTGAATCTTCCCTTCATTTTTAACAGAACGCATGCAGCAAGTTGAGTTAATTGAGTTTCTATCATTTTATTAAAGTTCAATTGATTTTTGACAGAAAGATAAACTATCTATTTTTGAATTAACATTTTCTAAAATTTTCTCATTATGCATCATCTTTTTGGTAAGATTTTCATTAATTTTAGCTTGTCCTAGAACCAAATCTTTAAGAGAAGGCTGATTCGAATTATAATTTGAGTTATAATTCGAATTACCTTGGAATGGTAGCCGAGATTAGTTATTCCAGCCACCGTTATTACCTTGCTGCTATTGGCGATACCCATTGTTAATGTATGCAGCGTCTTTGCGGGTCTCGGGGCAATCATTGCCCAAGTGGCCAACCTCTCCACAGGTCTCACACGTCATGTGTGAGTCTATGGAGTTGACTGGGTGCCTCATAGCTTCTTTTTCGACAAATAATCTTCAAGCCTCTTTAGGAGTAGGTCCATTTTTGCAACAAGCATATCCACCTCCTTTACGGTATGCATGCCTTTTGTGTTTTTGCTAGGGTTCAGTCTTCCCCCCAGCTCTGATTTGTCACCATTTTGTCGATCAAGGCCGTAGCCTCATCGATGGTGAGCGAAAGGAATGCGCCACCGCCAGCCGGCGTCCAAGGTGCCCCCCTTGACATGGTCGTGAGACCATTGTAGAAGATTCGAGCACCGGCCCGCTCCATCCCATGGTGAGGGCATGTCTGTATGTATTCTTGCAGCCTCTCCCACGCCTCTGGGATGGGTTCCATCGAGTTCTGCTGGAAGAGATTCTTCCCCGCAGGGCATTGGTTTTGCCTATGGGGAAGAACTTGGCGAGGAACGCCGTGGAACACTTGGTCCACGTGTCAACAACTTCCTTGTCCTTGTAAAATCACTGCTTCACCTTCTCCACGAGGGAGAAGGAAAACAGACGAGAGCTTGATAGCATCAGGTGCGACGTCTTTGATGACGATTGTGTCGCGCAGTTCAAAGAAGTGCTAGAGATTAGCGTTGGCGTCCTCACTCGGCTAGTCCATAGAATGGACTGTCCTGCACCATGGTGACCAGCCCGGTACATAGTTTGAAGTTTCTATCACCGATGTTGATAGCGGGCCCAGTGGGCACGTTGGCAACAGCTGAGACGGAGAACTCGCAGGAGTGACTTCTGGGCCATGTAGTTGGGTGCGGTTGGTGCAGGGGTGTCTGGTTCAGTTGTCGGGAGTCGGGCAGAGGAAGAAGAGGCATGAGACCTATTCTTCCTTAGGAGTGCCACGGGATCAGCAACGAAGTTTTCCGAAAAAAGGAAACCAGACATGCACTATCCTGTTTTCACTCACAATAGGAGAAAACATAAAAGATTAGCCTGTATAAGCAAGTGGCTACCATGCATGCATATTTCATACTCATATCCAACTAGGGTTTCTTAATACCAATGCCTTCCCCGGCAACGGCACTAGAAATGTTTGTTGGTGTTCATGAGTGACATCACTAAAGATGGAGTTAGAGTCCATCCCTAGCAACATCGCTTGGAGCGCCGGGTTGGCGTATTATAGCAGCATCACTAGAAATGGGCTAAAATGCCATTCCCAGCAATGCAACTATAATAGCCGGCCAGTATTCTGTATCCCTACACCTAGGAGTGGAATGTGCCATAGTGAAAGCAAAGACTTTATCATATCCATCAAGAACATCATTACTAGGATCGTGGATCCTAATAATGACCCTGTTGGACGGAGGCTGATAGATCTTGGCCATAAAAGATATTATCCACAAGCGCACGGATCTATCATTGCAGCATTTCACCTAGAAGTATTATCAGGGTATCATTATTTATATTTTTCCCAAAGGAAGGCTTGATATAAGAATCTAGTATGGAGTATGAATACAAGAATGTACATACACAATGGACCAACTTGATCATACAGGGGTAAACGGTGATTTGCAGATAGTGGACACACACCTCTAATCATTTGGACGAGCTAGAACATGAGCAAACCCAAAAGAACGACGAACCATTATCCCACCTCTAATCATGTAGAGCTTATGAATGATGAAGAACAAGTATGAACATGTTGTGAGCAAGACACACAAAATATACTCCAGTTCATATATCAAGATCATATCATAAACAAAACTATACTCTAATTCAAATGTAGGGCTATGATAAGAGAATAGGGACTTGAAGTAAGAAGAATTCTCCATTGAGAATATACTACCAAGTAGCACTTCTTCTTAGGAGACAAGCCCTCCTTTGTAGCTCTACTACTCCAAGACCAAGAACTAGCTAAAGAATGAGAGGGGAGTGAGAGAGTGAGGTAGAGAGGTGAGTGTTGCTCCTTGAGTGGTGTGTTTGAGAGGAGGAGAGGGGAGCTACTTATACAAGGTGGAGAGGGGGCAAAGTGCAAATTCTCCCCCAAACCGACCATATTTAGGCGTCCACGATCACTGAACCACGCCACGACGCCCCGCACCGCCCTCCTGGGCATTGATGGAACCGCCATGCTGAGGCTAGGCCGGCCACCGCGCCGCCGGGCCGGTGTGGTCGTCTTTACCGGGCGCGCGGCCGAAGCCGGGCTGGACCTCGATAGGCCCCCGCTTCGCCAGGGCCTCCTCGGTGCGGGGAAAAGTCACCCCCGATGGGTTGCTTGGTCTAGTTTGCATCGTGTTGGGCTTTTCTCCTTTTGGGACAAGTGTTGTTCTGAAATATGCTTTCTCGGAAGGCGCCTTTTGCTTATTTTCCTGCAAACATGTAATTTTCCAATACAAGTGGAACTAGGTTAATAGTAAATATATATGAGTGTAAAGATCTTTCACCCCTTTTTGGTAGAATGTTGACGGTAAATATGTGTCATTCATGACCATCAACAGGCACAAGGGCAAGCCATAGGGTCGTTCCTACAGCATGACCATGCCTTAAGCTACCACCAACGCAAAGAAAATGAGGAAAAGAGAGAAAGAGGGAACCGGCGGTGAGCTCGCCGTGATGGCGGTCATGGCGGAGCTCCACTCCGGCAAGACGGGAACGGGTAGGGCCCACTCTACCTTCACTCTTTGATCCAACGGAGGCAACGACAAGGTAAAGCAGAGGAATATGGGGTTATGGGTGGGCTGCAGCATGCGCCGGCGGTGGAGCTGCGGTGGCAACACGGCTGCGGCTGTTGCTCACGTGGAGAGCGTGAGGTGGACGTTAGAGAGGCGAATGAACGCCGTGGGGAGGTGAGGTGGTTGTCCCCCTAGCCTTTGCCCATGCTAGGCGTGGGCTCGGTGCGGGCGTATGGCGCCACCTGGGTGCGGCGGCTGTCGTTGCCCTACACCGATAGGTGTCACCCCCCTCATTCTGTTATCCAAAACACACTGAAACCGTATGTTCCTAGCTCCGTATCTCCCAACCCAGCCCGAACTAGATCAAGATGTAATTAACAAAATTGTAGAGCTATAGGTGAACTTCATTTTTGTCAATTAGAGCTTGAGCTGGTTCTGCTTGGTTAGAGAGTTATAGTGCTCCAAATTGGGGTACATTGAAACTAGAAATACAATACTGTCATTTTCAGGGTTCAGCAAAATAGCATTACTAATCTGACTTGGGAGCCATTTTTGGGCAAGTTAGAGGCATTTTCATGAGATGACCATTAAACAACTTTTGTGCCTTAACAAATTCTATATAAACTTGCTTAGGGGTGCTCCGCCATATGAACAATTTAAAATGCACTTTTTAAATAGCTAAGCAAAAAGGGTCCCTAGGTCAACCAAAGTCAAGCTACTCATTAGAAGCATAATTAGGCTTAATGACCAACATGAACAATGTTCCAAAATGTATCCTAAGCACAATTAAGGTACTTTAGAGAGCAAACATGGCCATTACTTGCATTTCTAAACATGCTCATAAGCATACATGGCATATACAAGCAAATCCAAGGTGAATTCTATATGGCAACCTTATACATTATGCATGATTATGACTTGATAATGCTTATGCTCATGAGATGCAAGTGCAATATGTGTGCCTAACAGTAGGGTGTTACTGCCCTCCCCCCTTATAAAAATCTCATCCTGAGATTTGGAAAGCATACCATTTAGCGAAGAAAGTAGGGTAAAACTTTTGCAAATAATCCTCAGTTGCCCATGTTGCATCACACTCACTATGGTTACTCCACACCACCATGAACAACTTCAACACCCAATTCCGAGTCACCCTCTCTTTAGTGTCCAATACTCCCACAGGCTTCTCTTCATAAGAGAGGTCAAACTTCAATTTAGCTCCTCAGATTTCAATCCGTTCTTCCGAAACTCTAAGACACTTCTTCAATTGCGAGACATGAAAAACTAAGAAGATAGTCCCCAATTCAGGAGGTAAATCAAGCTTGTAAGCTACCTTCCCACTTTTGTCAATGATTTGATACGGACCAACATAACAAGGTGAAAGCTTGCGTTTCACACCAAAGCGCTTCACACCCTTCATAGATGATACCTTCAGATACACATGATCACCAACCTCAAACTCAATAGGTTTCCTTCTCTTGTTAGCAAAACTTTTCTATCGAGCTTGAGCAGCTTTCATATTCATCTGAATCTCATGGACTTTCTTCTCTGCCTGCTTTACAAAGTCAATTCCGTAGTACCTCCTTTCCTCGGGTTCCACCCAGTTCAAAGGTGTTCTACATTTTTGATACTCTCTTATGGAGTTGCTTCTCTGCCTGCTTTATAAAGCTTCAAAAGGAGCCATTTGGATACTCTTTTGATAAGTGTTGTTATATGAGAATTCCGCTAAATGCAGCCACTTGTCCCATGGACCCTTACAAGAAAGGACACAAGCTCGAAGCATGTCTTCAAGTATCTGATTGACATGCTCGGTTTGCCCTAAGGTTTGTGGATGATAAGCAGAACTGCGAATCAAGGTAGTACCAAGATTATCATGCAAGCGTTCCCAAAATTGAGCCATAAACTGAGGTCCCCTATCAGAGACAATATATTTGGGAACTCCATGGAGATGGACAATCTGTTGGAAGTAAATGTCAGCATAGTTGTGTGGATGATAATGAGTACCCACTGGAATGAAGTGAGCGGACTTCGTTAATGTATCCACAATCACCCAGATAGAATCAAAACCTTTCTCGGTGGGTGGCAAGCCAACAATGAAATCCATACAAATGTCTTCCCACTTCCAAATGGGAATAGATAAAGGTTGTAGCAACCCAGGCGTCATGTGGACAGCCTTGACACGGCAACAATTGTCACATCGAGCCACAAAAGCTTTGATTTCTTTCTTCACTTTAGTCCACCAGAAGTGAGATCTCAAATCTTGGTACATCTTACTACTTCCAAGGTGGATGGACAATTTAGGAGAATGAGCTTCTGATAAGATCCGATTTTTAAGCTTTTCATCCTTTGGTACCACAAGTCTATTTTTGAACCAAACGATTCCCTTGTCATCAATTCTGAAATATTTATGCTTGTCTGGTTCTTCGGTCATCTTCTGCTTGATGTGGAAGATACCTTTATCAGTCTGTTGAAGCTCAATTATCCGATTCCGAATAGAACATTCAACGGCCAAGTTATAAAGGACAGCAGGGTGTAGAATATGAGACAAATGAATGTCCCCAACAACCAAAGAATTGCAGTGAGCCTTCCTATTCAGTGCGTCAACAACCACATTGGCCTTGCCAGGATGGTAGTGAACTTGGATTTCATAGTCTTTGATCAACTCTAACCATCTCCTCTGGCCCATATTCAACTCAGGTTGAGTGAAGATATACTTGAGACCCATATGATCAGTGTAGAGATTACACAGATTACCGAGCAAGCAATGTCTCCACGTCTTCAAAGCTTGAACAACAGCGGCTAGCTCCAAATCATGAGTTGGATAGTTCACCTCATGCTTCTAAAGCTGGCGTGAGGCATCAGCAATGACTCGGCCATCTTGCATAAGAACACATCCCAAACCGGTACCTGAAGCATCGCAATATACATTGAATGGCTTCTTAATATCCGACTGTGCCAAAACAAGAGCAGTAGTTAATAGATTTCACAGAGTATGAAAAGCCTCTTCACACTCTGGAGTCCAGACAAACTTCTCCTCTTTCTAAAGCAAGCGAGTCATGGGCTTGGCTATTTTAGAGAAGTCCGAGATGAATCATCGATAATTGCCAGCTAGACCTAGAAAACTATGAACTTCTTGCACAGAAGTTGGAACCTTCCAATCTAATACTCCTTGTACCTTTGAAGGATCAACAGAAATACCTTCATCAGACAAGATATGACCAAGAAAAGGCACCATCTTTAACCAAAACTCGCATTTGCTGAACTTGGCATAGAGCTTATGTTCTCGCAACCAAGTTAAAACGATTCTCAAATGCTCAGCGTGCTCTTCTTCATTTTGAGAGTAAATAAGAATATCATCGATGAATACCACTACAAACTTATCCAATTCAGGCATGAACACCGAGTTCATCAGATACGTAAAGTGGGCAGGAGCATTAGTCAATCCAGAGGACATGACCAGATATTCATACACCCAGATATCGTAGAAAAAAGCACCCTTAGGCACATCTTCAGGACGGATCTTGATTTGATGATACCCAGACCCTAAATCAATCTTCGAGAATACCTTGTCCTTGGATAACTGATCAAACAAAATGTCTATGTGGGGAAGGGGATACTTGTTCTTGATAGTGACATCATTGAGCGGACGGTAATCCACACACATGCGCAAAGTCTGATCCTTCTTCCTCACAAAGATAGCAGGACAACCACAAGGAGAAGAAATGGGACGAATAAGACCCTTATTCAGGAGTTCCTCCAACTATTTGTTCATCTCTTTCAACTCATTGGGCGGCATTCCATAAGGCCTTCTAGAGATAGGAGCAGTACCAGGAATTAACATAATCTTGAACTCCACATCATGATCAGGAGGTAAACCATGCAAGTCATCTAGGAAAACATTCGAAACTCACACACACAACCGGCACCTCAGCAATGGCCTTGGCTACCACAACGTTGGTAGTGCTCTGAAAAGCGAGATCACAAGGAAGTTCAACAAGGAAAGCCTCATTATCCACCGGGTCCCTCAGCATGACTACCCTAGTGGAGGTATCGATGAGAACTCCATAATCACTCATCCAATTCAACCCTAGAATTACATCAATCCCAAGCCCTGGCAAAATTACCAAGTCGACGGCATACTCTCGGCCACCTATCTCAATATGCACATCAAAGACTTGATTCGTTTAGATATTATTCCCGGTTGCACTAATACTGTAACTACCCTTGGTTATACCGCACACCTCCAAACCATGCTTGGATGCAAAGATGGAGCTCATAAAAGAATGTGATGCAATCGTCACACCCCAAAATTTCCATCTTAGGTTGTTGCATGACATGATTTTTTTTTTGTTGCTTCACTTGGTGGTATGAGTGAGTGAAATTTTTAAAAGGCGTTTATAATAAGTCGATCATCTCGTGGCCTTTCTCCGTCTTCTTCCATAATCAAATCCTTGCTTCATCGCTTAATCCTTCTAGTGAAGTTTTTCATAACCTTATTCTTCCTATCTAAATCATTCCTTTGAGTTCATCATTCATGGATATATCTCTAAAATCTTCCCGAGAATTATTCGGGCTTTTTCTTTGTTCTTCTCGCTTTTCTGGTGAGCCTTTTCTTTTTTCTAGATCCTCTCAAATAGCTTTCCATGAGATCCAAATACTTTATTTTGGTTCATCATGATTCTTAGTGTCTCCAAGAATTTTCCCTGAATTTTCAGAACCTTCGAATATTTTTCGTGGCTTAAATACGAAATTCTAGACTTTTGTGGAATTAAATAAATCCCGAAATTAAGAAAATATGAAACGTTTCCAAACCCTACCTATATATACTTGCCGGTCGTCTCCTCGTCGCGCTGATTCCAGATCTGAAAACCTCATCCCGAGCCGCCTCTCCTAGCGCTCTGTATCCCTCGCCGAAGTTCGTTTCACCTAGGGTTCCGGCGAGAACTCCGGCGAGCTTTTCCGCCCAAACCATGGCGTTCCAGCGAATTCCGTTCCCCTCTCGTCGTCCTCTTCGCCGTGGTATATTCGTTTGTCCCGATCCGTTGTCGTTTGACCCCTAAAACGTTCGTTCTTCTTTTTCGATCCAGTTTCCGGCGAGGTCTTCCATGGATGTTCGTCTGTTCGACGTCATCCTCGTCTTTCCCGGCCACTGGAGCCGCCCCAAAACCGCCTCCCGCGCCGACCCGAGGCGTCCCGCGACCACGGGTCCCGTGCCGCGCCCCAGCGCGTGTGCCGCGCCCTTCCTCGCGCGAGCAGCAGGCATGGCCGCCGCCAGTGCCGGCGCTCCTCGCTGGTGCCGCTCGAGCCTGCCCCATGCGCGGCCGCGGGCCTAGCTGGCCTTACCGGCGCGCCGCCGTGCGGCCTGGCACCATCGCTGGCCGGATGGACCAGCCCCAGGCGAGTCCCTCCCCTTCGACGTGTGCAGCATCAGCACGTACAGCAGCCATGGAGGCCACGATCTCCGTCCGTACAGAGCCAAGGTAGAAGATGAGTTAATTACAGTTTTGCCATCCATCATATAATCTCTACCGTTTCATCGTTTTAGCTCCAAATCAAGTGATTCCAGTTGCGTTAGTTTCGTTTTGTTGCGCTCTACACAGTAGTGTTAAAGTTCTTCATGTCACATACTTGTGATTTTGTTAAGTCAAATAATTATTTGATTAATGCTTTATGTAAATTGTTTTCTAATTAAAATCAATTTAGGTTTTATACCTTGTCGATTTTGGAATAAAATGTCAATGTGATTAATTGCTAATATAGATATGTTTATAAATAAAAATTTGTTTAGTTCAAACACGTTGCATGCCACACATCTATCAAAGCATTCACATATATATTATTATTTTACAAAGATAATAGTTTAACTTGATTAATTTATATGGTATGTTTATAATTAAAATGTGACTACATCCAACTCGACTTTGAATTCAAACTTGATGTGACCAATCTGAACTAATGCTATTCACATGGTTTTCTTAATTAAAAGAAATAAAGCTTGTAGTCTTTTATTTCCTTCCATAATATAAAACATCGGTAGTCGCTTATTTTTATCGATAGCTCTGTTTTTCGATATATATTAATTCTCTCTACCGTAGCAACGAATTATCTCTTAGCATGCTGTTTTAAAAGCTTTTGCGATGATTGGTGTATCGCTCTTAGTTTATTCTTTTTTTGCTCGCTTGTATGTATGGTGCTTGCTACGAGTAGAACGAGGACCACTTGTGAGCATTGAAGATCGGAACATGATGGCCGGAAGCAACATATGAGAAAGCCGGAGCAACTATAAAAGGCAAGTATAGTTCGGTATATGTTAGCTTTTAAACCATGATCATATGACTTGATTAATGTTTATGCACTCAATGTTAAATGTGAATTGTTTAGCAACATGTGTAATTGTCTCGTATTAGCGTCTCCCTGAAACAAAGCATAACCGTGAGGGCTAATGGGCTCTAGTTTTAGTTCAAATGAGGACCTTGTTTAACTTGTTAGTGGTTACCGAAAGGCGTTAGGGTAAAATGATCGTGGATCCCCGTGGAGGGTATCACGGAACTGAACGCCGCACCTGGATGGATCGGCCACTGTATCGCACGCCATTGACGAAGATACCTAGCGGCCCTAGCTTGTTAGATGAACCTTTGAAAGACATCATAGTGAACCCCGCAGACTTACCTCCTAGAGTGGGTCTAGAGGTCGACGGGCCTCGTTAGGGCAATTCACGGCTCATAGTGAAAGTGTACACCTCTGCGCAGAGTAAAACTGGTATATCAGCCGTGCTCACGGTCATGAGCGGCCTTGGAACCTTTGCATTAAAGATGATGACCTATGTTTGTTTAACATCTCATAATTTATCGTTTATGCTTTACATTATTATGTTATAATGATCATGGTATTTGGGTAAGATATTGCCTTGCTATATTTGCTTCGAGTTAGACGGGGACTCACTCTTGCAATTTCCCCACCTCGGTCTGTTGGCAAAAGTCACATGGAGAATGGATGAAGATACTAGTGCTTGGCATACGGAGCCCCCAGTCAACTGTCCCTGAAGATATTGGAGCCCGAGAAGTTTAGCATCCGTTCCACGTTTACTCGATAATCTGTGAGTGTTTGTTTAGTTTTATACGCTTTAAAGCATTGTTATCTGATATTTACCGTTCTATGCTATATGTGTGGACTTCCCGGGTACACATATGGCGAGTCTGTCTTCTTTGGAGAACCAGGCGTGACATGCACCGAATCAAACAGTACAACTGCTAGATTTTTGTTCATAGGAAACATACCAAAGCCAGACCACTTCACCGACGGAATCTCATCAACATTGGTGAAGTGAACATGTCCAAGACGGACATTCTCATGAAAGTTCTTCTTAGAGGGTCAGGGCATTTATTAGCCTAATGACCAGGCTTGTTACAATTCTAGCACGGCTTATCACTTGGCAGAACAGTGGATCTGATCTACCCAGATGTACCCTTTGGAAGCGCAATAGAGAAACCCTTGCAAACACCAGTTTTGCCCTGATTCTTCCTCGGAGGAGGACAATATTTGATGTTAGCAGTAGGTGAGTGAAACTGCTGTCTCGCCATCACAGGTGCCTTGGATTGAGAAGAACCACCCTCAAAAGGCCTCTTGCGACTCTTAAAAGCATCATAAATAGCATTGTTGTTCTCTTGAGACAGAGCATCATTGACAAAGTCATTAAAAGTAACACATTTGCTGTTGCCCATGGTCTTCATCAGTTTAGGACTGAGCCCTCTCTTGAAACTAGCAATTCTCTTAGCCTTAGAATCCACCATATCTTTAGCATACCAAGCAAGATTATTGAATTCCCTAAGATATTCATCTAGGCTTTTATTGCCTTGAGTCAGCTTCATAAACTCAGTATGCTTCATAGCCATAAGACTAGGAGGAATGAACTTTCCCCTAAACGCTTCATAGAACTGATCCCAGGTAGTAGCGGCATTAGCAGGCTGACTCTTGTGATAAGTGCTCCACCAAATACCTACTGGTCCATGAAGCTTGTGAGAAGCAGACTCCACCTTTAGCTCATTAGTGAGATTGAGCAAACGAAACTTTTGCTCAATTGTGTTCTCCCACTCATAAGCATTAAGCGGCTCCTCTGCCTCAAGAAATATAGGAGGCTTCATGTCCATGAAGCCCTTGAGGTCACTATACTGATTTGGTGGTAGACCTTGATGGACATTGCAACCATCACGGTGAGTCAACTGGCGCATTGCATCAGCCATGATACGCTGATTCTTAGCCATAACATGCTGGTTTTCCACCATGGTCTGCATAAGCTCGGCCAGTGTTGGCAGCGGAGGAGGCGGCAGAGGCTCACGACTCCCACCGGAATGAGTAATGTAAGCCATCTACAGACATGCATATCCAGTGAGTATTGATGAGATCAGAATTTGCAGATGAATTTGTAATCATGCCAAGCTAAATTCATTGTAGAAAATTAATTCATACAAGAAACAGATGCACAATAATTCATTTCCATAATTAGAAGATCATCAATCACAACACATGGCACAAAATAACGGTGCATTCGATAACTAAAATTACACCATAACATGCTTCACGAAAGATCCTTCTCACACGGATTATTATAGGTTCAACTTCTAGAAGAATGTTCTTCTCTTCTATTGTTAGTTCAAACCGTTGTCTCATAGAGAGAAAGCATCTTCACCAATTTAGTAGTTGTTACCATAATTAGTTGTTTCTTCCCATTGAGCAAGTACCATGTGAATTCACAACAAGCACAACCAAACATCCATTAACTCCCAAGGTTGCATCAAGGATACACAGAGGTTTGATACATATATTACATGACCCAAAAGATTAGCTTCTCTAGGCTACATGTCCATCCAAGAGGTTACATCCAAAAGTCAGAAACTAGCACAACTAACTAGGTGCTGCAATTGCTCTAAGTTGCAGGCTCATCATCAGATTCGGCGTCGAAGATTGCCTCTCCGTCATCATCGTCAGCACCTATAGGTGCAGCCACAACAAGCGCGGCTGCCCCTGGTACATCGACATCCACGCCACCGCCCCTCGGCAACTATCACCTGTGGTCCATCCTCAGGCTAAGCTGGAACAGGAGTAGGAGGAGGAATGGGGTTGATAATGTTGTTGAGACGGTGAATCTCAAGCAACCCCATCTCAACAAGGACCTCAAGATGATTAATCATCCCAATGGCATGGTCGTGGTCCTGAACCCAACCCTAAAGTGCCTCGTCGTGCTGATGAGTCACCTGGTCCAACTGCACCCGAAGAGTATCCCTCTCGAGCGTCATATCCATCAGCTACCCGTGGATCTCATTCCTCTCAACCACAGTAGTGTGCCACCTGTCCAGGTGGAAGTCAGCAACTTGTGCATTGTCAAGCGCGTCCTCAGCGGCTGCTCTAGCTCTCTTGCGGTGCCTCCTGGCATGCACCCTGCACCTACGCCCTTCCTCAATGGCGCGCAAAGCCGCGTCAATGACACTAGTAAGTGTGGCATTGCGGTCACGCTCCATCTTCAGCACAGCTATCATGACCCTCATAGCTGCACTATCTGCATGCTCCTCAGTAGCCTCAGCAAGGTCTACGTGGGGTAGAGAAGCGGCCAACCCACCAGCCAACTCATCACCTAGATGCTGCGCAATGTCCAGAAGCACATACAAAGCAGCCACTTGGGCACCCTCCCACGGGGTCTACCCATCCACGTCTCCTCTCCAACCACACCACTGAGGTCGGGTAGGGTGTGCTAGGATATCCAACTGCACGTCAAACCACGGCACACTCCCCAGCATCCCCTCTGGCTTCTGCGCCCAAAAGTAGCGGGGCGCCTCCACGTAGCTGGCGGAACTCAACACTTCCCAAAGCAGCATAGGGGTACCAAACTACCCCAAGAAGGTGCTATTGCGGGGAGGAGCTGCCATCTGTAGCAAAGGCATGAGTTATTTGTGAGACAGTAATTTTTAGAGAGTAACATGTAATCTTTTATAAGATGAACAATTTATAAGGGAGAAAAATGCATATGAGGTGATATATATAAATGAACCAGGATGCATGCACGAACCGTACGTCCTCACAACCTTAAAATGAATTAAAATTCTAGCGAGCTATACGGTGGCATACATACATCCTCTCAAAATACGTATCTAGTCAGGTTACATGTTCATGTTGTTAGTGTACCTGCAGAAGATTCATTTCAGCCCACCCACATATGAATGCATTGCTTAAATTTAAAATTAATCACTCCCACCTATGCATATCCCCAGATATACATACATGTAGTGCAACTACCCGAACCACATCGTCCCAAGGACAGCATCACCACAATGGATGGAATCAACCCACACATGGTGTTGCAATTTCTAAGCGCAATCACCAAAGATGGATTTAGAATCCATCCCCAACAATGATGCTAGAAATGCTTGTTGGTGTTCCACAACGATATCACCGGAATTGGTATATTCCAGCAACGTCACCACGGAACGCCGGGTGGTATTCTGCAATGTTTACAGAATAAGTCTGCAAGCGCACGGAAATACCGTTGTAGCATTTCACCCGGAGATATTCAGGGTATCATTATTTATATTTTTCCAAAGGAAGGCATGGTATAAAAGTATCTAATAGGGACATGAACAAAATAACATGAATGCATAATAGACCAAAGTTTATAACAGGGGTATGAGGAAAAGGTATTTTGATAACTTGACACACTCACTCAAGCCAATCTCAAGGATAAAGGTAAAAGAAAGAATAAAGAAAGTTCCTAAGTGGAGCATACAGATTCTAATCATAGCTGTACACAGAACTAGTTAATAGTCATGCAAGGTACGTAAATAGGGGGGTTAGAGCTGAGAGTGAGATGGACGGGGAGGTCCCAATAGCTAAACTTAGCCAACTGAGATTTTACGAACTCCTACACAACATATGAACGTGGGGGGATTATAAGGGACGGACAAGGCTGCCACTACCCTGCCGCCTACCCTCTCGACCGCGGCATGCCATCATATTCGAAGGTCTCCGCTCACCCGGACACCAAGCCCGCATGTTAAGAAACAACCCATATCCCCTGCAGACTCCCACCCTACGGATGGACTAGCAAGAATACGGGCAGACCCAAAAGCCACAACGAACCGCCACCTCAGCACAACCCTAACTCTACTCAAATACATTGCATGAACAGTTAGGCATAAAGTTCTATATGAGGTACCACAACATAGAGACTATAGACTAGTTCATATGTCATGATTATGTCAAGAGAAACTATACTCTAATTCTATAGCACAGCTATAATAAGATAAGGGCAAGGCTTTGGAAGAATATCATGAATATATTCATACTGGGAATCCATCTCCCAAGGAGCCAAGCCCTCCTTGGAGGCTTTGCCTAGCTCCACATCTAACATACTAAGAAGAAGAAGAAAGAAGAAGAAGAAGAAGAAGAGAGAGGGGGAGAGGCTCTCTTGTGAGGTGTGTGTAAAATGAGGGAGGAGAGGCCCTCTACTTATAGGATGAGGGGAGGGGGCTAGATGCACTTTAGCCACCAAACTGCCTCTCCACCGGTGTCCAGGCACGTTGAACCAGCCAATGACGTAGCGCACCGCCCTCCTCTGTCTTTATTGCACGACGCCACGCGCAAGAAATGGGACGCCGGAGCCGACCCTGGCGCGGCCGCGCTTGGCGCCGCAAGACGCCAAAGTAGGCTCACCGGGCCGGGCCTCGGTGTGTGGGCCTCTCGGTACTCCGAGAAGTTGGCCCATGTTGGTTTCCCCGGCCCCGGTTTTCATCATGATGAGCTTGTCTTCATGGGGTTGGATGATGTGTCGAAGTGCGCATTCCCGCATCGCCTTTTTTGGTACTTTTTCCACTTGTTTTCATATATATTCTCGCAAAACAATCATTTCTCCAATACAAGTGGAAATATGTCAATAGTAAATCTATATGTGTGTAATAATGTGTAGTTTCACCCCTTATTGGTAGAGTGTTGACGGTAAAAATGTGTCATTAGTGACCGTCAACACATGGGAACTTCCATATGAGCACATACACAACATGCCATACTTCTATTCATATAAGCACTCCCCTAGACCGGCGGTTGTCCGACCACGCTCTCCCAACTCACACTTACCGGCGGATCTATTCATTACCATTCAAGTGAATGGCACCCATACAATTACCCATTGCCGTATGGACAACAGTCTCAAAATTAAAAATATGTTGCAATCCCAAAGTCAGCCACTACTATTGCCACCTGAAATCCTTACTTGAGTGTTGGTATTTGTTATGCCCACAGAAATATTTAAGACTTGTATAATCCACAAGCGCACGGATACCGGTGAGCACTTCACCCGGGAGGAGGGTTTTAAATATCGTATCCACAAGGAGAATGGTGTGAGGGTAACGGAGCTAATAACTAAACCCTTGAGCAGCATGACAAGGACTGAGAGGATAAAGAGTTAAAGGAGATTTCTATGGTTGTCTAGTTCCTATCCTTATAAGCTATGTTGATATTGTCTTATGGGGACATGATTCAAGGGAGAGACATTTGCAAAGAATATCAACCCCAAGCCAAAGGTCCTGCCAAGGCCTATCCAACGGGAGGTGGAATACGAAGAATTAACGAGGCTATAAGTCACCCCCGTTAGTTACCACACTCCGGAAGGTAGGGTGCATCCACAAGTAACCTTGGTCTAAGCACCACGCTTAAACCTACAGCTACTCCTCTAATCTATAGCGTCCTACAGATTAAAGTACTCAAACAAGAGTTGCGAACCTTAAGAACAATAAGAACAATGTTACTTACTCAAATAAGAAGTTGATCCGCCATGAAGTCTCAGAACCAAGCTCCAATGGAACTTGATCCCGGAGGTACAAGATGTAAAGGAGTCACCGACATGTCCGGCGCTTCCTCCAACAGCTCATCCCTTCACCCACGCTCTAGATCTCTAAACAAGACTAGCTCTAGTTGCTCTCATGGGAACTACAAAACCAGATCTCTCAACTTGACAATTGCTTCTCAACTCAACTCTAGGGCTTCTAGTTCTACATGGTGTTAGGGTCTCAGCCTGTCGAATGGTGAGTTGAATGAATTAGGGTTTCACCCTGGGGGCAGGGGGTCTCCTTATATAGCCTCGAGGTGGAGTAGGGGCCAAGCAAGCCTCCGTAGCCGTAGGATCAAACCGACCTTGATAAACGGTGTAGATCTCTTCTTAATGGCGGTTATGAACCGACCTAACAAGATGGTCAATGACGGGTGGGACCGGGGCGGCCGCCCTCGGCTCTATGCTAGGTGGGTCCCACCTTCCGGCCCGATCTTCCGGTGTCTTCTAGAGTCTTCTTACTTGGGTTTCAAGTTAAGTTACTTCACGGCCATGTCTCCTCATCGTATGGGGTGCAAACTCTGAGCTTTTACCTGCTTTTATCCGTTTAGTCCCTAAAAATATATAAATCACCAAAACTCGTGGAATTATGTCAGTAAAGCCCCTATACTATGTTGATATTCATTTTAAGCCCTAATTTCAGTTTTAAAAGCCTCTATATTTTATGCTATAACAGGTGTCAACAAGCTCCCCCAAGCTTACCCTTTGCTAGTCCCTAGCAGAGCCAAACTTAGCAATGGATCAGGAGTTGCTGCAAACGCTTTCACACCTCAAAAGTACATATGCTTTCAAATAAAATTTCATCTCCGGATAAGAATAAACTATTTCAACCTTCAACTTACCCATATTACCTTTAATCATGGAGCTTGTAGCTTTTTCTTGTGGTCTTGGGCAATTGAAAGATAGAACAATCAAGTCAAGCACTAGGTCTCAAACTCTTTGTTCAACCATCATTCTGGAGTTTTTGCTAGTTTTTCGAAATAAAACTCAAAAGTCGCTTTAGTATGACCCTTTCAAGTCTCTCATTTGTGGTACTGGTGGATCCTCACTGAGGCAATAAGGTTGTTTTGCCTTTCTCTCGTAATATGTGGTATTTTTGGACTAAGGCAGTGGGACACTATGCCTTCTTCTCTCTCACCCTATATCTAAAGCTTATATGTTGGAGTTCATAGGTGAGGAGAAAACTAAATCTACTTACTAATCATATATTGTAAGTTCAAGCAATAGATCCAAAGTTACGAGTCACACTGATGCATGTGCATGATGGAATGGAATGAATATGATGGTAGGTATGAAACGAATGAAATGAATGTGATGAGAAAAAGTCTAATTCTATTCTAGCTCTTTGAAAAATTATCTCTCTTTTTGGAACTTGGAAACACTTGAGAGAACCTGAGTTGCATACTTTTTTTTTCTTCCTTTTTCTTTATCTTTTATGGAGAGGCGGGCATCTAAGTACCCATTGTTTTCATAGCGGACACTTGTCTATTTTTTTAACTCTCCTTTATTCTCTCTTCTCTCTTTTTTTTTTTACAACCCAAGTCTCTTTTTGCAATAAACTTTTCAGAGATAGACAAGAGTAATAGAGCTTTATAAGATTGTTGACTGAATGGATGGAATATTTTTGATTGCTCTTCTCCAGGGATAGGAGTGGAACATATTTGGCGGGTATATAGTGGATGCATATAGTGGATGCGTACTTCCAGGGTAGAAGTAGCATATGAATGAATGGAGTCTAGTGGAATGGAATGCAGTGGTGTGGAGTGAAATGTGGTGAGGTGGATGGAGTGTACATGATCAGCATGACAAGTTTCCAAGGGTCGACAAAGATGGACCAAACTCAATACAAAAGCAAGTAGCCTATATATATTAAAAGGGTTTTTCCTAATCTATGGAGCATGTATATATGGTCAGGTAGGAGTTTCAACACTTTCTGTCATACAGAACTTATCATGTGCATTTTAATTATTTTTTAAAAGATAAACCTCCAAAAATCTAGTGTCACTAGGAGTAAGAGAAATAGCAGCTCAAACTTTCATATATCATATCTGTCAATCACCTAGACTTTAGAGCAAGCATTTGCAATCCACGATTTCGGGTTTAGAGCAAATCTCAAGTCAAAGCAGTTTTGCATTTAAAGCTCGAGAGAAATTAAGCTTGAGAGCTAGGTACTTGAAAGGAATTACGACGACAACTATTCATCATCTCCTTTGTTTTTAAGGTTCATTTTATCCCGACAGAAAAACAACTTCTTATATACTCTCTACATTTATTTATTTATTCCCAAACCTAATGATCATACTTTACTAAAGACTCTTTAAAAGACTATAAAGACTAGACTCTTAGCAAACTAAGCAACCAAAATATTAGCTAATATTAATATATAGTAGAGATACTTATTGTGATAACTGGGGTCTTTGTCCCCAAGTTAGATTGGAATGTCGGGTTGTTGATGATGCGGAAGTTGAGGTAGACAGCGACGAGGGTGTCATCCTATCATGTCTCTCTCCCTTTGAATCTTGCTTTGAAACTCAAATAGACAACAAAGCCTTGTGGAACAGATTAGGCGTTTGTGGTTGGCCACATCGGCCTCATGAGTCTAGAGATTTTCAAGTTGGATCATGATTAGAACTTCAGCAAGAATTCCCCGACCTCTCTTCCCACGTGAGCACCCTGTGCAACCCATTTTTTTTTTTTTCATGGATTTTTCTCCCGCGTGAGCCACCTTCACCGTTTTTTTTTTTTTTTTCGTGACCTTTTGTTCCGCCAGGTTGACATATTTCCTGGTTTTGTGTTCAATTATTTTTTTATACGATCTGGTTGCTTTTTTCTTTTGGTTTAGTTTTTCTTGAATGGCCTTGTTACCACTTTCTTGTTTGTGATTTTTTCTTCACGAGAGATGCAGCATAGTTTATTCGTCTCTTGTTATGTTTTCTTTCGGTCCATCACAATATGGAAACAACGTTTTTATGTTATTAACATTAACATAGCGTTTGCCAAATATACAAACAAATTAGGAGTTGTCAGCCGACTAAATATATTATATGTGCATGAAGAGTATAATTACACGATAATCTTACATGCAAACAGTAAATGAATATGTTTTTTGTCTAGAAATCATGCAAATGTCAGGCTAATCCAAGCTTGCTCCCAGGGAAGAGTCGCACTGTGGGTTCTCCATAAGCAATTCAACTTCCCTGTTTTTCAAAGAAGAGAGCGTAAGGCTAATTTATTTGCTGGTGGCTTTTGTTTGAAGGTGTCAGCTCCCGGGGAAGTCACACTGCGGAAGTCAAATTTGCGTGCATTCTGTCAAGACCTGAATTTTGTAATGAGTGTTTATTTGAAAACTGAAAGTTGCGTGTCAACTTTGATTCTGCAAGTGTGCAAAGGCATAATCAGTGACACTAATTGAAAAACACATGTTCGAAAAGGATATACGTTGCATTTGACTTCTGCAGTGCACTTGGTCTTCCTGAGTAGTTCTCTGCTTGCACATTTCCTGCCATGCCAAATGAAAGTATTAGAAGTTGATCATAAGAAAATTTTAGAAGCACAAAAATAACCTTTACACACACACTTGTGCTGAGGCTACCATCTCTGTCCCACCAGGGATATGTTGGGGGTGACTCTGGAGCAGCTGCAACAGTAGGGAGCCACATCAATACAGTAGGGGATAACCAAAAGTTGATCAATCATTAAAGTTTGTTAAATTAGGCTTACTGATAGCAAATAATAACACTTAGTATCACAAAAAATGCATACAAACAGTGTGAATTTGGAGCCATAAAACATAAAAAGTTGCTAATGATATACAACTGAACATCTAACTGTTTTCAGAGATTTTACATCACTCCCATAATTTTGCATGAAGTGTCGCCTTGATCCTAAACGAGTCTACATGTGTACCTAGAAAAACATGCTATAATCTCATAAGAATCCAGCTTAGCTTGATAAAGAAACACCAAAGTACATGCAAACCAGCCCGGAAAATCTCAATCTACAAGATAAGCCTGACACTAGCCTAGTCCGAATCAAAAAAACGATAAGAAGGATTGTGCGTGCCTCATCGGGATCTTGATAGGTCAAGGCTGTTGGTAAGGGAAGCACAACACGGCAGATAAGAGAGCAAAGAATTACTGAACCCTGGGTAAACAGGAGCAATAAAGCTGGTAAAAATTACCAGTTTGAACTTTGAAAGCTATTCCAGTCTGTTGGTAAGGGAAGCACAACACGGCAGAAAGAACAGATATAATAAGGTGTCGAGATAATATTTGTAAAATTGATAGATATTTGGCAACTAGGAATGCAACACTGAATGGCCACTATAAGAATAACTGCCCCACACAATTATTCATAAACATACCATATCAATTTGTATAAGCTAGCTTTAACTGAAATACTGTATAGGGAGGCAGGTTACATGTGGAAAAAAAAATGATTTGTTTTTGCAATAATAAATATCAAACCCATTAACCCTATGTCAAATACTACATACACTTGCTTTGGGCATTTCATCTTAACAACAATCCTTTTAGCACTTGTGAGATGAAAAAATAAATGTCTTGCCATACTGGTATTCTTTTTCTTATGCTAAATTCAGTTCAGTTTCAGGGTTAAGAAAATAATTTATGCTTAATCATCAAAAAGTTGCAGGAACTTGATCTAATTAGCGCCAGCAGCAATACGTATTGGCTGTTTAGTTCACAATAAGGGACATTTAAGATGGTTAAGCAAAAAAATGACCTGTGGTCCTAGGATTCATTCCATTTGTGTCCTGATTCTTCAAACATGTGGGGTCATTTGTAGTGCTTACAATAATTTTTCAGTAAATCTGGACCAAAAGGAAAACGGGATTAGCATGCAGTGAAGAATGTCCAGTAAAATTAACAGAAACACAATTGTTATGCCATGTTTGCTAATTAGTAAAATGACCATTTTCACATGTCCATTAGTCTTCCAAAAATATATCAAGGTTTAAATTGATGTAGCAGGTCAAAAGCTTTTAAGTGATATACAATTTTAGTTTATTCATACGACCAGTAACTTCGATAGGATGCGTATTATGAAAAGAAAAGTAGTATGTTAACTAACTAAAATATCATACAATTGAATATTAAGATACTAGATCAATGTAATCCAAGGATAGATTGGATAATGTTAAATTAAGCGTCAACCAGATATTTGACGTATCAAACAATATCTGGGAGGTTCATGCCAAATGCATTCAGCTGCACAAATGGTATTGGCACAGCAATGCGATCAAATAGTCATTCGTGGAGCTGTAGTGACAATTAATCATTCCCAGCATATGTGCAGCCATTTTCTTCTGCCATTCGCAGCCAAGATGGGGACCATGACAACTCGTACATATCCTGACCAAATACAAATAACAGAATTTAAATGCTATGAATATGATCCAGGGGCAACCTGGAATATGATCCTTATTGTTGATCTAATAAGCAAATTTTTGCCAAAATACGGTCCTATTTTTCAATGTGGCCTATACATGTCAAACGAAATCTTTACTACATATAAAGGATGAAAGGGGGACATTTTTTTTAGTGCGACATTTTTTTTCTGTCCGCTCCCCTCCCTCTCCATGCGACCGGACGCGCCCCCACCTCTCCGTCCCTTCCTGCGATGCAAAAAAATAGAAACCTCCCTTCCTCATTCATGCAATGCGGTTGCCTTTTATTAGGCAACAAACCAAATCCTTTTATTAGGCAACAAACCAAATCCTACAACAAGGAAACAAAACAGGGACAATTTTTAGATGCGGTAAAAATATGTCCGCTCGACGCCCGCCCATGCGACCGCCCGCCCCCCCCTCCTAAGTCCCTTCCTCTGCGATCTAAAAATAGAAAATTTCATGCAAAAGGAAACCACACACAAGGAAAATAAATGTTCATGCAAAAGGAAACCACACACAAAACCCTATTTCATGCAAAAGGAAACTTGCATGGGGCGGTTAAACCACGCACAAAGAAACGACGCTTCCTATTTTTCATGGGCGACACGAAGCCATCACGGGCGGTGTTCCCGGCCGGCCTCATCGACGTTCTCGTCATCGCTCATCGCCATCCGGGGAGCGTGCAGCAGCGTCGCCAAGACATCATGGGCGCCTTGCCGCCACGGAAGTGCCGCCCACGCCGCTAGCCTTGAGCTCTCTCCGACCTTCCATCCCGTTCGACCCAGCGCGCACTGTTCGCCGCGACCCGGACGCGGCCGTCATCCAACACCGGCCTCCGTCCACAGCAGCGGGAACGGCGGCGGCTTTCAGCAGCCAACAACAAGCGGGCGGCCGACGAGGCGTTAGGTATCTTCCATGCCCTCTATCCATACAAAGCTTATAGATACACAAATTCATATATCCTCTGTGCAGCATGTCAATTGATCTCTACAATCTTCCATGGTGCAAATTCATGTTAGTCTTTTCAAGTTACTGTTCATAAAGGTATGGGTGAATGTATAAGTTCATCCAGATCAGGGAAGTTATTACTAATTAGGTCTAGGTACCTGTGTTTTTAAAATGTTGTAGAGAAAAAGGCAAGTAAATAAGAACCTAGCTATGCAAGAACTTTTGTTGATGTGGCCATTCAGGGTGATGAAACCTGAACCATTAAGACATTGTGCATTCAGGTGCAGTGTAGTTGCAGGTGCAGTACAACAATATTTAGTGAAAGACGAATATGGTTCAACCTGTTAGTAAATAGTAAAGAAAACCTGTTAGGAATTTATATGGTTCAACAGTCCATGACTTGAAGTATAAAATAGATAGACGACCACCATTGCAAAACAAGGGTATTCAAAAAAAAAACATTTGCTTAAAATCTTTCTTCAATTGCTAAACATATCACGGTAAATCTGCCTGAATTTAACCTAGCTACTTTGGACTTGCAAATTTTATGGATTTTAGATCAGAGGTTATTTTGTAATACCTGTCATCAAATGGCCAATTATTACAGTTGGGGGTCCGGTTTATGTTTTGTAAGCTCTTTAGATAGATGGCCATCATTTTACTCTGTCAATAGAACAATTTAGTCAAAAGATAGTTTAGTAGTTATAGTATATATTTCCACTGTACGGTGATTAGAGAAGATGTATTTATTTTACTAATTGTTCAAGATTGGAGGTTCCTTGAAATTGGATCCCAAATTAGATGCGAACAAAGCGCTAATGAGCCTCTGCCACTGCTAAGCTAAACATTATTTATCTGCAGGTTTGCTACAAAATAAAGTATGTCAGTATCGGATTGCCAGTTACAATCTCATAGCCTACCAGCTCTAGAATTATTGTCTGATGTTTCTGAAAGTCTGTTAGATGTTCACTAAGCTGGACTGAGTGTCTGGTGTCTACCATGCCAAATTGCCAGTTATACTATTGGATGAATTTCTGGAAGTTCATGGCAATTTTGGAATCAGTGATTTAGTGGACCTTTTTCCTTTCTTTGTGAATCCGTTAAACTTTACATAATGTTGCTTTACTTGATTTTCTTTAGATAAGATAGACTATAGAATACTGTACATACGAAACATTTGATCGGACCATAAGCAGGTAAACTGAATTATTTTGTTTCTTCACTTACAAGTTCCATAAATATTGAAACTAGAAATTTAAGCATACAAACCAAATTGCAATGATGAAACGGCTATTGGACAATAAAGTAACATTTCAATCATAAGCATGTTCCCTGAATTATTTTGTTTCTTCACTTACAAGTTCCCTGTATACGATTTGTACAAAAACAATCTCTGGAAGGCAACGGCAAGGGCCACAGCTCAACCAAGCTCTGGCAAGGGCCACAGCTCAACCACATCGGCAAGGGTCACTAAGCAAGGTGTGTTCTCTGGATGATGATTGTTGTTCACTATAGGTTACATATACCAGCTTGTCACTACAGATGGGTGCTAATTCTATTGATCTCATACCCTACTTTTTTGATTTTGAAAAAAATGACATGAGAATTAAAGATCATCTTGGAGTAACCTGTGCCACATTAAATCATGATACTTTTGGGTTGTGCCTTATCAAGAAAATAGAGATTCATAATCTATAACCTATTAGGCTGAAATTGGATGACCAATTCAATCTAGAATTTGTGCCTAATTGATGTTGTTTGACAGTCTACAATTTTGGGAAATCTGATCCATGTGTCACAGGTGCAAATATTTGCTTTTAGATGAATATACATATTGCTTTGAAACTTGTTTCTGAAAATAGGGTGCAGCCGTGAATTAAAAAGCATAATTTTTCATAAATGATTGATTGAGTGAAATCTGGCAACAAGCATTCATTATTCTTGTTTTTATTTATTTTAGATTAGATACATAGATAAAGTTGTAGGTTTATTTGTGAACGTGCTAAATTCAGGAGGTGCTGCAATAATATAAGAAACAAACAACAGATGATGCTAACTTTGAAGTGTGAACTTTCTGTGATTTGTTCTAAGGTCTACAAGGCGGTTGCCGATGACTTTAGGGAAGGGTTATATCAAAGTTTTAAAAAAACAATCTGTACTTGCAAAGAGTTGATCGATTTCATTCATTAATTTTGGGAAATCATAATGTCAAGTTTCGGTAACAGTGGGCAACAGCGTGTCACAGGTTCCATCGCCAACTGAAACATAAAGATGATAAAGCTGAGTCATAACCTGCATCAAGTCTTCCCTTCCACATGAAGCTCTTCCAGTTCTGCTTGGACCTGTGAGCCCCAATTCAGTCTGAACCTGCAAATCGAAAAGAAATGGATCGATTTGATCAGAGTAGGTAGTCTGAACCTGTGAGAATCAAGTCTTCCCTTCCACATAAAGTTTTTGTTTAAATAAAGTAGGATAATCTCAGAACTTTTAGCTGTTCCACATCAAGAACTTTTACCTTAAATTTTAGCCATTTAGGTAGCTACAGCTGATATAACTGGTAAGCATTTTTGTTTTCCTCAGCATGGAATTCTGTTATCAAGCTAGCATAATTCTTTTTGGCTCATTTCACATATTCAATTTAACAGTTCACGTAGGTAGGAGCATCAGACTACAATGCATATTGTCCTGAGTACCATATTTTTTCTTTGATGCTTTTGTCTCAAACGTCTTCTTCATTAGTGGAAAATCATACTTAGTAGCTATATCTGAAAACCATATCTCACCAGGGCGCTGTTGTGCAATGCATGTGCATCAGATACTTTCAAGAGAATGCAATTTATGGCAAATATAAACAAATGACAAACAAGATTTATAAACTCTTTTTAATGCCTGGGGATCCAATTGGTAGTGATGTAAGCAGTTCAATGTACATTGGCACAAGCTCATAATCTGATGACTGTAACATAACAAGAGCGCATGATTTTATTCGATGATCAAAATACCATAGTCAACGACAAAAAGAACAGAAAGTCGGGCCATGCCATGCGTTGGCAACAGCAGGAAGAAGAGAAAGCTCACCTAGATCTTGTGGAAGTCGAGAGAGAGAGAGAGAGAGTTGGAACTGCATGCCACGTCACGGGGATTGCGAGGTCAGGGATGAGCTTGACCTGCAGTGAGGATGCCATATTCAGCCGGAAGCCTGAATGTCGCATTTCAGCTGGTCAGCCATGGAGTGGCATAGCAGCAGTGAAGGGGGGAGGGGGCAGCCAGGACATGCAGGGAATACCGGAAAAAGGAGCTTACGCTGGCGAATCTGCTGACGAATGCGGTCAGGAATCGAGTGGTGGCCACGGCTCGGCGGATCCAGTGGCGAGGGGCAGACCGGAGGAGTTGCTCCCTATTCCGGGACGGCGCCACCGCTGCACCAGTCACCTCGGGGAGAGCTTCACCTTGGAGACGAGCACCCACCGCAGCGCTGTTGTGTTTCAACGACAAGGAGAGAGCGGGGCGGCCTACGGTTGCGCGGTTGTGGGCCTTGTGGCATCGGAGGGAGGGGAGCGGGGCAGGGCGCCGCGGCAGGGCCGGAGGCGGAGATGATGGCCACCGCCGCGGTACGGCCATAGTCGTCCGCGCTACGCTCGTCCCATGCCGCCGTAGTTGTTCACGCGGTGACGCTGATGTCCGGTGTCCGCGGCGCTCGTCCCTGCCGGTCGCGGCGGTGGCGTGGGCGAGCGCGTGGGGAGGTTCATGCCACAGCGGCGGCGGCAGTCCTGCTTGGGGCCGGATCTCGCGGAGCGGCGACCGCCCTGCTTGGGGCCGGAGCTCGTGGCGCGGACGCGTTGGCCCGGCCGTCGGGGGCGTCGCGCGTGGAGATAGAGCGGCAGCGGCGTCCCACCGGGGGTGGACCTCCAGGGGCGTCGCGCGTGGAGATAGAGCGGCAGCTGGAGCGCCGTGCGCCTCGCGGTCATGGCGGAGGTAGAGGAGGGAAAGGGGCTCCCGCGGAGGTAGAGGAGGGGCTCCCCGGCCGCCCAACGACTGCTGCTCGTCGGCCGCCCAGCAGCTGGAGGCGGACCCCACCTCATCCGCGCTGGTGTCATCGCCAAACCCGCCGACCTGCCTGGCGTCCATCTCCATGCACCGGATTGCAGCTCCCGTATGACGGCATCTGCGTGGTGGAGCTTCCTGCGGCTGCGCGGTGGGCCATGGACGGAGATGGCAGAGGGATGACGCCGGACCAGGAGAGGGTGGGGGATTGGGAGAGGAGCGGACCACAGGAGAGGGTGGGGTTGGGAGACGAGCGGACAAGGATAGGGAGTTTTTTTCTTTCTTCTTTTTATATATAAAAATATACACATATATTTAAATTTATTTATGCACGTATAAAAATACGTTATTAATTTATTTTTACTAAACAAGCTAAATAACTATTCCTATTTATGTTTGTACATAACAAAATTGTTATGGGGTACAATACTCTTTTAGAAACTAAATAGAACAAATATAATAGAATTTCATGTATATATATCATTTCAATTTTGAATCAACGACATGCATGGTTGTACCTTAATCATTTAAAAAAATAACATGATTTAATTTTTTATAAGTATGTTTGTACCTAAATCATTTCAAAAAATAACCTATTTTTATTCTTTTATAGGTCTCGATGTATACTTCCGATATAAAAGTTTCAAGAAGCCTATGGATATTTTTTAGAAGGTATCGTGCAAACATAAACTTTCAAGGAGCACGTGGATACTTTAGATGTGAAGCTTTTTGAGGATATTGTACAAACCGAAAAAAATCCATGGAAGAACATGCCCCTACGGGGCAAAGTAGTGATACTGATGAGCCACCTTGTGAGAAGAAGGAAATTTATGATATGGAGATGTTGGGGACCAGAGGGTGTCGCAGAATGTGATAAAGGTGCGACCAATATGAACAACACTAATGTGACAAGTACAAATGTTTACAACCGAGCTCAAACAAATTCTATTGTTGTGTGATTACGTCATGGCAATCCAGGGCAGAGGCGTTGAAGTAAGTTACATATTTTTTAATTACCTTTATCCATCATCTGTTTGAGATAATGCATGGTTGTACCTTAATCATTCCATTTTAATGATTTTGAGTTACCTTTATTAATTATATTGTGCTCTTTTTATATGACGATATCCATCATTCGTGTACAATGCTTTGCAGGAGGCCTTGGGTTAAAGGTTTTTATCCCACCATGATTACGCTAACTATTAAGGACCTACAAGAGTTGTTGATGGTTGATTGAGACATCTTTCCCGATTGTTTCAACTTAGGTGTTCGCTTTCAGACGGATCGAGAGTACAACATAATGAAATGATACAATAATACTACGAAGCATCACATAGACATGCGCTTCTGTGTAAGCACAAGTTTATAATTAATTATTATCATGCTAGATTACATTTATTATTTGTTGATGTTGTTCTAAACATATTCTGGATGGAATCGAAAGTGATCTTCGGATAGAAATTTTGCCGTGTGGAAAACATTTTAACCCGACATAGATGGATAACTAACTCAGGGATCACATTAAACATAGCAATAATAACTATTATAATAATTATTTCTATTTGTTACTGATGATGGATTTTGCCACGTACACACAAGTGGATTACTTATATTCTATAGTACATGTCTACGTGGAATAGTCGTAAACCCGAAAGTATTTGTATGCGGTGAGGATAACATACTCTTTTTAAGGTTTTATGAGATTTTTCAAGACACGCATTATTGCCCATGTGATAAGCACTAATATCTGCATACACTCTCATATGTACAAGATGGTATGAAGATTTGTGAGAACTTACTGCGTGGATTTATTGGCACACGAAATAAATGGATATCGAAGACTTCTTCCAACCGATATAAAACATTATCTCGGGCGAATTACAAAAAGCCAATAAAATAGAGTTTACTTAACTCATGATATCCATGATTAATTGTGTTACTTTCACAAACTTGTTTGGATTAAATGTTACTTTAATATCATTATTTAATTTCATCATAGTATTGTTATCTTATCATGCGATCCATGTTTTTTATATAAAATTTAGTTATCCCGTAGCAACGCATCGGGCATCTAACTAGTAAAGAAACACATGGCTGAAGCATGATAACGAAGAAAGAATCCAGGAGCAAACCTCTAAGCTGCTCGCTTCTTGAACTCTAGCATGTGTGGACTAATTAAGAGAACCTTCAAATCAATTGTGCATGTTCATGGTTTGCATTGTCGAGTATGCATGCACTCCTGGCCTCCTGCATGGGTCCAAACAAATGGCAAGCTGCATGAGTGTGAGATGTTTTACCTTAGAAAAAAAGAACAAATCTGCCATCTATGAAACGAAACTTCGGAAAGAAATCATGTGAGGCAATACAGGATTACAGCTAAGGGGCTGATCTGTCCCACAACATGCACACAATCATACATCATTACAATGAATTGCATGTCTATTGCCTCCCTCTTCAGGCGCCACAAAAATTTCATGTCAGGTTATTTCATGTCAGGAGTATGTGAGAAAAACACAACTCTGCCTCCACAGATTTAGGCAAGATTTAAGAAAAAAAAAAAAACATGTGGATATGATACCTGTGAAGTGTATGATGATGGTGACATAAAAGCAGCTTACATAGATGTACAGTCACAAAATGAAATAAAATCCATCAACAAGCAACCTGCAAAAGGATAATTGGACATTATTCTATCGAATATGTGTGTAGTTCTCATCATAATCCATATATACTTCAACTATGTAACCAATAATCACCCACATTAGAGCACTTGTGCATTATATGCATTGACAGACCAAAAACATGGCTCAATTTGTTGAAGATGCGTCAGACTCCAAAGACTACTATTATGGCGAAGCAGGCAAACTCAGTTTTTGGTAATATAAAAATGTTCGGTGAAGACGAACCGGAAATACACAAGCATGCCATACAAAGCTCTAGAAAAACAGAGGCATTTGTATGCATATAAATATTGGAAGATTTAACAATCATGTGATAAAATGACCTCAAATATAGCCTCAGTGCTAGTAAAGTTCCAAATCTACAGCTCTAAAGATTTGCTATTGAAATATAATCAGGCATGAAAAAAACCTGCAGTTACTAGAAGTTGCAGAGAGATTCAGAGGTTCAGCGCGGACTAGGTCTGAAAAACCACAAAGAAATCATGGGTGTGTGGGGAGCTCAGGAGCTGCCGCTCAACATCATGGGTGGGTGGGCCAGGCCTGTATTTTTTTTAATCCTATTGCAATTTGTGCTCTGAACAGGTTCATAGCGATGGGGAAATAAGTATTTAACCTAAAAATGACAACCTCACTCCTACAAGTAGAGCACTACTGCTAGCAGCTTTGCTCCCAGCTCCCACTGCCCTACATTGATCTTGCACAAGCCTCCTCTTGCCGTTCATTTTAAGGGGCAGAATTTTCATGCAACATAATGTATAGGCCTTGTCTCTAGAAAAACAACAAATTATAAATTGGCAGATTAAAAAACGAGGAGCTGAAGAGACATTACCTTGGCTTGATAAGGATCTGCCTCAGTTATTCACCTCGGAATCAAACATGCCTGTGTCTGCCTCCGGATCCAGATGGGGCAGAGGAAACTGCAATTCCTGAGATTTTAGATTCAAGATCCAACCCATTCTGAAATTCAGGGAAGAGGACGGGCGAGCTGGTGCAGAGAGATCCAACCAAATCAATTCATATATGCAAATACAAAATGGGCTACATAGACTTAAATAATTTTAGAGGCATTTCTTCATCGAGCATCATGCAAGAAAGAAATATCATCCGAGCGGGAGGAGCACCTGGAAGACAAGGCTACGTTGAGGGAGTGGAAGGCCATGCAGCAGGCTTGATGTTGATTCTCGATGAAGGGGCAGAGAGGCGTCGTGCAGGTCGACGCGATGTGAGGTCGCCCGGCGCCCCCGTACCACGCCAGCTCAGATCTCACTGCTGCTGACCGCAGGAAGATGAGCGGTTCCCAGGGGGCGCTTCACCATCTCTTGTCGCCGACGGAGAATGGACGGCGGTGGGGAGGTGGAAGGGAGTGAACCGGGCGGGTCACACACCAGTGGTGTTAGGCCGGAGCCGATGGGGCTGGGGTGAGGTGCGGTGGCGGCGACGGCGGGCGCCACCCCCGAGGGTAGGTCGGGTAGGTCGAGGAGAGTCGGAGACAGAGCGACGGGGTGGAGGAAATAGGAACCGCAAAAAAAAGACGTGGATGGGTGGGGAGCCGGGAGCCCAATGTCAGCTCGGGTCATGGCGTGGGCGAACCGCCCCTGGGAGCGTCCGGCTCGGACCGGGGCGCAGCCCCCGTCGCTTCGGGCTCCGTGATTTGGGCTCGGTGACTGATTATTAATCGGTCCCCGGGCAATACATATCATACCTCTCTCTCTCTCTCTCTCTCTCTCTCTCTCTCTCTATATATATATATATATATATATATATATATATAGGGAGAGTATAATCTGTAGCTAGCTGTAGAATGTGATATTTTGTAGCCAGGCCGGTGGACTGCACCATCCCTGACCAACCGAGCGCACCAACCATATGCTAATTGACTCAATGCATGCAGCCATGCACAGCCTTCTTGGACATTTATTAATGAGGGCGCTTGATCAGCTAGTAATTACTATAATTTGTAACGTTGATTTTGGAAATTTGAAATCCAGCGCCTTGCATGCAAAGTAGCGCGTGAGTTACTGTAATTAGCACGGTAATTCCTGGAAAGTCGTTACCGTAAATATATGCATGATTTACTAGAATATGAGATGCCTCCTTTGATTACTTACGATAATTTGTTTACTAGACTTGCAATTTTTTTTTTACTAGAATACATGCCTTTCTGCCACTAGTAGTTACCATATTCTATTTACTACTAGATTTTTTTAATACTGTGATTTCTGAAACCATGTATGCTAGTCACAGTTGGGCACGTTGTTTTTTATATAGTAGTAGTTACCATAATTAGAATAAGGTGTTATCGTAATTTGACGTAAAAGTAGTTACCATAATTAGAACAAGTTGTTATCGTAATTTGACAAGTACTACAACTCGAGATAGAATTATCGTAAGTTACTTACAATATATATAGATTCGTTCAAAATGATAGAAGATATTAACTTACAATATATATAGATTCGTTCAAAATGATAGAAGATATCACGTTTGAGACAATTTCACTTTGCCAAATTAGCTCGGTTACAATAACATAGGTGGAATTCAATATTGAAAATGATATCTGCTCCACTTGCATAGCCCATTGACCACTACAACATATATGCTCCACTTGCATGCCGCATAAGAAAAAAAAAAAAAACCAACACCTTCAGTACCTCGCTCGCCATAGCTCTGTCCTCCGAAAAGAATGACAATGGAAAAAATCAAGCAGAAAAGTAACTACCTACAATCAGAAATTTGGGATTAGCAGATGCAGCAATAAAAATTGCAATATCAATCTACTATTTTAGACACATGGTAACTGTGCTCACAGAACAAAAATTGCATATGAATTTTCTACTATGAGATGCAAGAAATAAAATATGAGGAAGAAAACCTACGCCTGCAAATTTACTACACTTCCCTATGCCTTCAACAGGACCAGATGTGTGTCAAATCCACATCTCCGATCGTCTTGCTTGCAAAAGGAAATTAACTATGGGTCTAGGAATAATGAAATCACTCGAGCCTGCATCTACCAGCAAGATGATCGATTTCGCAACTGAAAAGATATACATGCATGTCTTCGGAACTCACATGAAATCCGGCAAGCATCCTCTAGCGGCACCTGGCCCTGGCCGGAGCCCCGTGGTGGTGCACAGACTCGTCTTCTCTGACGACGTGCAACAGGAAGTGCGGTATCCCACCACAGAGGAGGTGAGTTTTGCTTACATGCAGATTCAACAACATATATGATTGTGGATAAAAAATTAAGAAGTAGGTACTATGTATTTTGATGAGACAACGACCAAGAAAAACAAACCAAACACAGTGAAGCCATACTACGTACTACTCTCATGCTCTCATATTCTAAATGATTACTGGTGCTAATCCCAAGGGAGAGAGGCCTCCAGGTTGAACGACGAGGACAGAGATGTTTGCAGCAACTTACCTCGGTACAATGACTGCTTTTGCTGACCCGCCGTGCCTGGATCGCAGAAACCCTACGCTGTGATCTTGGCAGCGAGAACCTCCAGCACTAGCGCCGGTGCGCCGTTACTGCATAGCCACGCCGGCAGGAGCGTCTCGCCCCTGTGCACCGCCTCGCCGCCCGTAGACCCCTCCATTCGCGGCAGCAAGTCAACAACCACAAGGCTCATCCTCCCGGCGATGTCCTAGTGCGCGAACAGCGCGACCAACCCATCAGAGCCCAAGCCCGACGACCGCGTCGTCGCAGGCTGCAGCACCGGTGGCCGCGGCGCCAAGGAAGCAGCGGTGTGTTCGATGTGCGGCAGCAGCGACGCCGTTGCTCACCGCCGGGGAGGGTCCAAGGCCGCCGCATCGCGGAGGAGTGTGGGTGCCTCCGATTAAGTCGCAGGATGGCAGGCCAGAGCCAGGTTGGTGGCGGCGGAAGGGGTCACCGCAGCATGCACACGGACGATCTGGCCAGATAGGATGAGAGAAAATATGGAGGCGGTGTTTTTTTGTGGACGGGGGCAAAATTTGGGGGGCATTAATTCAGTTGCATGCATGCATGTCAGTGCGGAGGGACCAGATTGAGCCTGCCTGGTTCGGTGGGATGGTCCGCTGGTGACCGGTCTGCCTCACTGGTTTTGATCCGGCTACAAAATTTGATATTCTATAGCTGGCTATGGACTAATAGTTCTATATATATATATATATATATATATATATAGAACTAAGATACAAATGCAACTAGATGAATGCATATTTATTTTTATGCCACCACAGTGAATATCTTTGTGGGTTGTTACACACCACAAGATTATTCACATGGGGCTTTAGATTTTCATTTTGTTTCTTTCATTGCAATGTTGATGCATAAATGTAAATATGCTAAAGGAAAATGATTATGCAATGCAAGGAAATAAATATGCTATGCATTAAATATAGATAACTACCGATCTTACCTTCCGGCGAGGCTTCAGTGTTTTAAGTCCTTGAACAAGACTTCTTACCTTACTCACTTCTCAAGCGCATTATCGGATCTTGGCGGTTGCGTCTCTTGAGATAGTGATTTCAGAGGATGGCATCACCCTTGTTCTTTGTTGGTCCCATGGTTTGAAGTGAAGCTTTGACAGGTGGAAGCGGGCAACATCTTGTTTAGTGTGCATACTTTGTGGGTTCAGGACATATACTTTTAGAATTTTGGGGAGTGACAGACTCCTCCACGTTTTGCTCGAAGTGTGTCCTGTTTGCAAAGACAAAGTAGAGATCAAGTGCATGGGACCTGTTGGTGGGAAAAACACCAACATAACCAAAACTTTATTCATTATCCTCTAGCCTTAGGCACATTAAACAAGATAGAGTTAATGTTTATTTGTTTCCTTTTATTTATGACAAGGGTGATAAGATCAAAAGATTGAGCATCAATGGTTTAATGATTATGATTATCTTCCAAACACTACTAGGAATTGACCCTTAGAGCACCATTTTTTTTTTTACTCAACACCAAACATTTGGTTACAATATTTAGTTCTATAGCAACCAACAGTTTTTTTGGGTTGCGATATTTTTTGATCTTATGGCCACCAAAAATTTGGGTTGCATCTGTTGAAACATTCGTTTACAACAAGGCTAGTGTTAATGCCACGGTGAAAAATGTGGTTGCTTTTATGGGTACCTATTGCCACAACTATTTGAGCATTGCGATAGTATCGATTTAGTGTTGCGATAGATCTGTGTTTGTTGCCACGAATATCTATTTGGTTGCGAATAGGCATGCACAGTGCCCCGCGATAAAATTATGTTGTCTAAATTTTAATCTTTGTTGCGACAACTCATATGCCTCATTGCATCTAGAAAATAATTCGTTCGCGATAGAACGTGTTTTGTTGCCACGAATATTTAGTTGATTGCAATTACGCATGTTTGTGGCCACGATGAAATGTCGTTGTCTAAAGCCTTACTTTTGTTGCGATAGCTCATATGCCCGTTGCATCCGAGAAAAATAATTCGTTGTGATAGAACCGTATTTGTTGCATTTAATTGGTTGCGATTATGCATACCTGTGGCCATGATGAAATATCGTTGTCTAAAACTTAACTTGGTTGCGATAGCTCATATGTCTGTTACATCCGGAAAACAATTCGTTGTATCATTGAGCTTCTATTGCCACCAATGAATTATGTGAATTCATTAGACTATTTTTGGTTGTGCTAGAAAAAAAAAAAGCTGGAGACTTAATTAAGCCCACCTACGCATTTAAAGAAAACAAAACAAAAAGAAAAGCCCCAGCCCACCAACGCATGAGAAAAAAAATTATCCACATACAACATATACGTTTGCACCACATATACGTTTGACTCCATACATATCAAAGCCTACATATACTAGTGGACGGCTCACATTTGCACGCTGAGCTCAAGGCTAGACCTAGATGTTGTGGTGTTATTTGTCTGTGAAGCAAGTGTAGACATAATAATTATATTAGTATATTGCCCGTTGCTACAGGTCATATTAAGTCCAAAGTTAAATGTATAAAATTTGAAGTACAAATTGTTTCCATAGCAACCCAACAAAGAGCAGGTATGTACCGACTACTTACGGAACTTCACATGCAACAGATATGCACAAGTCACAGTCCTTACCCTCATTAGCAAGTCCAATTGGTCCAATTATTAAGAGAACAGCCTACCAGGCAGTGCTTTCTCAGCTCGAATCCGACCAACATATATGAGAACTGAGATCCACCAGGTTTATCTATATATATACACTATTACACGTGTAAACTACCGACAACAGAGCAACACAACATTCTGCAACATTTAGTTTCAAAGACAAGGATCTACAATCAGTAATAATATACAAATTTTTGGGAACTCATGTATACAGAAAAATACTACACAAAAATACTACACACCAGCAAGAAATTCCTCGGACTCAATTCTAAATGAAGATGATACGTTTGGGATTACAGATATGAATCCCCTTTCCAATAAAAAGATTGATTTCCTTAAAAAAAAGATTCCATCACATCCCACCAGTAGGAAGAAAGGGCAGGGCGCGCAAGGAAAAAAACAGAGATTAGGATGGACCACGGTGCTTGCACGTGGCGTGGCCTCCACCGCTCATCACCATGCGCGCTGCAGCCTGTCGTCGACGCTCCCCGGTCCTTGCGATGCCGCAGCAGCTAGTGATGACAATGGTGACGTGTCGTCCCTACCTGAGCTCCAGAGAATGTTATCAAACTGTTGTTAGAGCCCAATAAAGAAAAACATGGCAAATAAATAAACCAATCATTGAATGTTGTATATGCAGTGACTGCTAATCTCACCAGATACCTTCTGATTCCCCTCCTTTGCCATGGTTACATCCTTTCTCAATCGTTCCAGGTATACATCTGAACACAATAATGGCATTCAGATCTCAGAAGAGTTGACAGTACCCTCTCATATCAAATGAGCAACCTGAAGAGTTCAGAGCATTGCATTTTGCAGATAGCATATAGAACCACATGTATGCACCCGATGCAATGAGTTGATCAAATCAAACATAAACTTCAACACAACAGTAACAAAAAATAGAAATTCTGTACAAATAGTTTTGACTAGCCTGTGGCTCATAGATTTTGTCACCCTCGTACAAATCAAGTTTGAATCCATCAAGGGTACCTAAATAGATGATAGATCTTTAATATTAGAGTAGAAAATCTGTAGCACAGGCTATCATCATATAAATAATGGGACCATAGCTTAATGTACCTCGTATTGCAAATTAAAAGACCATAGCTTCATGTTCCTCGTAGTGCAAATTAAAAGACTGGAGCTACACCCACAAATGCTGATGCACCAAGAAATAGCTCAACTGAAGAATGCGACTATTTACAAGTTTACAGTATGCATGCCAGCTTCGAAGTGTAACAATATTGAAGAATGATAGGAGCATGCCCCTATTTAGAATTGAAGAATGATAGGAGCATGCCACTATTTACAAGTTTACAGTATGCATCCCAATTGAGTACTAATTAAGTGTTACCATGAGATATGTTGGCATCAGGGACGTGTAAATTTTGACCTCACATTATCTGAATATGTGAAATTCATTATCTACCAATATTTGCATAAATGAAAATGTGTCCTATAAATTGCAGATGAGCAGATAAAACAAACAAGCTGCACCTATTAGGCATTTAAACCAGAGAAACCGACAGTGAATTAGCATCAGATCCTGTACAGGTCAACAAGGAGCAAAATGAAGTGGGCAGGATAATCTTACCATGTAACTTTCTTCTTCCTTAAGCATGTCAGGTTCTGTCTCTATTTTTTTTTGTCAGCAATGTCCTGAAAAAAAATAACATGATGGACATGCAGATATTAACACGATTTATTAAAGCAATGACAGTTTTGATACTAGCAGTCACAGAGTAACCTGACATAAGCAGCAGCAGCATTGGGAAAACGTTGAGGCCGACAAAGGAAGCTAGCTTAAGGGGAATAGCACCTCAACCAAGTCCTCTCTCCTCACACCTGGTGTACACACAAGCACACTTCTCAACATAATCTGATAAAAGGCATTTCCCTGAACAAGTATAATCGAAGTACATTCTAGGTGACTAGATTTATAACTCTAATCTGGCAGAAACATGAGATCCACAAACACAACGGAAGGAGCAAGGGAACAGCCGCACACAAACTGCACAGCGGCGCCATGGCCAAGCTGCGGCATGCCACGGCGGCAGCTCCGGCGACTCGTGCCACCAGATCCACTTCCAAGCGCGACGCCGAGGTGGCTTCCGCGTCCTCGCCCTTGGTCGCGTCGCGTCCCCGCGTCGGAGGCGGCAAGGATGGGCTCCGCCCCCACCATCGGTGGTCACTCCCGCCCCCGTCCGCAACCACCTCCTCGCGCTCGAGGACCCCAGGTCCCCCACTGCATCCGCCTCCAACTGGATCCCAGTCGCCGCAATCGTCTGCTTTGCCCTCGCAGCGCTCTCCGCTCCTTCCCGTCTGCCGTCTAGGCAGTGAGATTTGGCGGGAGGGGATAAGATAAGTCACGGGTGAACTGGAACTGGTGGACCGGTGGTGGAGAGAAATTTCGGGTGGCCCGCGCGCATCGCCTCCCTCTGCCCGCGCTTTTTTGCCAGGATTCTCTGCCGTGTGGGGTAGATCACCTCGCGAAATATTCACCTAGGCGCCAAAGCTTCATGCCACAGCGCGCGCTTGGCCGCGGTTGCCCAAATGTTTGGCGCCCCAGCAATGTTTTTGGTTTTTTTCTAAATATAAAGTGGAAGCTATATGGTGAAAATGGTATATACACTTCATTGGATAAGTGTATATACATTATATTATATATTATATAAAAATGGTTATAATTTGAGATTTGCTACTATGTAATTTTTATTCCTCTTGAATCCATTTCATTCCATTGTTATTCGTCAAATTCCATGAACTTTTTTTTTGAATTAGAATTGGGCTACTCATATTTCGTCTAAGTTTTAACTAAATTTTTTTGGAATTAGAATTGGGCTACTCATATGCCATGGTAGCTCCTTCGTTGTCGATTCGGAGATGGTGAAGAAGGCGCCGGAGTGGTGGAATCAGGGGAGAGCTCATCCCCAGCCTCGATCCACCTCGATGCAGCTAAGGGGCGCTCGACGGCGGCGCTCAATCCAAGGCGTTGTCGGTAGGTACGCCGTCGCCGACGCGACCCCTTCCTACCCTCTCGCCCCCACGTCGCCACCATGGCAGCACGGGAATCGTCATGGCTTGATCATGGGAAGTTGTGATGCCTCTGCGATGCAGGGGGAGCACATTGAGCCGCGAGATCCGGAATCTGCGGTGGCGCTTGGGTCCTCAGCATGGCGATGGAGCTTGACGTCTCAGCGATGAAGTGGTCCAGGTGATGTGCGCTGCATTTTTTTATCTAACTAAACTCCTCTTACATCTAAAGGGAGCCACCACGCCACCACTCCGGTCGCCATGGTGGAATGTTGCAGTAGTACTGCTTGAGATGTTTCAAAGAGAATTGCTTGAAAAGTTGCAGTATGTTTCAGGTGTTACAATCTCATGTTGTAGGAGTATGCTCAATATGTTTCAGGTGTTTCAATCTCATGTTTCAAGAGTATGCTTGAGATGTTGCAGTACGTTTCAGGTGTTTCAGTGGGCTGCTGCTGTTATGGGACGACGGGTATGCTCGTCGCGTACAAGAGACAGTGGGAGGGCGCGACGGGGGTGAGTTGGGGCACCGCGGGTGTGGGGCGAGGGCGACGGACTGCAGGAGTTGGGGCGCATGCGATGCGAGGTGACAACGGTGGGGAAGAAGAAAAGGAGGAGGCCACTTTTTTTCGGGCAGCGTGCGGGGACAGCCTGCTGTTGGGCTGCACCTTTTTGGTGGGCTAAAGTGAGAGCGTCCGATGGAGCTGGTGTTGATAGGACGTCTGAGCGCTAGCTTGATCCAATTAAATTAGCTATTTCCACTAAGACTATGTGATGAAGTTTGGACCAGACTTTTTATTCCTTACAACTAAAACTACATTTAATAAATGCAACTATTACTATGTGTTTTTAACTAAAACTACGTGGGTAAAATCACTGTTGCAGCCCAAAATAGGCACATTAGTTCCCAATCTGCTAGTAGTTCATCTATTATCTCTTTTTCAACTCTAATTAGCTAGTATATTCTATACTGAAAAGCTCCGTCACTACTCACATTGCGGGTGCCCTTAAGATCTAGTTAGGGTTCTAAGTATTACCTTCTAGAAAGTGTACACCTATATTTCGTTGGGCTGATTTTAGGTTTCCTTTTTTTTTTTCTTTAGCTAGCCAAAATACATTTAATTGTCCCTTAAAACTACATTTAATAAATGCAAATCATAATATTATCTTATAATTTTGTTTCGATGATCCCTATATGCGTCCAAACACAAGTTTGACATGAAATAGACTATATGTCTTAGAAAATATAAGACCTCAAAAATTCATAAAAATCTTAGACAACATATGTTAGGTAGTATAGTGTGTGACAAAATTATAATAACAATGTAAATCATAAAATGGAAATAAAATACAATACTAACTAAGAAAGTGATTGAAACTGGAAATAAAAAAAAAAACTCAAAGACCACCAGGCCACAATAACTGAGGCTCGGCCCAAATATGAAAAACAGCAGCCCAGTTTAACCTCTACTTTATCCCATAACCGTCCGATCTTTATCGACGGTCCAGATCACGTGAGGTGAAACTAAAGCCCTAGCGCCGCACACCTCTGTGCCATCCGCACGCGCAGTCGCCTCCCTCGCGCCGCACCCCTGCCCTCCGCTCTCACTCTCAGGCTCGTCGCCTCCTCCCCGGCCAGCGCGGCGCGGCGTCCCCCTTCAACCTCCGGCTTGGATCCAGGCGGCGGAGGGCAGGTCCCGGTAGACGACGGCGGCGGAGGATCCGGCGGCGCGGGCGCAAGCGGCGTGGTCGAGGTGGATGCGGGTCCGAGTGGCGCTCCGGTGGATCCCACCTCCACGTCCCCGAGGTGGATGCGGCCGTTAAGGAGGACGGTGCCGTCGAGGAAGGCATTGGCGGTGAGTCGTCCGGCGAGCACGTCGAGCAGCGTGGACTTGCCGGACCCCAACGGTCCCATGAGCGCGGTGAAGGTGCCGGGCTCGGCGTGGCACGTGAGGCCCTGCAGCACGGCCTGCGTGTCACTGTCGCCCAGCGCGACGGTGACGGTGAGGTTCCGCCACCCCAGGCGCGCGCACACGTCCCCGAGGAGGACGCCGCCCGCCGCGGCCCGTGACGCGCTGCCGCTGCCCGTGAGGAGGACGCCGCCCGCCGCGGCCCATGGGGCGCGGCTCATCCGGTGGACGGATCGACCCATGGTGCAGCACCACCGCTGCCCCTGACTGTCGACCCAGGCCGGATGACCGGCCTCAACCGTCGACACCCGATGCCCGCCCGCCCGCCCCAAGACAGCCCGTGCGGGAGTTTCCCGTGGACGTCGGCCGCCCAGGACCTGCCCCTCCTCTGTTCGCCTAGGAGGTCACTAATGTTCTGCTCTGCAGGATCCCACAGCCAGAATACTACCTCCCCCAAGTCGCCATGGAGCTGTGCAAGTCCAGGGCGTGGTCAATCGACGGAGGTGTGCCAGGTGTGTGAATACTACCTCCCCAAGTCCCCATGGAGCTGTGCAGCCTGGGAGGCTTTGCTCGTCAAATGCTAATTCTAATTCAGGCTTTAAGTATCTAATTTTATATATGCAAATTACATTTGGATGGCATCTCGTCAAATTAAATTATTCACTAAATAAAAGGCTGGTACCATTGGAAGTTTAGAACTCGTCACTTGCAAGGCCTTGCTGTTTAGCAATTCTGCGTGTCCCTTAATTGGCTTGAGTTCTGTGCTAAGCCATATTTGTGGACTGTTCTTTCTAGTTGCTAGTTTGCTTACTTGCTGCTGACTGAATACAGGGCTGCTTTCTTTCTAGTTGCTAGTTATATATAGGTTCACTGAAATACTGTGATTTTCTTCATAGTGTTTATGGGATTATTTGCTTCAGCTTGGTGTTACTGAAACTAATTGCGTCCTGCCTCCCTGAATAGCTTATTTCCATGTGAGAAATTATTCATTATCATGATTTACTTTGAGCACATAGCAAATGTATGCATGATTTACTTACTATAGATAGGTGAGCAGCAGTTGTGGACTAGTAATAAGTTAAAGAGGCACTAGGAATAAGCTTAAATTTCTTTGGTTATCTTTAAGCAAAGGAATCACACCTTAGTCAAAATATGCATGCAACTCTTGTACTGAACTGAACTTCACTACTATTTATAGTTGTTGTACTGTGAACAGATGTGTCACGATTGGCATGAATGATCATACACTGGGGGTTGAGGCATGGATGGGGCTCTTTTATTTGGCAATATGTATTTTGAACTTCTAGTTAACTTAGTGTTCTACAATTTCAAGTGACAGCCTACTGCATGTTTGAATGTCTTCTAAGTTCTGTATAGATGTGATATGCCTAGGTATTATATCATTTGCCCACTATATTTCTGTGTTCCCTTCTTGTTTTCCAACATGCTACTGTGTGCTGTTTTCTAGGGCTGAATGTGCTTGGAATTGTTTGCTCTCAATTGCTCTTGTTCTATGATTGCTAATTACTCCATGAATTTAATCATATATGTTTTCATGAATCGCAGAGAAACTTGGACAGCCAAAACAATTAGAGAAAGCTTCTATGGCTTAATGTTGATGGTCGGCACCAACAAGAATGACAAGTTACAAAGGTGCTTATTTATGATGGTGTAGCTGATGGGCGATGGAGCAACCAGCGAACTCATTTTTAGATTGATTTATTATATGCTAAACAATGTTGTGAACTTAGTTAAATATGGTGTCTTTATTTTGTTAGTTGTGGTCATGTTCTTTTAAGAAGAATTCGGGTATTGTGTGTTACTTTAGTTTGAGACAATTTAAATTAATGAATGTATTAGTTATTATATGTGATGTGCATGCTGTGAAAATTATTTTAAAATTGCTATTCAAATTTCCCTCGTTGCGATATAATAGTAGGCAACCAATGATTTTGGTTGCAATATGCATTATTGCAATGAACTTTATGCATTGCATTACCATATCATCTATTGCCACCAACAATTGTTTGTTGCATGTGCCATCTATCACCACCCACACAAATTAGCTTTGCAACTTCTATATATTACCTCGAAGACTAGTTCTCGCATTATCATACCATCTATTGCCACCACCAATTGTTTGTTGCTTGTGACCTCTATTACCACCAACACAAAAATCGTTTGCAACCTACGTATATTACCTCGAAGATTAGTTCGTTGCATTACCACATCATCTATTGCCACCATATGTTACATGTTGCAAAAAGCACCATAATGCAATGGATCACACTTAATTAGTAATATGACCTTATGCCCATGTAGTTTTGGAGTGGCGTACTTTTCTATTGCAACATATTCGTTCGTGGCAATCATGAAATATTGCGACCAAGTGTTTCATCGCAATAGAACCTTAGGCAACCAATCTAATCGTTGCAATATTTGTTCTTGCAACCAAGTATTGGTTGCATTAGGCTTTTTGTTCGTTGCAATATTTGTTCTTGCAACCAAGTATTGGTTGCAATAGGCTTTTTGTTCGTTGCAATAACAAAATCTATTGCAACGCCACATCTAATGGTTGTTCGAGGCTATTGCATTGTTCCAATTGCAACCATCCGTCGACCAAAAGACTTAGTTGCAATTGATTCCGTTGCAACCAAAATTGCCATATTGCAACCAAATATAGGCGTTGGCCAAGGGTCAATTCCTAGTAGTGAAAGCGAGGATGCGCAACATTTTGACTTATATGGTTGGGGACTATGAGATCGGGAGAGTGGCGTCTAGGAACAAAAGAACTAAACATGTGGAGTTAAACAGGGTGTATAAGGTTAGGTTATAACTCCAACATGTTTGATCATTTATTTATGAACATGCCAAAATTAGGGAAAAGCTTAGTTAATGATATTTACCTCAAGATGTTACCTTTTATTGGAGTGTGACGGCACTGTAACACCTTGTGGTGGTTCTTTCCTTCTTCTTGAAGCTTTTCTTATTTGGCCTCTTGTGTACCTTGTTCCTATCTTGTCTCCTTTATTGCATCATCCTTTCTTTATTGTCCTTTGAACTGTGTTTTAAGACCTTTTTGCTCCTCTCATGGATTTATTTCTGCGTCATTAGTGGACAACACATACCCGAAGGAATATACAAGTAGTAACAAGGATAGTGTTGTCACAGGGCTAAAGGTCACTTTCTATGCTACCTAAAAGTTTGGTTGAAAATTTTAGCATAGATCATGTTTTAGTGTTCACTTTGCTTCTCTAAAGGCATGATTTTATTCAACCTTAAATTTGATTTTCGTGCATCAAAATCATTCAAACTTGTGGAAAAGAGCAATAGTGAATAGAGAGATTGCAAACCAGCATATGGAGTGATGAGGGCACGTGAAGAGGAAGAGTACGATGGATCATCTTTGATGGCTTTGTTCTTCCTTCTCCATGCATTGATCATTCTTGAGTTCATCCTTGAGCGAGTGTTCTTGATTGTTGATTTTGTTTATGGCACTCATCTTCTTTCTCTTGCTTCATCTCTAGTGTGAGTGTATCTCCGGACATCCCCCAAGCTTATTCACAAATGTTTCATTTCTCGGGGGGTTAGTCAACAAAATAACCAACATCTACTATAGCATACTTATCAGCTCAAAAATCAACCTAGACACCACGTCTAATTTGATCTAGGAAGGCATTTTAACCTAAGCTCCATGCTTAATTTAAAAACCTTTAGAAGTAAAATCAGCACACCTTTGGTTCCCAAATCAAACTAGACACCTTGTCTAATTTAATTCAGAAAACAACTTAAACTAAGCACCATGCCAAATTTAAAAAGGTGTATGAAAGTACATCAAAACCAAATCATATAATATAGTAGATTATGGTAACATGAAAACATTAAAGAGATTTATTCAAACAGAGATGAAAATCATGATTGTTATTTTATAGATTGAGCATGTCTTAAAGGTAGAGACAACCAAAATAAAGTAGCAACATGGCAAGAGTGATTTTGTAATCAATTTTGCATGAGAGTAATGATAATTGGTTGGACACACCTTTGCATCATCATCCTTCGTTCTTTTTGCTCTAGACCTGGAATGGTTAGTAACAAAAATACCCAAGAAATATTCTCACAATTATATCTCTATGCTCATTACACAAGGGGTATTATACCAAAAGATCTATGTTTATGTTATTTACCCCTAGAGTGCTTGTTTTAGGACAAAAAGCTCGCCCTTGGGAAACCTTCAAATATGATTCAAGATGATGAAAAAGATTTTTCCTTATATCACCAATCTCAAAACTCAAGCCAATGAGATCAACAAACCCCCTTTTTCTAAATCTTTATGAACAAATAACACAAGAGGGTTGAAGATCAAGTATGTGACCAGATTAGAGATGGCAATTAATTCAGGAGTTTACTCACATGAGCAAGGATTGGGTAAAAATGTTCGTGGGATAACTTATATCCTCATGGGTGTTCTCCAGCTATTGATAATGCTCTTTCTGGTCTTCCTTAGATCCTTCACGATGTCTATACTTGGGATTTCTAGGATCGTATGGAGACTCAAGAAGAAGAGCACAAGAGGATTCATTGGGGTCAAGGATGATGTTTGAAGATGGGTTTGGATAAGTTATCTAGTCTGAAATAGAAGGGGAGAAGATATGAATGGATTCTAGATAGCTTCGCTCTCCTTCTATGGCATCATTAGATATGCCATCCTTGGGCTTTTCCCAATGTCCTTTGTAAGAATAAGGACGCTTTCTAAGAGACTCTTCTTTAAGAGGATTTGGTTTATAGGCACTTAAAGGTCTCCTGTGAAGCTAGAAGTTTGTCTCCATCCCAAAGTCATCACCATAAGATATTTTTAAGGGTAGAATTACTTCTTCCCTTGGAGGGTTTTGGAGCATTGATGATTTGGGATTGGTAGCTTAATTAAGGGATTGGAATGATTATGATCTAGCTATCAAAACTTCTTCTTTTTGTCTAGAGGATGATTCCTTTTCTTCCTTTGGGTGTTCATAAAGAATTCTAGGAAAAAGCTCATACCCCATCGAGTTTGTCAAGGATAAACCTTGCTTAGAAAAGGAGAGAAAAGTTCCTCTAGAAACTGCATGATGATCATGCGGACATCTTTTCTAGGATGAGCTCAAATACATTATCCTTTTCTTGAAAGGATAGGATCCGCCTCCTCGAGATTAACTAGGGGTCGACATCTATGGTAGAACATATGGTCTTCCAAGCTCCTCACTTCTTCTTTGGAGTTCGATTGTACTATCGGTAAGCTCCTCCTTTGAAAGAGAAGGGAGAAGGGGCGGTGTCAATGGATGGTTCTCAAACTTGTGTAGAAGAAAGGCAGAATTCTCTCCTAAAAAGGGTTGTCTTATGATCATTTCGACCAACCGTAGGGCGCACTCATAGCCGTGATAAGATAGGTTCTAAAGATTCTAGTGGCCCGAAGCTTACGCTTATGGGTGCAAAGATAAAGATAGGTGTGGAATCCATGGATCCCACAAAAAAAAATAGAAAAGAAAATACAAAAAGAAAAACTACACTACATTATCTTACAAGATTTAGCTATACTCAATGTTTTCTCGCCAGCCCATTCTCCCCAAAGAACGGCACCGTAAATGCTTGTTGGTATTTGTTATGCCCACGTAAATATTTAAGACTTGTATAATCCGCAAGCGCACGGATACCGGGTGAGCACTTCACCCGGGAGGAGGGTTTTAAATATCGTATCCACAAGGAGAATAGTGTGAGGGTAACGGAGCTAATAACTAAACCCTTGAGCAAAGATGACAAGGACCGAGAGGATAAAGAGTTAAAGGAGATTTCTATGGTTGTCTAGTTCCTATCCTTATAAGCTATGTTGATATTGTCTTATGGGGACATGATTCAAGGGAGAGACATTTGCAAAGAATATCAACCCCAAGCCAAAGGTCCCGCCAAGGCCTATCCAACGGAGGTGGAATACGAAGAATTAACGAGGCTATAAGTCACCCCCGTTAGTTACCACACTCCTGAAGGTAGGGTGCATCCACAAGTAACCTTGGTCTAAGCACCACGCTTAAACCTACAGCTACTCCTCTAATCTATAGCATCCTACATATTAAAGTACTCAAACAAGAGTTGCGAACCTTAAGAACAATAAGAACAATGTTACTTACTCAAATAAGAAGTTGATCCGCCATGAAGTCTCAGAAAAAAGCTCCAATGGAACTTGATCCCGGAGGTACAAGATGTAGAGGAGTCACCGACATGTCCGGCGCTTCCTCCAACAGCTCATCCCTTCACCCACGCTCTAGATCTCTAAACAAGACTAGCTCTAGTTGCTCTCATGGGAACTACAAAACTAGATCTCTCAACTTGACAATTGCTCCTCAACTCAACTCTAGGGCTTCTAGTTCTACATGGTGTTCTAGTTCTAGTTCTAGAACTAGAGAGGAGAGGTTAGGGTCTCAGCCTGTCGAATGGTGAGTTGAATGAATTAGGGTTTCACCCTAGGGGCAGGGGGTCTCCTTATATAGCCTCGAGGTGGAGTAGGGGCCAAGCAAGCCTCCGTAGCCGTAGGATCAAACCGACCTTGATAAATGGTGTAGATCTGTTCTTAATGGCGGTTATGAACCGACCTAACAAGATGGTCAATGACAGGTGGGACCAGGGGGCGGCCGCCCTGGATGGTGGCCGCGACCGCCAGGCTCTATGCCGGGTGGGTCCCACCTTCCGTGCCCGATCTTCCGTGTCTTCTAGAGTCTTCTTACTTGGGTTTCAAGTTAAGTTACTTCACGGCCATGTCTCCTCATCGTATGGGGTGCAAACTCTGGGCTTTTACCTGCTTTTATCTGTTTAGTCCCTAAAAATATATAAATCACCAAAACTCATGGAATTATATCAAGAAAGCCCCTATACTATGTTGATATTCATTTTAAGCCCTAATTTCAGTTTTAAAAGCCTCTATATTTTATGCTATAACAAAAATCAACATTGAGCATAAGAGGTATGACCACTGGCAACTTGATTAAAAATAGATTTTTGCAAATACTTTTGTTTTTAGATACACAAATGATATGTTTAACACTAAACCTTGCTCCGATGCCAGCTATAACAGAACGCCCGAATTATAAGTGTCGGTGTCTAGGAACCGGGGTCCCGATAGTACCGAACTAGTGAATCGAACGTGTGCGTCAAGACTACTTCGAGCTACGATGGTGTGCAAGGCAGACACAAAGATGTATACTGGATCGGGCAGAATGTCCCTACGTCTAGTGGGTTGTTGCTACTTAGGTAGTCTTGCACCGTCGAGGTGCTTGTAGTAGGGGTTACAAGCTTCGAGAGAGGGATGGATCCCAAGTCTCTAGGGGTGTTTGATTGAGGCTAGGTACCAATATCGGTGGGTGCTAGTGAGCTATGTGTGAACTTGAGGGCTTGTTAGTCTATTGTCCATGCCTAAGTCGGGTGCCGGGCCCACCCTTTTATAGACGAAGGGAGAGGCCGGCTTACATTGGTAGCTTACGGGGCTAAGGAGTAGAAGAAAGAGAAAAACAAAAAGAAGAAGGTAGCATGGGCACGCCACAGGTGTCCTTCATCTTCCTATTGATGAGCAGGGAGAGCACGAATGCTAGGTCGATTGTTCCTAGCTGTAGAATCTTGGTGTAGCCACGCCCTTAGAAGCCAGGGAACGGGAACATGGCCACGTTCCTGTCCCGAACGACGTTCCAATTAGGTGGGTGCGGGAACAATGTGGAACGTCGTTCCCAATCACGATGGAACGCGTCCCGGGATCACGATCAATCCGAGGAACATAGAGTCCCAAATATGGACGGAACGATGAGCTGTTGAAGCGTCTCGTACTGTCATCAAGTGTCTTAAACACTAAGCTTGAGATCTATCCATCTGCTGATAAGAGAGAACAGGGCAATAGGCTTAAGCGGAGCCATTTAGAGCATCTCAGGTACTGCATTTTGGGAACGTTCCGGGAACACGTTCCATCTAGATTAGGTACGCGTTCCATTTGAATTTGGTACAAGCTAAAGATGTATACCCTCTTCGTTCCATAGTTTTTGAAAATGTCGCACCCGCACCACGCGTTCCGCACCACGTTCCTCACGTTCCGAACCACGGCTTCTAAGGCCACGCCTGGCCCTGTGTCTCTCGTACCGTCACAGATGGTCGCCAGGTGCTCCGGATTCGTGGGTTAGGCAGAATAGTGGCTTGTACTCCAGGTGCTGTGGAGCATGGCCGTTGCTCCAGCTTGCTATAGAGCATGGCCGCAGTAATGGTGGAAGGCATTCACCATGCCTTTTACCCTATCGGGCGGTGCTAAAAGTCAAGAGAAGGATGGGTTTAGGCAGCATAGTTGCTACCATGCCCGGCGCTATTGAGCACAGCTGCCGTCATGCCTCCATCTATAGAGGATGGCCGGCACAGTGATGGTATGGTTGAAGGTGAGCCAGTCAGCCACCGTACGCTGTGGTTAGTCAGGTTCACCATGTTCACCATGGTAAGGACGGGATTAGGCAGCACAGTTGCGGTCGTCCACACTGTACAGGCATGGCCAAAGTAATGCCGACATGACCGGAGCCACGTGGTGCCAGTGTTTAGGGTACGTATGGCCTAGAGGGGTGCCTCTCCACTGTGGGAGTATGGTGTGGTTGAGTCTCAAGGGGTCTCTAGGATTTAGCGAAATCTTGCGAGCTAGGGCGCGAGCGAAAGATCGGGATGATGATGTCACGAGGGTCGGGCGAATCAGAGCGAGCGCCCGAGGGGTCTCCGTGCACTGTGGCCGTCTGCGGGCTCGGGTGCAGTGAAGACACGCTTTGTGAACAGTGCTTTCCCAGAGGACCCTCGGGGTGTCGAGTGAATCGTGGTGTCAGCTTGCGCCCGAGCCTTTCGGGGGCTCGGGCGAGGCGGAAGAGCGCCAATGGGCCATGTTGGGCCGTAGTGCTTGGCCTTTGGTGTAACTAGTGATTTGGGCCTTAGCGGCCGTACACGCGGTTAGCCGACCTGTGTTGGGTATCCCATTTCTATATACCTGACAGTAGCCCCCAAGCCTGTGAAGGAGTGGAGCACTCCTTTAGAGGCTTGAGGTTAACGATTCATGAAGGATCATGTGTGGGGAATGTAGGCGTTTTTCGGTGGGTGCGCACAAGCGCACCCGCCGTGTGTAGCTCCCGAGGCCTTGGAGGGATAATGGATCCCTTCAAGGGCTTAATCCTTGCGCGGGGTGATCTATGCGAGTTGCAACCGATTGTGGTGTAGCCCCCATGCCTAGGTAAATGAAGATGAGCTTGGCCTTGGCGAAGTTGTGTTAGTTTTGCCCATCTGGCATCACATTCACAGGGAGAGGGGTAAAACCGATCGTAATGCATATGGCTTACAGGGCACTTGGCCATTCACGGGCATTGCCTTGTAGACATGCTTTATCGGTTGTTTGGGCCGGTCGGGCCAGACTTTTGGGCCCTAGATGGGCCACGGGGTGAGCCTAACCCTAATTTTCTTTGATCACAAGCTTGGCGGCGGCAGGTCGGCCGATAATCATCCGCCTGGAACCAATGGGTCGGTGCCATTAGGCGTTGCGTGCCACCGGGCGTGGTTGCCACGGTGCGGTGATGCAATGGTTGGAGGGAGCGAGGCCGCCCGCCTATTAGGGCGGGCGGCCCCCGTTAGGATCGTCTGGCGAGCAAGAGCCCTTGCACCGTGCCGGGGATTACGTCTCGTGGCGTGGGCGGGGCGTCTAGTAATGTGGGCGTGCACACATTCCTCGAAATATTCAGGGAAGTGGGCAGCCATGGTTAATGCGAGCGGCACGTGGGAGGCAGAGTGCCCCTTGAGGTTTCCGTCTTTAGGAAGTGGAAAGGGTTGCGCCCGGGGCGTCCCGCCAGATACCGAGAGGTTGGTCAAGGGCGTCTACTTTATAAATAGCATCCTTCCCTTGGTGCTTGGCATCTCCACCGCTCTCACTCTTCCGCACCTCTTCTACTCCTCCCCGCCCTACTCGAGTGTGATGGAGAGCGGTTCTTCGCCGAGCAAGGGGTCGGGGTCATCGGCGGCCACACCGCCACATTCCTAGGACCATTTCGATGGCTCATCATGCACTACGTCAAGTTCATCCCAGGGGTCCATCCACCCCACTCTAGGAACTCCATCAGCATCTCTCGGCCGAGAGGTTGATCGATGCCGCGGAGAGGGAGGTGGAGCATGCCCGCCGCCAGCCGAGCCGAGAGGTGAGGCGCAACTCGTTGGTAAGTTTCTTCGTTGGCTTTACGCTGCCCGCCCGCGCATCCTAATCGCCGACTTTTTGCGCACATAGTGCGTCTTCGCGGAGCTGAACGCTCCCCTCGCGATCGTGTCTTGCAGCCGGTGGTGCACGGTCTTTGTCGCGGCGCCATCACCGCTTTGGTGATGGCCGAATCGATGGTGGAGGCTGACCTGAGTGGGGTGGAGGGCTTTCCTTCGGGGGAGAGCCTGGAGAACTACACGGATCTTTTGGACGGCTACCAACCCACGGTGGATGCCGTCGTCACCTCGGTCTCCGTCGATGAGATCATCGACGGGGCCGTGTAGTTTGTACCTAGGTCATCCTTCTCCTAATAAAAGAAATCCTCTGTTTGGCAGGTGTTTGTTTGATTTGGCTCTTTTTTGAGTGATTATTTGTGCCCCCTTCTCTTGTGATTTCATGCATTTGTTCTGTCGATATGCGATGTTAGTGAGGATGGGTGGTGTAGTTTTAGCAATAACGTGATCGGTCACTTTGGGTTTGTTCCTCACGCATCCCCTTCGCGGGAGGAGGGACGAACGATGTTCGGAAGTGACAAGATTGGTTATTTTGGGCTCGTCCCTCGTCGTCCCTTCACGGGAAGGAGGGTTGGACATTGTTTGGTGGCAACGCTGCCTAGTCATTTTGAGTTCGCCCTCACGCATCCCCTTCGCAGGGGAGGAGGGTTGGACAACTTCATGAGATTCCTCGGTAGTTGAATCATGAGGCCCGTGAGATGCAATTAGGTTAGTTCGAGAGGAATCCTGGTTCCCGTTTGCTTGGGTCTAATGGAGGCACGCTAGTGACCGATTCCAATACTTACGGTGGTCGGTCCGGTGGTTCCCGAGATCGTTCGACCGCCTCGAGGGCTCGCTACCTTTTGAATAAACCCTTCGATCGAAGACATCGACACCTAAACTCGAACCCGGACCGAGGAGGCTCGTGATGCTCCCGCGTCCGAGTATTGACCGCTAGTGTGTCCCTCCCTATTCCATCCCTCGCTCGGGTGGCCATGAGTGGTCATCGAACCCTCGGTGGGCCACCTTCGAAGTCTAGGCCGGCGTGATTCGGGGTGATCGCCCTCTTTCGTATGAATCACGTGCAAGTCATGGCTATACGGCGCTCAAGGCGATAGCTAAAGATTGGGGTAATTGTAATGCAAGTAGGGGCGGCGACGTCTCGTTCTATGGGTAGAAACGTCGCAGCTTGTTTGATGTTCCAAGCATTGGTAAAGATTTCGCCGCCTTTGGTAGCCAGGCTTGTATGTGCCTGGTCGGAGTACCTCGCGACGACGAATGGTCCTTCCCAAAGGTGGTGTCAACTTGTGCCACCCCTATTGTCTTGCCCGAGTCGAGCACCGGGTCACCTACATTAAATGCTCGATCCCGCACACGTCGGGCGTGATACCGCTTAGAGCGCTGTTGGTATTTGGCCGAGTGAAGCGGGGCCACGCCTCGAGCCTCGTCCAATCGATCCGGGGCATCTTCGAGTGATGCCTGGTTTCCTTGCTCGTCGAACACATGTACTCTCGGCGCCACATACTCTAAGTCGGTGAGGAGGATGGCCCCGGGCCCATAGACCATAAAGAACAAGGTGAAGCCTGTGGCTCGGCTCGGGGTCATCCTTAGGCTCCAAAGCACCACAGGAGCTCTTGGATCCAAGTGTCAGCCGAACTTGTTCAGCCCGTTGAAGATTCTTAGCTTAAGGCCCCGCAAGATCATGCCATTTGCGCGCTTGACCTGCCCGTTCATTTGGGGTGTGCCACGGTGGCCCACTCCACGCGGATGTGGTGATCCTCATAGAACCGGAGGAACTTCTTGCCGGTGAACTGCGTATCGTTGTTGGTGATAATGGAATTTGGCACTCCTAAGCGATGGACGATGTCAGTGAAAAGAACACCGCTTGTTGCAATTTGACTGGGCAACCGGGCGGGCTTCGATCCACTTCGTGAATTTGTCGATGGTGACAAGTAAGTGGGTGAAGCCACCGGGCGCTTTTTGAAGTGGCCCGATGAGGTCTAGGCCCCAGACCACGAAGGGCCATGTAATGGGGATCGTTTGGAGTGCTTGAGCGGGCGGATGGGTTCATCGCGCGTAGTGCCGGCACCCTTCGCAAGAACACCCTACCGGTGGCATCGCCCACCGCGGAGGGCCAATAAAAAGCCTTGTCGAAAGGTGTTACCAATGAGGGTGCACTGCGGCATGGTGTCCACAGACGTCGCCATGTATGTCCTCAAGCAGCTCCCTCCCTTGCTCGATGGTGATACAGCGCTGTAAGATGCCAGAGGGGCTTCACCTGTATAGTTCCTGTTCTAATAGCACAAAGGATTTGGCTCGCCATGCGATGCGTCGAGCCTATTCCTTGTTGGAAGGGAGCTCCCCTCGAACCAAGTATTCTAGGTATGGAATCCTCCAATCGGGCATGGGGTCGCCATTCGCGGCGAGCCTCCGTCAATTTCCATGACCTCGGGTTCACCGGGATTAGATTTGAGCCGTCCCCTAATGTCGACTCAGATGGCTTGTTGCCATCTTGTACTTGCTCCTGGTAAGAAACCGAGGGCTTGTATAGATCGTTGGTGAAAACGCCAGTGGGTGCCGTTTCCCGACTGGCTGCTAGCTTTGCGAGCTTGTCCGCTGCTTTGTTGAAGCGCCTCGCGACATGGTTGAGCTCCGTGCCATCGAACTTATCTTCCACACGACGCACCATTTGATTGTGCGCCGCCATCTTGGGGTCACGGCAGCTCGACTCCTTCATGACTTGGTCCACGATTAGCCGAGAGTCCCCTCGGGCATCGAGCCGCCGGATCCCGAGCTCGGTAGCAATGTGTAGGCCGCTAACGAGTGCCGTGCTCGACCACGTTGTTAGAAGCGAGGGGAATGGATTCGGATCATGTGCCTTAAGCGCATGCCGAGGGAGAGACGAAATTGATCCCTACCCCCGGCTCCCGTCTTCATCGCGAATCCGTCAAGTACATTGTCCAAAGATTCCTGTTCTACCGGGGCTGGGGGCATTCCTGTCTCGGTCCATTCGGCTACAAAGTCCGCCAAGGCCTGAGACTTGATGGCCGTTTGCGGGGCGTAGGTGATGCCTTCCTCCATGAGCTCTACCGCCCATTTGGCCATCCTTCCTATTGCTCCTTGATTTTGGATGACCTCCCCGAGGCCATACGAGGATACAACGGTGACCGGGTAGTGTTGACACCCGATTTTGGGCCAGTGCTAGCTCGAGGGTCGCCCAAATCGCGTGCAGATGAGATCGCCGACTTGAAGGAAAGAAAAGAATGATCGGCAAAAGAGACGCCAGCAGAGTCGACAAAACGGTTGGTCGGCAAGATCCTGAAGAGTCAGCAATCGACAAAGCTGTCGTCATTGATCCAAGAATCGGCTCAGCTAAATCCCGTGCGTTGAATCGGCTAAATCTAGTGTGCTGGCACCAGAATTTGGTTAAACCGAGAATTATCAAGGAAATATTCTTTAGTATATTCAGAGAAATATGGCGTTCAGAGGCCCATCATGTGAATAGAACAGAAGAGCGAATACGTCTCCACATTCCAGGCATATCGGAAAGCAACCAAGAATACATGCAAGGGAAGAAAAGGAAGGCAGCCGGGCGTACATACATGGGTCCAGTCCAAGTGCTATACGCCTATACGGGAACACAAATCAGTTTAAATATTCAAAGTCCATCACGTGAAACAAAGAAAGCTAAGAAGAACAATTGTTCACGGAAGGCACTGCACTAAATCTTGACCTATGCTACGTGATCTATTTGGACGGCAACGTCAGGCTTGGGCAAATCGGTTTCTATTGCTGATTAGGGAATATTCAGGCTGTATACTTGCACCACCAGAGTCTATGCACGGAGAAGAAGGAAATATTATTCTACGGTGAAAGAAGCAAGGACACGTATCACAACCGTGCATGTACAAAGCCAGCTACGAGAGCAACAGAACATAGGGGTAGGGTTTGCGTACGTATGTTCATAGGGGTGAGTGTGCGTGCGTGTTGTGAGTGTCTGCGTTGTACTGTGTTATTCTCAAAAAAAAAAAAAAAAAAAAAAGCTACGAGAGCAACAGAAGAGGACGTGTCGGCCAAGGGAGTTTTATTAGGAAGGATTCTAGAAAGGAAATACGAGTCCGTGTATCTTAGTATTATTATCTTTTGTCTAGATATTTTTCTAAAGCAAGTCTTGTACGTCGGTCAAGCCCACGGGTATAAATATAAGCCCTGACCATTGTAATCAAACAGACACACATCAATACAACAACAAAACCGGCTCCGGCCACCTATCGAGTCCTTTAGTCGAGTCGTCGAAGTTCTTCTGCAGCTTGTCGTGATCCGCTCCACGTCGCCGTAAGTTCCGACAACCTTCGTTATATCTTACCTAGTCATCCGGCGGACTTTGTAATCGATGGCGAGGTAGCAGTGTTAAGGCCGCTAGCCTTCTAGACCAGCCTTAACATTGAGTTATCGGCTCTATTAGATATGGCTAAGTCTAGTAGATTCATTAAGTTACCCGTGATGTTCATGCTCAGATTTGTCTATATTTATCATATGAACACACCTTTTGCCCGACTAGATTGATAAGAGCTTTGGCCTTAGCTCTATATTGATTATGATCGTCTGGAATGCTTGTTCTCGCTTATTTTTACCATTGATGGTTGTTTTCACGTGCTTATTGGCCAGAGTCTATCAATCTAGATCGTTACATGCTGTGGGTTCGGACATATTTAGATGTGATTAGAGTGGACGGCTAATAGATAACCGCTGGATTACCCGGTTTGTTTAGCCATGCAAAGCTTTAGTTGTGCTTAGATATGTTTGTTCATGCTTCATGGATCCCGATTCGGCTATTTTAGCCGACGCGGTTATGCTTTCACAAGTAATGCATGCATGTGGATCTATCTAGCTTGGGGCATCCGAGGTTTATGAAGGCCAGCGTTCGTCGGTCGGTCGGAATAGATCTGAGAATTCCCAATGTCTAGGTATCGAACAACACATGTATGCATTCTATCTTTTATGTTTAAGTGAGATTGTTCGGATATTCCTCATATATATTCATATTTATGGAATGATCTTGCTCTTTTATGTCATGACAAGCTGTGATAGCCGGTTAAACGCACACATTTGATCGGTTGTAGTAAAAGGACCCATCAACACTTATACGCTTACCGTTTTGTCCCACAGCTCGCACGAATCGGCTATTTTGATGCTTATGCTTTACATGTCTGGATAGATTTAGCCGGTTTCATGAGTTTTATCAGTCAATGCATGATTTTGACTCTGTGAGTCACCTTTTCGGAACTGTCTGGCAACACCCGGCATGTTCCGCTCGTAATTACTGATAAGCTCTCTTCTCCTTGTCAATTACAGGTCAAATTGACTGGCACGTCCGGTTCGTTCAGGCTCAAGTCTTCCAGCCTGCCAAGTGTGTTGGCGTGAGCATACCACTTTTTGCGTCAACACACTTTTTGGCTCGTCCAGTGGGACACAATCGTTCTGATCGGAAGTCGGAACCTCTCCAAACACTCGTTGCTTTCCCGATCACGATGAGGTGCCATTCAGCTTATGTTTGATCAATTGGCCGACGGCCTTCCAAACGGATCAGTGTGATAGCTGATATCATCAAGCACAAGATGGAGGAATTCAAGAATAAGTGCAAATTGTCCTTGGGCAAAATTATGTCAGGTGCTGCAGAGAATATATACACAGAGATCGGTTTCGTTGAGACGAACGAAGACATATTTCGAATAGACCAGAGGTTAGAGTCCACGTGATATACATCGGCTACAAGTGTAATATCAGAAGATATTTATCAAGAATTCAAGAAAGTACTACACATGCATAAAAACCGATGAGATAAAAAGCTTGGGTGTTATGACACTAGTACCTAAAACGTTTTTCCGTGGCGGTTGTTTTTTGATTTTGCGTGGCGGGCACACCGCCCGTCACCAACCAAAGGTCACGGTTAATCGGCGATTTGGCGGGCTACAGTGCCCGCCACGCTTAATCGATTTTTAGCGTGGCGGGCGGATTAGGATGCCCGCCACGTCCCAAAAATTAATAAAAATAAAAAACCCTAGACAGGCCCGCCGAGCCCATCTAGGGTTACGATGTCCCCGGACGAGCCGCTAGCGGCCGCCGCCGTGGAGGCCACCATCGCCGCCGCGTGGGAGGCCCGCCCGCGCCGCCTCCCGGTACCTCCCCCGTGGATCGCCGACGGGGAAGCCGCATCCGCGCCCGTGGAGGCCGCGCCCGTCGCCGTGGAGGCCGCCGTCGGCTGAAGCCGCTCCGCCGCCGATCCGCGCCGCCGTGGCCTTCGGGCCGGATCCGCCGCCGGGCCGCCCCGCACCTCATGGATCCGCCGCCGGGAGGGCCGATCCGCCGCCCGCACCTCATGGATCCGCTGGGACGGGACCGGCGGACTGGTCGGGCCTCCTTCTGCCCTTGCCCGGCATGGAGACGCCGGGGATCCGCCTGCTTGCGCGTGGAGACGGCGCCGGGAGACCTCCCGCGCTGGATCCGCCTCCATCCGCCGTCGTTTGCACCGGATGCGTGGCGATGCGCTGAATCCGCCTCCATCCGCGCGGAGGAGGGGAGGGAGGGCGGCGCCGCACCGGCGCCCGAGAGCCCCCGCACCGATGCGTGGCGATGGAAGAGAGTGGGGGAGGGCGGCCGGGCGCGTGGGACACCGGTGGTGGGCGATGGAAAAGAGTGGGGAGGGCGGCGGCGCGTGGGACTTCGGGAAGAGTGGGGAAGAGCAGAGAGTGGGAGGGCCGGCGATGAGAAAGAGAAGAAACCCTAACGCGCTGCTTTTATATTGGAGTGGGGTTATTGGGCCTAGCACAAATCTCTTGGGCCGCGACCATTTCCATGGCGGGCCATTTACGTTGCTCGCCACGGAAAATCGATTTTTCTTGCGTGGCGGGCACCTTAACGCCCCACCACACAAAAGATTTTATTTTGCGTGGCGTGCGTGTTAAGGTGCCCGCCACGCAAAAAAATTTTTCCCGTGACGGGCAAAAAACGTCCCGCCACGTAAAAAAAATGAACGTGGCGGGGTATTTTCCGTGACGGGCAAAAAAAGTGCCCGCCACGGAAAAAAGATTTTGCAAGTGCTCGCAAAATCATTTCGTTACTAGTGTGATGAACCGCTGCGTGTATGTGACAAAGTGAAGCCCAGGGATTTCTAGACCTGAGTGAGTTCACAATGGTTACAGAGATTGCTAAACAGAGTTGATGACCATCGTTGAAGCCAAATGGAATATTAAAATTGGCAAAACTGGACCATTGGGATCGGCACTTGTTGAAAATATCGTTGGAAGATACCGATCGAAACTTATAGTTCAATCAAGACTCTGAGGAATTATGCACTAGCCTTGGGACTATGCCACGTATTCAAGCCAAGCAAACAAGAGGAGGAAATTCAGTCGTCTCCATATATATCGGCTCATTATGCTCTGAATGGATTTTTTGGTTGGAAACAGAGACCGATAGTATTGGAATATTGACGACAAAGTTAGATTGTTCGATGAACCCAAGTACGAAGACAGAAGATTACATGTGCATTATTTCCAAAGACTGCTGACAATTACATCTTGAGTTAAAGAATATATTTCGAAAGCCGACTTAACTTTAATGTTAGTCGTGGCTGTTATGGGTTGATCGGTTAAATTCCTGCTACAAAGTCAAGACAGCGTCTGACCCAAGAAAGCTAATCTGCAGAAATTGTCACTTACTACAAACTGGGTGGCCTTTCTCATTGGCTACGCATCAAGGCCCGGGGGGCCCGAATCTGCTGCACGCATACCCATACATTGCCAAGCTCATCTTTACACTCTACGACGTGTTCGACATCGACTTCATCGCTATGACGAATCTTCAGGGCCATCCGCAAGCTGTTCGATGGAGCGCTTGTTTAGGCGGCCTGGATCTTCGACAAGAGCTAAATCAAAGATGGGCTAAGTGGAAAGTCGACGAGGCAGGTGCGTCGGCTCCTAATAATATAATTGTTTCTTCCTAAAAGATGCAAATCCCAGTCTGATGATGAAGTGAAGGACGAGAAACTTGTTCTGAATAAACAATAACATAATAAGATGAGAGGTTGCCTCCGAGACGTGAGAGAAATTAGGAAGCCTGAGTGCCTGACGGCCGATGGATACAGCATTGACCGGGATGCAAGTCTTATAAGGCCTCGTTCGGTTTCACCGGGAACGGCCCGGAACGGGCTCTGTTCCGGCCGGAATGAGGTGGGCCGGTTTATAACCAGGTACTATGTGCCGGAATCGTTGTTCGGTTTGGGTCGCCTGGATTGGAAACAGGTCATTCCATCTCCTTCCGGCTCGGATCGAAGCCTGACCTCCCACCCTCGGGCTTCATTCCGGACGGGCGACTGGCGACTGGTGGGTGGCGGCGCGAGGCGACCGTGTGGGTGGCGGCGCGAGGCGACGGCGACCTCCTCCCATCAGACGTCCACGCTTCCCGCCGCCTTCTCTCCGGTAAAGCGCCGCCTCCTAACCATCCGACCTCCTCTCCGATTAGGCTAGGGTTCTTGGTTGGCAAGGTCCGGCCTCCAATCTCTGGGAGTTACTAGCCAGCGGCCGATTGAGGATCCGATTCTTGGTTCTTGGTTTTTGGGTTTCAGTGGCAGCGAGCGCTAGCCGGTGGCCGTCGGTTTCGGTCCTAGTTCTTTCAGATCCGAAGGTAAGGTTCCCCTCCCTTCTCGCGACGCTACGCTCCGTAGTTCTTGGTTCCCTCTACTGCAACTGCAACCAGCAGCAACGATGTAGTTGTATCAAATTCAGATGCATGGCTGTATCACCCTCGTCATTGGTAGGTACGTCTAGATTCATCCCCTTCGTCCGCTGCTCCAATTCTCCGATGGTTAGTCATGTTCCGATTCCCAGGTGTGTGTGTGGATGTGTCCTTGAGACCTTGACTGCCTGGCGTCCGCATGATATATTTTATTGATTCTTGCTTCTGGTTTGAGAAAGCCTGTGCCTTTGTGCAAAATCAATGCAAATTATCAAGTTTCGTTTCCTTCTTCCTAAGCTTCAGGTTGTTTTACACTTCTGTGTGGCTTGCTCATGCTTTGTCTGTTTACAGTCCTCCAAACAAATTGTTTAGTTAGCTCAAGCCGTTTATGTCAGTGTTGATTTCCCATTCCCTTTACATTTGTCATGGTCTAACCATACAATCTTAGAATTAAGAAAGATATAATGTTATCTATATCCTATTCTCTATGACCCTTGGTTTCTGGCGCTGTGGTTTCGTTCCGCAATGTCGTTCCACGAAGGGGCGGCGGAGGCTGGCTGTGGCGGCGGCAGAGGGCTGCGGCGGGGGGCAGCGCCAGAGGCCGACTGCTTGCGATCTCGCGGGGCTGTGCTCGAGGACGAACAGGGAGGCAGGGCCATGCCATTGGCGGACCCAAAACAAACGGCCAAGGCCACTGAACATGGCCTCCTTCAGGTTGAGGTTCAGGCTGCAGAGTGGGTCACTGAACATGGGCTCGAACACACTGCTGCTTCCACCTCCTCTTCTTCCTCCTCCCGTTGCTGCCTGAACCTCAACCTTGGGTTCAGGCAGTGTTGCTCTGTTGCTGATCGATATTCTTGGGTGAAGAAAACAGAGGCAATTGGTGAATGAAAGGAAGTGTTTGTTGCTTGCTTACTCTTCTTGTTGAGGCCGAGGACTTGAGCTCCATGGGAGTGTGTGTGTGTGCTCTTGGTTATGTGAGCTCCACCCTGACCGAGCTTTACTTGCTTCAGCTGTTAAGTGCAATAGTGATGTGTGTGTACAAAGCAAATGCATTTTGGTCAGGTTCAGGTTCTGTTTTGAGGAAATGTTTTTCTGTTTTTCTTAGTATTCCTTGCTGCAATATCTAACTGATCAACAATGCAACCATAATGCTCTTCCTGTGCAAGAACTGCCATGTATGGATTAATGTTAACCCATAAAGTATTGAGGAAAATGCTAACCCATCAGGATTAATGTTTCCTTCTTCCATCATTTTAAACATTTTAGCTTCATGTACTCCAGTATGTGGCGACTAGCATGTCATAATTTGGTCTTTTAGGGAGTTCTTCTGGACTTAAATGGATCTGCCAGTGAAGTTACAATATCATGTCTAGGTAGTGCCTAGTGAGCTCGGTACTTTTCAATTGACATATTGATTTAATTATGCTTTGGTTGACTATATTGTGAGTCTATCTATATTTTTATCTATCTTATTTAAATTGTTTCAATGCTATATTTATGGCTTCAGATGCCTTCCATGTAGAGCTGCGAAGCTAGCTGTTTTTTTTTTTTTACTACATTAGCCTGCCTCTCATATATTTTTTTGTTCTTGCACTTGCAGTTGAAGAATCTACACTGCTGTTGTGGAGAACTTCCTGCATCAAAGAAATGGATCTTCCATTAGAAGGCTTAAGTTATGTGCTTTAGGTTTTTGTTCAGAACTTAAGACTCATGTGTGCTAGTAAATCGACTTGTTAAAGTTTTGATGCCTATGTGCCAATTGAACCAGCTATATACTTGTCTCTTTGTTCATGAATCATATGTGCTAGTTGACAGTGGCCACCGGCTGAAATATTTAGCAATCTGGCAAGCACAGTTTTGTACAGTGTACACACCTAAGCTCAGGTTTCTGTCCCTCGTGACCTCAAGTCTGCAATCTATTTGTAATATATTTCATGAGATGTATTTGCATCACTCCAGAGACGCATCCTAGCAGCTTATCTAGGACAGCAATATTGTTACATGCATCTTGTGATTGGAGGATTCTGTAGTGCTCCAAGCAATACCTGTTTTAGATCCTGCCTAACCGAACAGCTGATGGAGGAAGCAAGGATTAGTTACAGGCAAGGAATAGTTCCAGACAGGGTAGCAGTGAACCGCATGGATTCACTCCTTCCTAGGCCGGAAGGAATCAGGGTCCGGATTGAATTCTAGATAACCGAACGAGGCCTAAAGGAGGTATACATCGGCTAAACAAGAGAGAGTTTGACATCTTCTCTCTACCATGGATTACATTAGAATTATCATATTGATATTTAAGCCAATGGTAGCAACAGAGCAGATACTCCCTGGTCGCCCGCAAACCAAACATGACGACCGTCGCTTGAGTTTCTTCGTGATGAATATCGGTCAGAAAAGATGCATCGGCTGCTGGTAAGTCAATATCAATTGCCATAAGTGGATTCTCGAAAGACTCTTCGTCTCAGGGCCGGTGCTAGTGCTACCATGGGAAGCTTGAGCGAATAAGGAAATCATTATCATATCTCATGAAGGGAATCAGAGGCAAAGTTGTAAAAAACCATGAGCTATTGCTCAGAAGCTTCGACAAAATTCAGGACATGCTAAGCTACGCACAGACGAGAATACATCTAGCGCACGGAGTCTGAGCACTACACGTACATGGAAGGTTGGATAATTATAGAAGACGCATGTGCATGCTAGCCGTGGTTGGACATGGCGACCAGGCATCCAAGCATAAATATGGCTGAACACGACTTGTGTTTTGCTAGACTGCAGCCTGGTGAGAAAAACCTCAATTGATTCCAAGAGAGTCAACAACCGGATCGTAAGCAGTTTCGGCAGCTGCCATCGCAGCAGTCATCAGGTCAAACAACGGCCAGCTCTGGGCAAGTTCGATACCTCACATCAGACACCTCAGTTGGCCCCCAAAAGAAAAAACTGCTCCATTAATACAGAAGATCATCAAGGGCGTTGATCCAAGATTATTTCGATAGCCGATTACAAGAACTATGCCAGATCTTGTATTAGGAGTTATGACTTTGTATCATGAATCATGGACAGCATGGAGGGGGTCTCGGCAAATATATGGGTTCCTTTTCTAGTCCGAGATTTAGAAACTCAGATGGGATTAATTGTTTGGCCAAACAACTCTATATGGATGTCATATGTCAGGTTCAACCATGCAAGGTCAAAGGAAACAAGAAGGAAGCCCAGGATCTTCGTCTTCGGCCTATGGAGCCACCAACTCTGCTGATCGTTTCCTTGTGGAGCTCGCCCCTAGCTCATTACCGATTCACAGATTGGTGACGTCAGCTTTGCCGATAGTTGAACCTACCGGAGACATCCAACACTTCCGATCTGGGCAATTGCCGATTCCAGATCTTGATGATGTCATCTTTGCCGATCACCGATCACCGATCCTTCCTCGTTTGCCGATACAAGATTCATGTGCTGGTTTTACCATGAAAAGTATCAACATTCTCATATTAGAAGGGATTGTCTGATGAAATTTTGAGCTAGTGGACCACACTAGAAAGCATCGGCTGCTATTGGGAATAGTGATCTTATTTTCCTAGTAACTTGAAGAAGAGTATGGGCTTGGAGAATATCAGCAGCGGAAATATGCATCAGGGAGATATGGGAGAAAATCATACGGAAAAGACTCTAGTGCTCCTTCACCCCATCGGCTCCAAGGTCAGATATTAATTGTTATGTCGCCAGCTAAGAATGGGAAGCTCTGCATAAACGTGTCTACAAGTCCAGGTGCATCACGTTGATTGTTAGCAACCTAGACGAGCTCACTCCATATCATAGCATAGTAGGGTTCGGATACAGCAGAGATCGCCGCAGCGATAGAGTCTGGGGACGAAGGAGGAAGAAGGAGGAATACAAAAGAGAGTTGGGTACAATGATCTTCGATGCCTCTCTCTGTTCTCTTCCTGGATACAAGTAGGCTCCAGCTGCGCGTGCCGTTCACCGTGTCCAGTCTGGACCGGAAGTCCTCGGGTTGGGCCGAGCCATCCTCCTTGGTCTTGGTGGGCTTGGTGGCGAGGCCCGTTCTTTGTCTTCTGGTGACACCGGTACTGAGCTGTTGACATTCCCCTCCTCTTGGGAACCGGAGTGTCCCCACGCCGGTGCTCTCGGAAACTGACTCCGTAGCTGCTCAATGGGTTCCCAGGTGGCTAGTGATGGAGGCATGTGTGACCACTCCACCAAAGCTTGCTCCACCGGGTGAGTGCCAGCAGTCCAACGACGCTGGAGAAAGCGAACTGGAACCTGCAAGTTTATCAGAGAAGAGGGCAGTACTGAACTCACAACCTGGGTGCCTGGAGAATGCTTCAGCTGGGAAACATGAAAGACTGGGTGCACGGTAGCAGTCGCCGGCAACTCCAATCTGTAAGCCACGGTCCCAATGCGTTCCAGTATGCGATACGGCCCAAAAAACTTGAAGGATAACTTGTTGCAGGATCGCCTTGCCAGAGAAGCTTGAACATACGGCTGCAGTTTGAGGTAGACGAAATCCCCAACCTTGTACTGTCGATCAACACGGTGTTTGTCTGCCTGCCGCTTCATTCTTTGCTGTGCCCGCAACATGTGCTGGCGAACCACAGCCTGCATCAACTGACGCTCTTCAAGCCATACCGCCACATCTGGCACCTCGGTTGCTGAATCAGGAGTTAAACCGAGATGACGAGGGGGGCAGCCGTAGAGTACTTCGAATGGCGTACGGCCGAGAGAAGAATGGAAGCTGGTATTGTACCAGTATTCCGCCAGAGGCAACCAACAGGCCCATCGATGAGGACAAGAGTGAGTGAAGCACCTGAGGTAAGTCTCCATACACTGGTTAACCCGCTCGGTTTGACCATCACTCTCAGGATGTCGGGATGAGCTCATGCGTAAATCCACACCAGACAGCCGGAACAGGGACTTCCAGAAATTGCTAGTGAAGATTGGGTCGCGATCAGAAACTATGGCTTGGGGCATGCCATGCAGGCGAAATATAGTATCCATAAATAACTGTGCCACTGAAGCAGCTGAATATGGGTGTCTGAGAGAGATGAAGTGTGCAAACTTGGTAAATTTGTCGACCACCACTAATATTGCATTGAATGCACCAGATGTGGGTAAACCAGACACAAAATCCATAGTGACAACCTGCCAAGAAGATTTGGGTACCTCGAGTGGCTGTAGTAACCCAGGGTAGCCACGGCGGTCAGGTTTGGCTTGTGCACAAATAGAGCAATTCCTGACATAAGTAAGCACCGAAGATCGAAGGCCAGGCCAATAAAACAGTGGTTTGATCTTCTTGTATGTGGCTGGGGCGCCGGAATGCCCGCCAACTGGGCTATCATGTAGAGCTTGAAGGACCTTGCGTTGTAAAGTAGTATTTGTACCCAGCCAGACCCGGTTCTTGTAATAGATAACCCCATCTTTGAGCTGATAGTGTGGTACGGCATCAGCAGACAATATCAATGAATGAAGCATAGTCTTAGCGTCCTCATCAGACAAGTACCACTGTTTGAGTTCATCGAGCCACACGTGGACTGGTGAAGATACAGTAAACAACTGCTCAGGGTGATGACGGCGTGACAGTGCATCTGCAGCCATATTGTCAGTACCCTTGCGATAGACCACCTTATAGCGTAACCCGAGCAGCTTAGTGAAGGCCTTTTGCTGGTAAGGTGTGTGCAGGCGCTGCTCGTTGAGGTGGATCAAGCTGTTGTGATCGGTATGGATTACGAATTCAGACTGAAGCAAATAGTGTCGCCATTGTTCCACAGCCATGATAATGGCAAGATACTCCTTCTCGTAGACAGATAAGCCCTGATTTCTCGGTGCCAGAGGCTTACTAATGAATGCCAGAGGATGGCCTTTCTGTAACAGTACTGCTCCAATGCCATAACCTGATGCATCAGTCTCCAAATGGAAGTGCTGAGAGAAGTCAGGAATACCTAAGACTTGTGCTGAACAGAGCGCATCTTTAAGTGTTTGGAAGGCTTCGCATGAATCGAGGTCCAGATGAACAGAGTATCTTTCTTCAGCAATTCGGTTAAAGGCTTGGCGATGAGGCCAAAATGGCGTATGAATTTCCTGTAATAACCCGCGAGCCCGAGAAAGCCGCGCAGGTCTCTGACATTAGCTGGAGTAGGCCAATCAACAATAGCCTGGATCTTGGAGGGATCAGTGGAGAGACCCCGCCCGCTAATGATGTGGCCCAAATATGCAATTTCAGTCTATGCAAACTTGCATTTGGATAACTTAAGACGCCACTGGTCCTTAGCCAACCAACTCAAAACTTGCTCCAGGACCGAGGTGCTCCTCAAACGTCTTACTGTAAAACCAAGATATCGTCAAAGAAGACAATAACAAAGCGGCGAAGGCCGGGTGCCAAAGTGGTATTCATGGCCCCTTGAAATGTCCCCGAGCACCAATCAATCCGAATGCCATGACATTGAACTCGTATTGGCCACAATGTGTTCGAAACGCCGTCTTCGGTTCCTCACCAGGTTGGAGCAGGATCCGGTGGAACCCGCACGTAGGTCCAAAGTAGAGAACCAGCGAGCTTGACCGAGTTCATCCACCGCTTGATCAAACACAGGCACCGGATACTTTGACTTTGCAAAGGATAGCATTGAGCTGCCGGAAAATCCACCGAAGCGGTAGGTACCATCCTTCTTCTTAACAAGCAGTACCGGGGAGGAAAATGGGCTGGAACTCGGCTTAATAAGTCCTTGTTGCATCATTTCGGTCACCTGACGCTCAATTTCGTCCTTCAGGGCTGGAGGGTAACGGTAGGGACGAATGAATACCGGCCGCGCCCCCGGGATCAACGGAATGGTGTGGTTACAGGACCGAGAAGGTGGAAGTTGTGTCGGGCGGGTCAACCACCATTGGAAACCGCTCCAAAGAAGGCCCGAATCTGGAGGATCAATAGGAAGCGCACTAGAAGACTCAGTAGCGGGAGGGTCAAGGTTATGCACTGAAGCAATAGCTTAGCTGGAGGCTCAGAATCAACACCTTCCAATAGAACCCGCCATCGGCATATGGAATGAGGAGCCATTTGTGCAACCAGGTGAACTCGCATCGGATCTGAACTGCCGAGCGACCCATCCCCACAATAACATCGTAGATGATAGTTGGGAGCACTCTGAAATCAGAAATGAATGAGCATTCACCACTTGCCACCGCAATTGAGATACCAACTGTGTGCAAGACAACACTCTGCCACCGGCCACTTGTACTTTGCTGGAGATGGTGCTAACTGTGAGACCTGATAAACGAGTCATGAGATCAGCACTAAGAAAGGACACCGAGCTCCCAGAATCCAGCAAGATGCGCACTGATTGATCCCCGAATTTCGCCAGAAAAACCGAATAGCACGCCCGGCGGCCGAGCGGGAGTTGAGAGCCGCCATCGACAACGATGAATGCTTGCTCAATTGGCTCTTCCGGACTCGCAAACTCGAATCGATGATCGTCGCTCAATACCCTCCCGATGGGTTGGGCCGCCAACAAGACCTCGGGGTTGCACCTGTGTTCTCTCGGGTCCACTTGGCGCCGCACTTGTAACACAGTCCCTGAGCTCGGCGATACCGTTTGAGCGCCGTCAGGGGATGCTCCGACTGTACCGCAGGAGCAGTAGGAGCCGGTGGAGGGGCCGGCAAGGCGAGCAGCGGGAACAAAGACCCCGGCAGCCCGGGCGGCGGTGCAGGCGAAGCGCGGTTGGCGTTGAAGCCGTGGACCTCGAGAAGTGTGCCAATCACCATGTCGCTGCGACCGACTCGCCAGGAACACCTCCTCCTGTAACAAGGCAAGACGAAAGCAGCCGGTATCCACGTTTTTGGGCTCATGAAGCATGACTGCAGCCCGAATTTCAGGCTTTAGTCCATCGATGAAACGCATAGCGAAGTAGAGTTCATCATATTGCGGTGTATAGACTTTGAGCTGGTCAGTGAGTTGGGTGAATTGAGCTATGTAATCTGTGACGGTAGTGGTGTGGGCAATGTGGAAGAGCTGTCGGATCAAGGACTCATACGTGACACGATCAAAGCGGTCGTGCATCAGTGCACAGAACTGTGTCCAAGACATCGTGTACACCAGGTGTTCGATAGATTGGTACCAGAGGGATGCAGCACCATCAAAGTGCATTTCAGAAATAGCAATCCACATCCGTTCAGCCACGTAATACATGCTAAAAGTATTTTTCGCTCTGTGGCGCCAACGGCGAGGGTTGTCCCCATCGAACCGTGGAAAGGGCACCTTAGGTAGGCGACCCGTATGGCTGTGGGCATTGTAGAGATTAGGTGGGCGTGGAGGTGGGTATGCTTGGAGGGCATAGTGTTCAGGGGACTGGTTTGGGGAGAAATTGTGTGTATGGTTTGGAGGGTGTGGATCAATGTATGGTAAGGGTACTGTGTGAGTTGGATCGGGTGGAAAGGGTTGTGGCTGTAGGCGAGGAATTTGTGAGAGAGGTGGTGGTGGTCTAGGAATTGGGGCGAAGTTGGGGAGTTGGAGGTGGAGGATGGTGGGTCGGGAGAGGCATGGATGAAGGTGGCTGAGGATGCAAAGTGCATGATGAACAGGTAAGGAAGGAGAAGGAGCTGAGACATGGTTGGGATCGGACGTATGCCGGAGGTAGAACCGTGGACCCAGGCCGTCCAGCCCCGGTCCGACGCGGTGCCCAACGACGGGCTGGGTGGCGGGTTGTCCGGGCGGTGTGGCGACGGCCGCGAAATCTGCCGAGTGTCAACGCCTTCAGGGCATTGTGTCGAACACTTGGGATGCAACAGATCTCTCGATGTTTCGCTGGTACCCGAGGAGCCCGTCGAGGACGCCATCCACGCCCGGGTGCCAGGTGGTGAGGGACCGCGTTACCGTCTCCAGCTCGGCCACGCGGGCGACGTACTCGTCGACGACGTGGTTGACCCGAGAGACTCAAGCCGGTCAGCGCGGGAATCGGTTGGCGTCGCGGTCGGCGTAGCTCGACTCCAGCCCGGTGAGACGACTCATCCACCGCCGTGATTTGGGGATCCGGCGGGCGCGGCCTCCAAGTCGTCAAGGCGGCGCGAAAATGTCGCCGACGCGGATGTCGACGGCGCGGTTGCGGTCAGCGAGGCTGGACTCCAACTCGTGGAAACGCCGATTGAGGCCCTCCTCCTGCTCGTCGAAGCGGCGATTCAGGCCGACGAGTTGGTCAAGCACGAGCTGGATATTGGGGTCCATAACGCCGAGCGAATGTTGCCGGCGAGTGAAGTGGGAATGGGGAAGGGGATCCAGGATCCTGGACGAGTCTTTGATACCAGATTGTTAGCAACCTAGACGAGCTCACTCCATATCATAGCATAGTAGGGTTCGGATACAGCAGAGATCGCCGCAGCGATAGAGTCTGGGGACGAAGGAGGAAGAAGGAGGAATACAAAAGAGAGTTGGGTACAATGATCTTCGATGCCTCTCTCTGTTCTCTTCCTGGATACAAGTAGGCTCCAGCTGCGCGTGCCGTTCACCGTGTCCAGTCTGGACCGGAAGTCCTCGGGTTGGGCCGAGCCATCCTCCTTGGTCTTGGTGGGCTTGGTGGCGAGGCCCGTTCTTTGTCTTCTGGTGACACCGGTACTGAGCTGTTGACATTGATCGTATTGTTTGGTGAAAGAAATTGGAATGTATATACACGAGGAGTACGCACGAGGTCAGGTAACCAAGTTTTGGAACAATTTGTTGACTGTCTGCCATAAAACGATTGATGAGGTGGAAGTAGCTGCAATTTCTTAAGATCATCGCCATCTACCTCGTCAGTTGATAAAATTACTTTATTATAAGTAGCCGATAAAGGTTATTTCAATTGGCTGTTGGATTCTCTTGAGCAGAGGGCACAGTATGTTGTTTCCAGTATATGCGTGGCATTTTGGGCAAGATGGATGAGCCCATTGTCTCAGGCCTGGGGGGCCTGAACCCGTCTTGCATGAGCCTGCGTGCCGCCAAGCTCATCTCCGGGCTATACGACACACCCGACGTCGGTGCCGTCGCCGTGATGATCTTCAAAGCTACCTGCACGGTGCGATTAAGCCAAGCAATAGAAGGAGAATTCTTCGCTGATGGAAGATCCACTTTGACACTACTGGTAGTCGTCTCATCAGACTTCATCATCTGCATTGCCAAAGTGTGCATCGTGGTCTGCATGTCATGAAGGGAGCAGCCACAACCAAGCCGATATCCACTCAGCTTTTCTTATACGAACAGAGCTGCAATATAAATTAAGGCGCAAGTACTTATTTATGTTGATCGGCTAGATGATGATAGAGTTACACAAACGACATGCTGATGGTTGAGTAACAGAAGGATGGTTGATGGAATTAATAAGAAACCAAGGATTCAAGATTGACAATTGGAAGGTTGCATACGGCATGTTTTCCAGTGGTGATGCGTTTCACTCTTATGATAAAAGGGTGGCCGACCAATGGTCAGAATCAAATTTGGTGAAGTTGTGTTGAAGCAGAACTTGTTGACCGAACGACGTAAAGGGTAATGCAACTCAACCTGACGCTGACAATCGGCCCTGAACCAAATAAAAGAATGTTGAATCGGTTGGCCATATTTTGGATTTTTGAAACTTGCAACTCAATACAAGATGCAGCAACAGATGCAAGCAGTAAGAAACCAGGCGATGTGTACTTTGGAGAAACGGAAGCCAGCCGGAATTCAGGATCAAGTTGGCTTACAAGAAGATATAGGTGCGTGTACGAGGCCGTGGACTGGTTGCATATACTTGATCGGCAAATTAGTTTCATATGCATGCCGATCGCTTCTCCTGAATATCGGCTTCTTGAGAGTCAGGGTCCACCTGGGGTTTTTCTTGAACAAATCCAATATAGGGTCAGCTGACGTCATGCTTTCAGTAACAACCATTAGCCGATCATGTTTTCTCTTGAGGTCCAATGCTCCAATCGGCAAAGCTTGCATGGCATATCGGTTCTGGCTAAAAATAGAAAGCTTTACAAGAATGTCAGCAAGCTAATCCAGGTTTTGAAAGAGGGAAGGCCGATTCTTACTTCCAGCGAATTACAATAAAATATAAGTGGTTCGGCCATGATAAACGGCAACGAGTGTAGAAGCTGATGTTTTCAGAAGTGCAAAGCAAACAGGATAAATTGGACAACTTTATTTCTATCATTGGCTCACAATAAATCAACTTGGAAATGGATCCCCATGAAGGTAACCCACATTTACATCTGCATGATCATAATAATTTCACTATGATATGAATGTTTTAGTTTATCCATTGTTGAAATAATAAATAGATGCTCTGTTTTATGTTTCACCCGTGTCTAGCTTATAACCGATTTCTTTGAGATTTGGGTTTAGTGGTTTAATACTCGTCTTGAAATCTTTGAAATCTGTGGGTTGCATAAAGTTTGAACTTTGTCTGAAAGTGGTTGTAGAATATGAATGGAGATAGAATTTGCTATGACGTTGTTCTAAGAGATACTTGAAATCTAGAGAATTTTATAAAATGATAAAATTTACTTGATGTCATATTGAGCTTTGTCAAGCTGTTCTGACCACTAGTGAGATTATAGTCATATTTCTAAGGTCAAGATTCATGTACACGTTATAAAATAATAAATTCTTTGATGATGCATGGACATTCTCTCTTTGATTAAAATAAGATATAAGGCTATTCTGAAAAAACATATATATATCGAAAAACGACGGACACGTGTCCGCCATGATTAAAACAATGGGTACTCTGATGCCCGCCCTAAAAAAATGACGGTCACGTGATCGCCGAATAAAATGAAAGATGGCCAAAGGCCCAATAGCCTCATAGTTTTGAAATGATTAGAGAGAATGACATGTACAAGGAAAATAAAAATACAAAAAAATATCCACTTGCACTTCTTGATCTAAGAATATGACTTGTATCTCCTTATGGTTCGGTTTTTGGACTTTGCAATATTATGTGATACAATTTTATAAGGCAATATAAAAAAAAAAAAAACGGAAGGAAAGTGATCAAGGGATGAAAGATAAGCAGTTCTGTAGCTGTTCTGTTTTGCAGTTGCGTGAGGACTTAGTAAGAATTAAAAGCCCCATGGTTGAAAGGATGGATGGATGAGTAGAGTACCATTTTATTCAAATTTTAAAGAAATCTTGGTTATAAACATGATACTCTTGAGATGTAACCGGCATTGCAGCATCTCCTGATCGACAAAAATGGAGAAAACTATGCATTTGCTACTAACCTATTTCCACATGTATTGGAGAATTATTGTTTTACAGGACTTACATGCAGAAGTGTGGAAATATGGGGAGGGCTGTCTTTCCGAACGAGCGTATTTCGAGGATTGAAGGAAGAAAGCCTCGATGCACTATCGCTGCCAGTGGGTCTCTCAGCTCTTCGAAGAAGATAGCTGGATAAAAATAGTTCGAAGCAAGAAAATTCATACTCTGAACTGGGGGGCCTGTGTTAACACCCGATTTTGGGCCGGTGCTAGCTCGAGGGGTCGGCCCCAATCGCGTGCAGATGAGATCGCCGACTTGAAGGAAAGAAAAGAATGATCGGCAAAAGAGACGTCAGCAGAGTCGACAAAACGGTTGGTCGGCAAGATCCTGAAGATTCAGCAATCGACAAAGCTGTCGTCATTGATCCGAGAATCGGCTCAGCTAAATCCCATGCGTTGAATCGGCTAAATCTAGTGTGCTGGCACCAGAATTTGGTTAAACCGAGAATTATCAAGGAAATATTCTTTAGTATATTCAGAGAAATATGGCGTTCAGAGGCCCATCATGTGAATAGAAGAGAAAGAGGGAATACGTGCAAGGGAAGAGAAGGAAGGCAGTGCTATACGCCTATACGGGAACACAAATCAGTTTAAATATTCAAAGTCCATCACGTGAAACAAAGAAAGCTAAGAGGAACAATTGTTCACGGAAGGCACGTGCACTAAATCTTGACCTATGCTACGTGATCTATTTGGACGGCAACGTCAGGCTTGGGCAAATCGGTTTCTATTGCTGATTAGGAAATATTCAGGCTGTATACTTGCACCACCAGAGTCTATGCACGGAGAAGAAGGCAATATTATTCTACGGTGTAAGAAGCAAGGACACGTATCACAACCGTGCATGTACAAAGCCAGCTACGAGAGCAACAGAAGAGGACGTGTCGGCCAAGGGAGTTTTCTTAGGTAGGATTCTAGAAAGGAAATACGAGTCCGTGTATCTTAGTATTATTATCTTTTGTCTAGATATTTTTCTAAAGCAAGTCTTGTACGTCGGTCAAGCCCACGGGTATAAATATAAGCCCTGGCCATTGTAATCAAACAGACACACATCAATACAACAACAAAACCGGCTCCGGCCACCTATCGAGTCCTTTAGTCGAGTCGTCGAGTTCTTCTGCAGCTTCTCGTGATCCGCTCCGCGTCCGCCGTAGAAGTTCTCGACAACCTTCGTTATATCTTACCTAGTCATCCGGGCGGACTTTGTAATCGATGGCGAGGTAGCAGTGTTAAGGCCGCTGGCCTTCTAGACCAGCCTTAACATTGAGTTATCGGCTCTATTAGATATGGCTAGGTCTAGTAGATTCATTAAGTTACCCGTGATGTTCATGCTCAGATTTGTCTATATTTATCATATGAACACACCTTTTATCCGACTAGATTGATAAGAGCTTTGGCCTTAGCTCTATATTGATTATGATCGTCTAAATGCTTGTTCTGTTTATTTTTACCATTGATGGTTGTTTTCACGTGCTTATTGGCCAGAGTCTATCAATCTAGATCGTTACATGCTGTGGGTTCAGACATATTTAGATGTGATTAGTGGACGGTTAATAGATAACCGTTGGATTACCCGGTTTGTTTAGCCATGCAAAGCTTTAGTTGTGCTTAGATATGTTTGTTCACGCTTCATGGACCCGATTCGGCTATTTTAGCCGACGCGTTATGCTTTCACAAGTAATGCATGCATGTGGATCTATCTAGCTTGGGCGCATCTGAGGTTTATGAAGGCCAGGCGTTCGGCGATCGGTCGGAATAGATCCGAGAATTCCCAATGTCTAGGCATCGAACAACACATGTATGCATTCTATCTTTTATGTTTAAGTGAGATTGTTCGGATATTCCTCATATATGTTCATATTTATGGAATGATCTTGCTCTTTTATGTCATGACAAGCTGTGATAGCCGGTTAAACGCACACATTTGATCGGTTGTAGTAAAAGGATCCATCAACACTTATACGCCTCGCTTTTTTTGTCCCCAGCTCTTCGCATTTAATCGGCTATTTTGATGCTTATGCTTTACATGTCTAGATAGATTTAGCCGGTTTCATGAGTTTTATCGATCAATGCATGATTTCGACTCCACGAGTCACCTTTTCGGAATCGTCGGCAACACCCGCATGTTCCGCCAGTAATTCTTGATAAGCTCTCTTCTCCTTGTCAATTACAGGTCAAATTGATCGGGCACGCCCAGCTTCGTTCAGGCTCAAGTCTTCCAACGCCAAGTGTGTTGGCGTGAGCATACCACTTTTTGCGTCAATGGGTAGGCATCAAAGTAATGGCATAGCTTTCTTCAACTGATGAGGATGGCGTATAGGAGTTTTTGGATTTGGGGGTAACGCATCTTGGTCTCAGATAAGACCTCACTCATGAAGTAAACCGGTCATTGGACTTTGAGGGTGTGGCCTTCCTCTTGCCTCTCCACTACAAGGGCGGCACTTACCACCTAGGTGGTGGCCGCGATGTACAATAGGAGTGGTTCCCTTTCGTTCGGGGTACGAGGATTGGTACGTTTGTCAGGAGCGCCTTGAGTTTGTCAAGTGCTTCTTGGGCCTCAGGGGTCCATGTGAATCAGTCCGTTTTCTTCAGGAGCCGGTAAAGGGGCAACCCTTTTTCGCCAAGGCGAGAGATGAAGCGACTCAGCGCTGCGAGACATCCCATGATTCGCTGGACTCCCTTTATGTTTTTGATGGGGCCCATGTTCGTGATGGTCGAGATTTTCTCCGGGTTGGCTTCGATGCCGCGCTCGGAAACAATGAAGCCTAGCAGCATGGCTTTTGGTACCCCGAAAATGCATTTTTTGTGATTGAGCTTGATGCTCTTAGCCTTGAGTGCTTCAAAGGCTAACCCGAGGTCATCTACTAGGCTCCCTACCCATTTGGTTTTGACTACGATGTCATCTACGTAGACCTCAACGGTTGGCCCGATGAGGTCCCCAAAGACGTTGAGCATACATCGCTGGTATGTAGCTCCCGCGTTCTTGAGACCAAAATTCATGGTTACGTAACAAAAAAATCCCGAAACGAGGTGATGAAAGAAGTGGCGAGCTGGTCGGATTCTTTCATCGCAATTTGGTGGTAACTGGAATAAGCATCAAGAAAGGAAAGGGCTTCGCACCCCATGGTGGCATCTATGATTTGATCGATTCGCGGTAAGGGAAATGGGTGTTTGGGACAAGCTTTATTGGGACTAGTATAATCAACACACATTCTCCATTTACCATTTTTCCTTTACTAGTCTTTGGATTAGCTAGCCATTCGGGATGAAATACCTCCTTGATGAATCCGGCCGCTAGCGACTTGCGAGAACTCTTCTCCGATTGCTCTGCGCCTCACCTCGTCGGGCGGCGCGTAGTCATTGCTTCACCGGTTTGGAACCGGGCCGGATCTCCAAAGGCGTGCTTTCGGCGACATCCCTCGGAATGCCGGGCATGTCGAGGAGGGACTCCACGCAAAGATGTCGCTATTTGGCGCGGAGAAAGTCGATGAGCACCTTTCTTCTGTTTTGGGGTCAAGGGCGGTCCCGATCCGCGACCGTCTTGCCGCCGCCCTCGCCCGGGTTCGTGGGAAACCTCCTTAATCCCTTCGACGGGCTCAAAGGAGCCCGCACCATTTGGCATCGGGAGCCTCCTTGGCGAGGGCCTCCACCCGGCCACGAGTCACTCACTGGACTCGGTGATAGCCTTGGCGTACTCGCAAAGACTCAACGTCGCATTCGTAGGCATGCCGGTGAGATACTGATATGAGAAATCTTTGTTTGCTATATATTTGGCGTAATAGCCGATTTGATCCCTCAACTATTACTCGAGGCTCGGTTTCATCCCTAAACTTTCAAAACAACTATTTTAGTCCTCAAATTCTACTTTTAGGCTCATTTTCATCCCCTGAACTTTCAAAAACGGTTTCTTTAGTCCTCAAACTATACTTTTTATGCTCAATTTCATCCCCGAGAACTATGAAGATGATCATTTCAATCCTCAAACTATGCATTTTGGGCTCAATTTTATCCGTAAACTACCAAAGTGCATTTTGGTCTTTAAACTTTTATTTTTAACTCAGTTTGTCTATCCAAAAGAAAACTTTATATTTTAGGCACAGTGTCATCCATAAACTATCAAAATGTACTTAGGCACATCTTCGATCTTTGTATATCGTTTGAAGCAACTGTAATTGGTCCTACAAAAATCATTTATAGTCATATATATATATAAATGATACCATTATAAGGTAACATTAACAATAACATATTGGAATTATTAATGGCCACCAAAGTGTTTTGGATGAATATTATTTTTTTGTATTCAATCGCTAATGGCGTCGAAGCTGACCATGCAACAACATAGCGTTCCACATAAAACGATAGACAAAATTGAGTTTGAAAATAAAAGTTTAAACACCGAAATGCAAATTGAAGTTCGAGGATTGGGATGATCGTGTTCATAGTTCTAGAATGAAATTAAGCTCAAAACGCAAAGTTTGAGGACTGAGATAATCATCTGCATGGTTCGAAGATGAAACTGGGACTAAAAATAGAGTTTGATGACTAAAACGACCGTTTTGAAAGTTCATGGATGAAATGGAGCCTGGAGTAATAATTCAGAGACCAAAATGACTATTCTGCCTATATATTTAGCTTAATGCTAATTTGGTTTCCTCTACCATCTCATAACTCCCCTGCTAGTCTCCCAACATATATCTATAACTCAGAGTAATAAGTTACTCTTTCTCTTCCTCTTGCAACATTTTGAATGATATCACAGTCATGGGGCTACTACTAGATATAATAGAGATCAAAAGTGGCAAGCTGTTAAGTATGCAAACTGTGGTGGCGCAAGTCATCCAAAATTGTCCATGCATCGTTTATTTATCATGGTTGTACTCTAGAACCTTCATGCTTTAAGCATTATATTTTTGTTTGCTTGGTGCCACACCCACACTGCCAATGGCGTATGACAGCTGAAGGATACGTAGCAGGGGCTGCTGAACTGACGGCACTATATATGTGCTTCTACCGTGAATCTCAGACGGTCTAAATTTACCACCATCGTCATCCTCAACATGGTTTGTAACTTTGTATGGCTGCAAGCCTGCAAATGACCTTGCTGCAGCGGCAGCATTGGATGGCTATCAAGTGTGGACTGAAGTCACTGAAGTGGATTGTGCAAAGTGCATCTAGCCAGGACAAGGAGTTGGCAATATCAAAAATGCACAAGCGTGAACCGTACAATGTCTGAACTGAAACTCAGTCCCAACCCAACTCTGCAACTCTCGAGTTGAAGCTGCTACTGCTGTTGTGCCACTGGGAATCTTCAAAATGATTTCCATAATCAACACTCTGCTGATGGATCGAGCAGCTAAGTTGAAACATGCATAGTTCTTTTTAATCGAAACATTTATAGTTGCATAACGATTACCACATACTGGATTAATACAGAAATCTATATATCTACTAGATTGCTACCAGTTGGCTGAATAATAAACAAATCTACATGCGCAGTGGCAGCAAACTCAGCTTGGATGGCTATCAATTATGAACTTAACTTGACTATGCAAAATACAGAGTTGGAAATGTCAAAATACAGAGTTGAGGCAATCAAAATACAGAGTTCAGGCAAGTGCTCCTCAGTTCAACTGTACTGAATTGTATGCCTGAACTGAAACTCAGTCCCAATTTTGTGTTGCCACCACCAATGCCAGGCCCGACACAAATGGTGAAATTAGGTATTCGATCATTACCAGCCTACCACCTCTGACCCAAACAATCCAAAAACTAAAACGCCGTTAGAATCAACTGAGATCCCTCCTCTCATGGAACAGCAGCTATGTTGAAACGTTCATAGTTCTGTTCTAACACAAACATTCATAGCTGCATACATACAGATTACTGCACCACAAATCAATCTCTAGAGGATTCCAGGCAACTCAATCCACCGCCAACAGCCAGCAGATTGGTACAATGGTACACCTACTTTCTTATTTCATTTACCGAAGCACTCGTTGCTCCGTCGTTGAAGCTCCCGCCGGTACTCCTCCGTCTGCTCCACCGTGTACCCGGACACGTCGGTCTCGAGCAGCAGGTCCGTGTACGCCGTGAGCCTCCGCCTCTGCGCCCGGCTCTCAGCCACCTCACGCCGCAGCGCTGCCTTCTTCGCCCGCAGCTCCTGCTGCTGCACGACCGCCTGCCTGTACGCCTCCGGCGGCGCCGCGGAAGAGGTGGCCCATGATCTCCGCCTCGATCCGCGCCTCCGTCGGGTCGTCGAGGAGGACGACCTCGTCCACCACCAGCACGTCGGAGGAGTTGGTGGTGCTGCTGGTGCCGGAGGAGGAGCGCCTTTTGAGGGATGGGGTAGGGGAGGAGGGGCGGCGCACCGAGCGCGCTTCCGCGGCGCCGGCGCCGGCGGCGGGCTGCCGAGACATGGCGGAGATTGAGATTGATGACGACAGCTAGTAAGGTTTATTCAACGGCTAATTTGCGGGCCCAAAACTAGAGCGAGCCTGGTCCACCAAATTTCTTAACAGGCCTCCACAAAGGCCTGCGTCAGCTCAGCAGTGGGATGTCTGGCCCGAACCAAAGGGGATCAGGAGCTAAATTAAATATTTATTATCTGTATCCATCATTTATATCCCCTCACATAAAAAAAAAAAAAAAAATCATGAGACGACCTTTTGTATTTATATTTTTGCCCCTTATATATTCTTACGTGTTATTGATATATTTATTTAAGTCTTGTTGTCTCTTTTGCCCTCATATAATTTTATACTTGTTACGATACGATTATTTATTCATTTTTCCTATAATACAGACGCTGGGAAAAACATGCAAAAAATCAGGTGACAGGCATAGAACATCATTTTTATACTACGCGAACATTACAACTTATTCTCTATTTTGTGCTTATATAGATTGTCATTGTCTATTGTCCTTACATAGTAAAAAATAGTCTATGATTGTACTTATATAGAATTCGTCATTTATTCTTCCATAGTAAAAATTTGTAACTTGTTGATTTGTATTGTACTTGTGTTCTCGTGCCGATGTGTCGTAATGTTCGAGTAGTATAAAATCGATGTTCTACGATGTTTTTACATTATTGTTTTTTTCGCGATCGAGACCTCACCCATTTTTCATTAAGAGGAGTGACCAAACGAAAAGCCGATACAAAGCGATCAGCGATGGTGGCGAGTGGCCATCGTCACAACAAACCGCAGGCGTTCCGGTGAACGAATTCATCGCCATGTTCAAAGCGCCGCTGCCACAACCTCTCCCCGTTGACGCCAAGGTTGAGAACCACAAGGGCTACGCGGGTGCAAGAGCCGCATGATGAGGAGTTGGTTCCCAAGCGGAGTGCAAGGCTGGCCGCCAAAAGCAAGTACCGGGAGCCCAAACCAGAGGCGCGAGGCAAGAAAAAGTGTTCATGAAGAAGCTTGGCATGGATGTAGAGACACATCTGCCTGACGAGGCGTCCTTCGACGAGTTCCAAACTACCGCTATCGGATGACACAAGGGAGGCCATGCAGGCCTACTGGTCGAGCTGCCTTTGGCTGTTACTAACATCGCTCCAGTCTAGGCCCACCAAGCTGGGCTTTGTTAGTTTTAATTCGCAACATTCAATGTCTATGTAATACCCCTAAGAACTTCTAGATGTTTTTACGTAATGGTCTCCCAATATATAAGGATGTGTTAGACTATGTTTAGTGTTTGGATTAGGTCGTAATGCATAGGTTCTCTCCCCTTACATGTAGGCATGGAGACTATCACCAATGGCCTGTAGTGCTCCCATACCATGAAAGATTGTGAATACGGGTGGAATACTAGAATGAATGGATTGATTGTATTGGTCAGAGTACGCCGGGCTCCCGTGGCGTCGTCCTCGTCTTCGCGTCGTCTCTTCTCCGAGCAACGGGGGCTGCTGGCCGTGTCGCCTCTTCGGACCCGCAACACCGCCGCCCCGTGTGTCCACTTTCGCCCCGTTGCATCTACACCGCCGTCCCGGTGCATCGGCGGCGGCTGTCTTTGCGTCTCGCGTCATCGCTGGGCTGTGCTTTCGCTGACGCGTCCGCCTCTCGTCTGCACAAGGTCTTTGTCTTGATGATTGGGTCTTCGTCATCGTGCCGCCTACCTCGTCGTCGCTGAGCATCGCTCGCCGTCCCTCGCATCGTCGCTGAGTCACACTCGCCGATGCGTTGCTACCGCACTGCTTCTCCTTCGTCGGTACAACCACATGGTTGGGTCCCTCTTCCTTGTACGCCGGTATTGGCAACATCAACGCGTGCCTTCATCCCCGGGCGTTCTTTGGATCCGGCAAATCCAGCTACGCCTCGGCGCACGCGGCTTGACGCATCGACCGGCATCGACCCTCCCGTTCCCGCCCCCTCGCGCGCCCGATGCGTCGTTGCCTTTCTTCTACGTCCACGACGGCCCTGACAGCGTCGACTTCGGCATCGCCTCCTCCCATGACGATTGCCTCGACACGTCCCCGTCACCACCATGGCGCCCCTCGTGCGCCTGCAGCTCCATCGGCAAGGCAACCCGACCACGGCTACGTTGACCGCGGCATCTTCAACACGGCTTCATCAACCACGACTTGTACGCCCTCACTCTCGGCTACGTTGACATCGGCACCAAGGGCTATCATTTGCATGAGTTTCGCAGGTTTTCTCTCCAATCGCAGCGTTTGCACCGTGGCAACTTGTGACTGTGGGGGGGAGTCGGTTTAACCGCTTCTTCTCCGGTCTCATTGTTTTGCGGTGCTCCCGCTGTAATTGCGGGGGAATGTTAGACTATGTTTAGTGTTTGGATTAGGTCGTAATGCATAGGTTCTCTCCCCTTACATGTAGGCATGGAGACTATCACCAATAGCCTGTAGTGCTCCGACACAACTATATGTATCTGCGTACTTTGACCAATACAATCAATCCATTCATTCTAGTATTCCACCCGTATTCACAATCTTTCAGGATGCTTGTCACCTAGGAAAATTCTACATTCCTGGGAGACTGGGATATAGAAAATCCCTTATTTATTTATTTAATAAAGCCTTCCAATCAAATAAAGACTTGTGCAGCACACTGTTTATTGTGTTGGTGCAGCCGCCATCGGCTGTCCCGAACATGCCAATGGTTCATGGTTCAATTAACCATGTTATGCTTGTACAATTCTTGTTGCTGGAACCCAACAGGAAGAAAGCGCCTGCAATAATCCATGGAAAAACTACCTGATACAACAAGACCAACATTCAAAAATCCCTCGGGCAAACAAAAAGCCAGCAAATTCTGTATAGAACGAACGCGCTCCAAAGCGATGCAGCACTGCACGCTCCGTGTCTCAGACAAGGCAAATTCAGAAGGGTACCACAGCAACGACGGGCGACACACGCCCAGTTACACGTTTACGCGAATTGATCTCCAGGCGAAGATCCAATTACACAAGTCATCGTCCAACAAACAGCTCACTGATCCAGCTGGGTTCCGAATTCCCAGTGGCAGTTGCAGCTCCCTAAGTCGTCTCGTTCTTCCGACATCAAATTAACAACATATACATGCCAGCAAACACCAGATGACCAAGGTTCATGGCGCTTCAGAAATTCCAAAATTGGCTCATTAAAAATTAGCTGTTGGTTAACAACTAGTTGAAGGTTTGGCTGAAAAAGTAGCCTAGCTTATTACCTCGTGTTTGGATGCACTAGACTAATTTTAGCTGTTTTTTAACTAGCTAGTAATTAGCTATTTTATCCAATAAGCTCTTAGTCTCATACTGGAGAGCTTAACAACAGGAGCTAATGCACCCAAATTACCCAGCCAATGTTAGGCATTCCACCATGATGGCACAGGCACAGCAGGAAGCTCGTGTGCTGGTAGCCATGTGTGCGGCGAAAAAATTGGAAATTTGCCATCATCAAAGGAGGGAAAGGAGGTGGGCCACAATCTATGCCTCGATCTGCTCCACCATTTGTTCATTGAAGAGGACCTCGTCCACTGGCACACTAGCTTACTCCTGATCACGAGGAACTTCTGCTGAGTGAAAAATCCCCTAGCCACCAAATCTGTTGTTGAATTAGCTTTTCACTTCTTCACTTGATGCTCAATTTAATCATAGTGTCACTCTTAGAGTGTGTTGTCATTGATTTGGATTTGTTGCAGGTTTGTACAGGATGTGATGGATAGATTAGCTAAAGCAGAATATCTGCAGGTTTTGATTATCAATCACAATGTCACTCTTTGACAAACAACTTGGAGATATTGAGCATGAAGTGAGGAACTGAAAAAGCTAATTCGATTGACACATCCACTGATTTGCGCAAAAGAGGCGGAGAGACATTGTCGCCCAATTGGTTACATAGTCTGCAGTATTTATATCAACGCGGCACTCACCGACGTCTCAGTTATCAGTTATCACTTATCAATTGTCGGCTTGGCATGAACCAGGCTCTCTCAGATATCATTATGACGAACCTCACCAATGCAGTCTCCATTTCTTTACAGGAACTCACAGGGTAGATTCCCAAGACTTGTGCGCCGTCTAGAAATAGATCCTGGCTAAGAGACAGATCTGATATCTCAGCACTCTCAAAGAGATCCTTATACCTAAATCCAGTCTCTAGCATCGTGATCATCATGTATTTTGGAAGCAGATTCTTGGAGGGATAATACAATAGATGATAATGCCCAGTCCAGTTTGTGAAATCTACCAGATGCTGGACTGGGCTCCTATCGCTACGCCTAATTTTCACATGAGTGAGGTTGGCAGTTCACATGTGTATTCATGAAGAAACGCCAAGGTAAGGCGAATATTATACTCAGCTGACTGACTTGTCGCTTGTCTCAACATGGTTTGTTGGTTTCCTCTAATATTTCAGATTTTTCTACCTCAACTCCTTACCAACGAAACTTCTAGGGGTAGGAGTATATATATAAAATAGACATTAGTATTGATTTAACTTGTAAATGGTAACCATGCAAAGCGTTGGTGCAAGCCATCCATAAGAACACAACTGCTCATGCGTGTCATTTATTTATCATGAGTGCAATCTGATCCGATCCGGAATGACCAATGTTCAATCCAGCAGTATTTCCATTGCCTGATGCTGCATGAGATGTGTATGCCATTATCTAAAAAAAATGAGATGTGTGTGCCGACTGCCGAAGGAAATAAATTGAAGAGGCTGAACCCCAATGGCACTCTATTTTTTTCGAATCGACGGTGACCCCATTTTCATTAAAAGATTAACCGAAATACAAGCCCAATGGCATTCTATGTCTGTGTGTGCTTTAGTTTTGAGTCTCGTCACGTTTTTGTGAGTCATCTTCACGCATGTCAGCATGTGGTCTGTATGGCTGCAACGGGCCAACGGCTGAAGTCAAACTCTCCTGTTAGAAGGCTATCAAGTATGAACTATACAGGAACAGGCATTTGGTGTTTCCTCTTCAATTGTTTCGATGGCTATATAGCATTACAGACATTGGGACTTGCTGACCAGCCCAGATAACACATCGCTCACTACTGAGGCATCAGGAAGCCACGCCGACCAAATTCATTTGCTGACAAGCACAGTTGCCACTTCGTCGTAGAGGGACCAAATTCATCTCAATGCTTTTAGAGCTTGTTGGTTAACAACTAGCTAGTCTCATAGCATGCGTACTCATGGACTAAACCAGACTATACATGAGGCTATCCATCAAAATGCAAATAAAATTGTTCTTTTTTTTGCGGAAAATGCAAATAAAATGTTATATGTCTTCTCTTCAGTTATGTTGCTAACAACCAATGAACTGTATGTCTAACTGAACTCTATCGCAAGCATGTGCTGGTATTGTTATTGAACTGTATGTCTAACTGAACTCATGGTTTTGTAAAGGCTGCTCATGTGGCATAAAAAAAAAAGCAAAGAATGGTCGTTTTTAGCAAACAATAATAGCCAAAAAAAAAAATGAAAAAAAAATCAGTGATGTCATGTGTATATAGAAAAAGTAATTGCACAAAATTAATTGTAGGACTAACTTCCTCACAAAAAATCAGTAGAACTAACTATTATATCCTATTTTTTATCTTAGTTTCTCTCACAACTAATGCAAGAATTGATCGAATATATCAATTTCTTTTTGACATGCTCCCACATGTAATCCATTGGGGCGTGGACACAGCTAACCTTTGAATAGATTGCACTATGTTTCAACTCAAGCACATTTCTTGGAAATTTTATATTGCCTAAGATCTCGCAAGCACCTTTGTTGGAAATTTTATATTGCCTAAGATATCGCAAGTTTTAAAGTTGGCACTTGGTCAGATGTAGATATTTGACGTTTTGCCCTCATTAAGGATGGAAGTTAGCACTTTGTTGTTTTGGCCTCATTAAGGATGGAACATCATAGGGGTTTAGTTACTAGAGAATGGCACGTCAGTCAATTTTTGTGGCTCACCACATTAAGGATGGAATATCATATATATTTAGTTAGTAAGGAATAACACGACACTCAATGTTTTTGTATATTTAGTTAGTGAGGAATAACACGGCACTCAATGTTTGTGTTTCACCAAGTTAGTGGATTAAAATAGTATTTTAGTTTGGTTGTTGCTACAAGAGAACATTTAAGATTTCTGTAGATATGTTATCAAGACAGTGCTCGCTTGCTAGAAGACACAAAGTGATAGCCCACTTTTTACTAAATATTTTATACTAACTTTGAACACATATTTATGAAGCAGTCGAATGAACGCAAAAAAAGTATTGCTAGACGTTGCAGATGCTTTGAAGGAAAAATGAAGATCTGACTAGAACTGATGCTGAGAAATCTTTGGTTGGTAGATTGAGGTTGAAACAGGAAAGGTAGCCGTCTTCCTCCCAGTATGGTATCCCAGTCATAGAGCATTTTTTGCGGTTCATCAAATTAATATCTTACAGTAGTATTTTGGTTTCTTCCAACATTTCATAGCTTGCTCTCCCTCCATGTCTGGTATCCAGTCTTGGGGCTAGCACTATATATATAATAGACATCCAAGATAGTTGTATGGGAACTGTCAAAATTATACATGCATCATTGATTTATCATGACTGTATGCACTCTGAAACCTTATATGCGTTAGGCATCACAGTTTTGACACCATCAATGTCGTTTGGGCTGAAGGGAACAAAGTAGGGCTGATGAACTGATGGCACTATCTGTGCTCTATTCCGAATCTCGGTCATTCAAAATTTGTCACCCCTAGGATGAAACGGTTTGCCACCGTCATCTTGATGAGGAATATTGTTTGTAACTTTTGAGTGGTTGCAAACAATCCTGCTGCGGGCAGCATACTACTCTCATCTTGAATGACTAACTGAACTATACTGTATTGTTCTATGCCTGAACTGAAAATCCATCCCAACTCAGCAACACCAAAATTTGTGCTACCGACAGAAATCATCCAAGTAGGTAATTCAGCAATCATTGCCAGTCATTGGTAGTACAATCTATTCTGTAGTAGTGAGATAGAAGCACAGATTACTGATAGTGAAAGCTAGGGCTCAGTAAACTAGTTTATATTAGGCATTGACAAAGCTAGTTCTTTTCCAATCAGATGCATTGATTTCAACACAGAATAATCTGAAATGATCTGCTAATGAAAAATGCTAATGGTTCATAGCTCTCTGTGTTTTAGTTTCCAGCCGAACAAGTATTTTTGTCCATATGAGCAAAGAAAACGTAATCTGCTCAATTGTTCGAATCACATGATGATGGAGTTATTAGGTTATCTATTACCTACTCATAAAGAGAAAATTTCAGTTCCACTTTTTTTTTCACCTTTTTTTTTTTCTGGCTACCCTCCCTCCCGTATCTGTCTCTGTTTCACCAGGTGATTTTATTCCAGGTTAGTACACCTAAAATTATCCTATCAGATATTATGCTATCATGAGAGCTCTCTGAAAAATTTGAATTCGAAGCCCCACTGTTGAACCTGTGTTAACTCTTCAGGCTTCAGATTTGAAGCTGTGAGGTACAAGTCCCTGGAAATCTCCTTCGAGGAGGTATTGTAACATTCACTGAAGCAAAGCAATTAGGCTAGGCCAACATTGTTGCAAAACTGTCATCCGTCATGTACTGCTGAAGTTTAACTGAGGAGAGATGGGGAGACCCAACTGCATGCAGCCGGTAGGGAAGGACAGGAAAGGGTTGGGGATAAGCTTGTGCATCTTATTGCCGGACTCCCAAACAACCAAAACGATCAATAAGCAGCGAAAACGTATGAGCAGGCGTGATTAGTTCTGCCGTGCAATGGAGTATGATGCTTGATGCCTGCAGGAGAGGAAGGAGTCACGTTTGTAGTGCCAACAAATCATTCTACCTGTGCCAGCTCCTTCACGAATCCTCTGTCCGGCAAAGTCTCCATGCATGCGCCAAGAAGCAGGCCGGGATGCCTCATTACGCAACATTCTTGGATTATTGCGGTAGGGAGAGAGGAGAACTATGAACAATATTAACACAAACTTCCACTAAAAGCGATCGAATCCAATTCCATATACTGTTTTCTTCATTCATCCGCTAATTCCTCTGTTCCTACGTTATTGACAGGAACTCCAACAAACACACGTTTACAAGATACAGAAAAACTATTGGAGAGTGAAAAATAATATAGAAAGCGATTTTTTTTTTTGAATTCAAATAACTCTCCAGATGATGATTAATGAGTGAGTTTAATAAAGACTGTTAGAGATGCTCTAAAATTACATGTTCAAGGAGTTTTTAAGACATGGAGCGGCTGTGTAATAAGCACCGCTCTATTGGCACAAAAGAAAAAAAAATGGAGTTCGTGCCCCTTGATGAATTAACTATTGTGATATTTTGCAGGCGCACATCCTTTCAAGAGAGATCATGGGACTCAACTTTTACTTTGTCCTCGTGGGCTTCTTATGTTTCTACGTGTTACACCTCCTACTCACCTGGTTTGTTCCGGGAAACATGGTCTAGTAGTGGCCCAATGGAACTAAAACAATTCTGTGGAATGGAACTAAAACATATTTTGTGGAATGGAACTAAAACAATTATTTGCAATGGAACTAAAACAATTATGTGGAATGGAACTAAAACAATTGAATTATGTGGAGTGGAACTAAAACAATTGTGTGGAAAGACACCGGTGCTTGACATTGGTACAATAGCAAAGATTTAGTACAATAGCAAAGATCAAGTCTGGACACCTAGTAGCGGCCCAATGCAACTGACGAAGAAATCAGTTCTACGAGTGAAAGCTGAAACATGGTATTTTGGTTTGCTCCAATATTTCAGAGTTTCTCTATCTCCTCATATACTTATAGCTACACCATGGAAGTTTCTCTTGAGATAGTCCCGCATGGGGTAGAATATATATAATAGTCCTAGGCTCTGATTTAGGTTGTAACTCGTAGGCATTGAAACCATTGGAGGAGGTTACTCAACAACCAATTGATGATGTATCTTTCATTTATCATGACTATACGCAAGAACCATCATGCATCAGTGTACATTTGTGATTCGTTTGAGTGTCATTAACTTTAATCTAAACCCCCCAAATGAAAATCTTTTATCGTCACATTTTTCAAATTCTCATGGTTACATAATCTGAATTTTAAAACTGAGATCAAGTACTCAAGTATCCAGTAAGAACTTGGTGACTTTTCATCAATAAGAGAAAATAGGCACCCAAATTTGAGTGAAAGTGAACTCAAACAATAAGGTGGTTCCCACACAACCATTTGAGCTTGGCTTTCTGTTGTCTCTCCACCCAAAATTGTAAGTCATTCCAAGAATCTTAGAGAGTCAAAACATCTCAAGTCTGACTAAATTTATATGATAAGATAATGACATTTAGGATATCAACTAAGAATTATCGGATTCTTCATTAAGGACACATAGCATGCCCTTGATTTTTGCCTAATGCTGGCATTGTTAAAATAAAACTGCATGCCTAGCAGCAGCAGTAGCACTGCAGTGATAGAAGAGTGGCTACATCTATGTGGATCCCAATTGTTAATTGGGATCCAAATTATACTCTTATGATCGTCCCCAATTTTTTTGCACCCACATTAAGCCATGTCACCAAGTTTTCCACACCACACGATCTTTCATCAATGGGCACGAACCCACAACACCCTCATTCTCGACCCTTCCGCAACACACCTCAGCAGTATATATGGGCATGCAGTCCGGGCCCATCAGCCCGGCCCGAGCAAGGTACGGCCCGGTCTCGCAGCGTGCGTGCCGTGCGGCCCGCCCGGTGGGGCGGGTCGTGCACAGCCGCCTCTCCAGCCCGTGGCACGTGGCCGGCGCGACACGGTCTTGAACGGCCGGCACGACACCGGCCCGACCCGCCAGCGGCTGGTAGGCCGGCCCACCCAAGCCACCTGCGTCCTTGCCCCCGTATATAAGTAGCGCCGCCCGCTCGCCCCCAAACCCTAACCTAATCCCCCCACCCACCCTGCGTGCGGGCGGAGATCTGGATCTCGCTCGCGCCTACTCTTGCTCTCTCACGGATCTCGCCTCTCTCTCTCTCTCTATCTAGATCTCGCCTCCGAGTCTCCGACGTCGTCGACGCACTTCAACGGCTTCAACCTCCCCGGCTCTGAGTTCGAAATCACTTCCTTTTTCCTTTGACCCCTCTCCTCTCCTCTCCTCCTCTAGTGAACATGTGAGTTCGATGTTTTCTCGCTTCGATCCGCCGCCCGCTTGCCTTAGTTTGTCTAATCCTTTGCCTCTCTCTGGTCTTTCTCCATCCGTGCTCCTCTCTCTCTCTGGATGTTGGCTTCCGGCACCGTGCTCTGGTGCGCAGGTATTCCCTTGAGCTCCCTCTCCATCCGTCCTCACTCTGTGCTCGATCCATTTGCCGCTCGCCGTCGTTTGTCTAATCCATTGCCTCTCTTTCTTTTTGTCTTTTGCAGGTTGAGCTTGGTGGTTTCTGACGCCGAGTCTTCCTCCTCTGGAGTTGAGGCCAGGCCACTGGAGGTCTTGGTCGGCCTCGGTCTAGCTTCGTCCTCGTCCCCGTCCGCCAGCCTATTGGGCTCGCTCGGTTACCGTCCGGCCGGTCTTTGGTCTTTGCGGCGCAACGCCAAGGGCTCCGCCCACGCCGATGGCGAGGACCTAGCGCCCAACACCAACGCCGAGCTTGAAGCCACGGCTGAGAACGACGATGACCTGGGTGAGGGCGCCGCCGCCTTGTTCGGCATCGACGTCGGTGACACTCCGGTTGGTACACGTAGGAGCACATCGATATCGATGACGGCGGCGACGGTGTTCATCCCTCCGGACACACTCAAGCTACCACCGGTAAGAAGAAATCTAAGGTTTGGACCTGGTTCCATGAGATATGTGAGAACAAGATCCGTGTAGCCGCCATATGTAAGCAATCGTAGGGCTAAGTACTCGCTAGATCCGGCTGGCGGCACTGGCATTTGATTAGGCACATGAAATCCTGTTCTCGAAACGTGATCATGCTAATAAGACCCGTGGCTAAGCTTGCTTTGAATCCTGATGGTTTGAAAAACTGGGTTTATGATCCTATGGTTCTTTGGCATGGAGTTGTGCATTTTGATTGCTAGACTTGACCTTCCATTAGGGGTTGGTGAGACCCAAGCCTGGGAAGATTACATTAAACGTGCCCATAATCCTCTGTTTGAAAAGGTTTCTAGGACCACCACTACTAGAGATATGGCTAAACTATTTGAGCAAGAACGTAGTGTGCTTGTTAAGTCTTTGTTGCCCGATATATCCTCTATCTCTTTGACATCCGATATTTGGTCCGTAATGCTAAGGAGGATTATATTTTTGTTGTTGCTCATTATGTTAATGCTGATTGGGAACTACAAAAAGGTTATTGGTTTGAGGCTAATTGAGGCTGCTCATACTGGTGAAAATATTGCCGATAGCATTGCTAATGTGGTTGAGGAGTTTAATTTGATGAATAAGGTGTTTGCTGTGACTTTAGATAATGCGTCTTCTAATTCTAAGGCTTTTGATATTCTGGCTCCTGTCTTCTTTGGTTATTTGGGTTCCTATCCTGCAACTACTCATGATGATCCTAACAAAGTTAGATACTTGCTTGTGCATCGGCGTTGTGTTTGCCATATCATTAATTTGATTGTTAAGTCCGGCTTGAAAAGGATTAAAACTTATCTTGAAGATTTTAGAAGTGCAATAAGCTTTTAAATTCCTCTAATCGTAGAATTGCATTGTTCAAAAACTATTGTATTGCTAAGGGTGTTAGACCTAGAAAGTTTGGGCTGGACATGGATATTAGATAGAATTCTACTTATTTGATGCTTAAAGTGTTCTTGACTAAAGATGAAGATACATGCCAATATGTGTATAAGGAACTGTTTTCTATGTTCATTAATTCAAACTATGGTAAGGAGCTTTTGACTCCTTTGCATTGGCATATTGTTGAACAGATAATGAGTTTCTTGAACTTTTTATGAGTGCACCGTTGTTCTAGTGTTTACTACCCTACTTCTCCATTGGTTCTCGCATAATATTCTTGCCATTGCCGAGCTTTTGAAACAAGCTGAATCTGATATTAATTTTAGATCAATTGCACTACCTATGAAGATTAAATTACTTAAATACCGGGAGAAACCTCCATTGCTATATTCTTTTGCTTTAGTTCTTGATCCCGCAGAGGTAAGATGCGTGGGTTGTATTCATTGCTTGATCTACTTGGTAAGGCTTTAGGAGTTAATTACGGTGTATACTATGGTGATGTGAAAGATGATTGAGTAGACCGTTTGCCAAGTATGTTGACAAATTTGGTGCAACAACAAGATCTACCAGGCCTCGTGCAGCCTTCATATCCTCCCCGATAAGAGAAAAAAATCATGGGGAAGGCTCTTTGATAATTACGTGCACCCGACTCATCTTCGAAGATCTGTTGTTAGTGAGCTCCAAACTTACTTAGACAAAGGATGTAACAATGTCTTTCCGTAAAACTTTGATATCTTGCTCGGTGGCCTGACCACAAGCAAACCTATCCTATCTTGTCTATTTTGGCCAAAGATATCATGTCCGTTTCCTACATCTACCGTTTCCTGAGTCTTGTTTCAGCCTTGGCGGGTAGGATACTCGAAGACCCGGCGGGCGGCGCTTTGTTGCTCGAGCATGTTGAGATGCTCACATGCATCAAGGATTGGGAGCTAGGAGCAAGGAGAGAACAACATACTTGTTGAGGACTTCGACTGGTGGCGCCCTTTGAGAACCTCTCGAATTGATGATGTGGGTCAAGGGCAAGGCACCAAGACCGCACCAACAGTTCCGTTGGTGGTAAATACTCGTTGGTGGTGGCTAGAAGAAGACAAAGATAGGAGGTAAAGATCTTTCACTCTCCATTGCTACATTCTTTTGCTTTAGTTCTTAGAAAAGAAACCGATCTGATCTTTTGCGGGGACTTTTGGTGATTTTGGTATACATCACTTAGTCATTCTCAATGAGTGGTGTGGACTGTTGTTCACTTTTGCTAGATGTGGATAGAAAGTTTGAACATGATGTGAATCTGTGATTCACTTTTGCCGGATGTTGCCACTGAGATGGCTATTGTAACAGGGGCTAGATGATTGACAATTGACATGTTTGAAACTTGAATACATTTTGAGCTGGCTGTACTCTTTTTTTTTTCTAGGGTTTCTCCCACAAGGGTGGTTTTACCTAGAAAGGTTTTAATGAGGCAAAGATTGCACAAACAGCTCTTTTGAAACATTTTGTCTTTGTCCTTGTCTTTCATTTTGATTCTGTGTCTAAAACTATGAAATCCTGTCAAATTTGCCTTGTCTTTGAAAAAAACCTGAGTAGATTGTGATGTTTTGTCTATCGGGCCATGGGCGCCCGCACGGCACGGTTTTTCGCCCGTGGGCTGTGCGGGCCGTTGGCTCAACACGGTGGCATCGCCCGGCACGGCACGACGCCGCCCCGACGGCATGGTGCGGCACGACACGCGGTCGGCACGGCACGACACGACGGGTCGGCATGGCACGATGCCCATATATACTCAGCAGCCGCCGGCCTTTCCCATCCGTTAAATCACTATGCCCTCCTCCGCGGGCGTCCGCTCCCCGCCCAGCACCTGCTCCGCCACTCCTCTCCATCACCATCCGGTCCTAGGCGTCCATCCCGAGCCTAACAGCCTATCTCCATAATCGCCGTGTCGCTAACGCCGCCCTATGTCCTCGCTGCGTCGCTACCTCCGCTATCGTGGGAACTCTGCTGAGGACACGACATCCCGAACTCGACAAAGACTCGCCAAGCAGCACCATGTCATCAACATCTCCGCCCAATCACACCTGCCCTTCCTCCCTCCAGCTTCACCGCGTTGCCCGTTGAGTCCCTGCCGCCGCGGATTTCCCATCTGCTCTTCAGCTGCTTGATTGAATGCTCACGAGAAACTTCTTCATAAACAGTATATCATGTTACAAGGTGTGATATTGTTTCCTCCACAAACATGAACATCTTCTGTACACGAAGAACTTCTCAGATACAATAGCAGCAAACAGGTACTGTAATGGCCATTCAGCATACATGTGCGTTTGCTTCCAGCCATATGCATAGATTTTTTTTTTTTTTTTGAAAAAAAATTGCTTTTGGGTGCAGATAATGGTAACAGTGAACAACCGCCTCACCTTCCTTCGACCACGCCACCGTCCAACTCGAGAACGACGATCTTACAGCCCCTACGGGTCACTTCCCTACCAGGTTTCGATGCTACAATGTTTACTATGGTTACTTCATTAGTACCAATTTGCACTCTTATGCATAGTATCTCTGCAATGTTTAGACAATGTGTGTATCAATTCCAGCTTGACAATCATATATGATGATGCCAGTATCTCTGCAATGTTCAGATGTCAAGGATGATACATGCTTGATGATGCAGTGATGCTCAGCTAACACAAATGCGTGCTGGTTGCCGACTGGGTTCAATAAATAAACGGACCAAGACTGGGTTGACCAAGTTTGTTCTTATGGGACTCCAAACGAGTCCGGCTCAGGAATCCTTGGCCCAGCGGCGTGCAATTCTACTAATTATTATTTAGAGGCCCACGGCCTCAAAATTAATTATTATTTAAGTCGTATTTGGTTACAAAAGTTCTAAGAAAAAGACCCTCCACGAAGTACTTCGGATGGCTTTTAGCAAAAATGTTCTAACAAAAGTCATCCCTATTTTGGTTTGCTAGGGGACTTTTAGGGATCTTTTTTTAGTCCAACAAAAAAAGTCCCTGAAACCAAACACAAGCCCACGTCTGATGAAGGGAGTGGGGATCCATTGTTTTTCTATAAATTTTTTTCTATTAGATCGAGTTGTTAGGGTTAGTGTCTCTCCATGTCGATGAAGTTTAGGGTTCCGACGGTGGCATCGTCATCGGCACGGCAAATAAAGTTTCTGGGTACCGGTGGATGCGGCGTGCTTCTGTGCCGATGAATAATTGGTGTCAGGTATGTGAGCTCTTCGGTAATCCTCATGGGTTTGTGGTTCTTCCTCGTTCTTTGGGTTTCCCCGGCGGTGGATGATTTTTTTTCGGTCGTTGGTCCTCGGGCGGGGCGGCGGCGGATTTTCTTTTCCTCTTTCCTTTTGCCAAAGGGGCTGGCCGATTTTCTTTCAACGGAATCGATTCGCTTGGTGATCCGGGCGATGGATGATGCGGCTTTTCCAATGCTTGGTGTTCCTTGGCGGAAGCAAAGGTGCACATGGATCGTCATGGTGGTGTCGATGGCGAGCTGGAGATCGAAGACGAGGAAGATGAGATTGGATCTTGAGGACTCAATTGTAATTTTCTTTTTCTTCGAAGTTCAGTTTGTATTAGGGGAGGATGTACTGTGCTGATGCTTAATATATCCTCCTTTTCGCAAAAAAAAAAAAAAAAAAAACTTGAGGACAATAACTTTGCTTATACATTTCAGACAACAGTAATTTGCTGGAAAACCATGCTGCCCATGTTGACAACATAAATGCCCACTAACATACACAAAATCACAGTTCAGGTGGACATCTGATGGCATTAAGGGAAATGAACCGCTAAACTCGATTTTGTCCTCATCCATTGTCTTGCATTGTCATGACCCACACCGGAGGAGGCACCCGCCGCCGCTTGGGGCCCAAGGCCCAAGCGCGTCTTGCGCAGGTGGCCGGCCGCCGCTGCCACCCACCGTGATTGCGTCATCTGCTTCGCCATTAAGTAATGGTTATTTAGGAAATCAAATAGGAATAAAATAGGAAATCCAATCGAGAGATTTCTTTAGATGCAAGTCTTCCCCGGACTATAAATACGAGGGACTTGTAATCAGTTGAATCGAGAAAGAAAATAATTAAAGGGGTAACACCCAACACCCTTCTCTCAAACCCCTAGGCTCTCTCTCACCTCGCGCACGTGCGCGCCGACCTCCGCCACCGCACGCCTCTGCGGCACCGCCGTCGCGCCGCCCCAAGGCGACGCCGCCCGTCTTGCGCCGCCTTGCCAGCATATCCGCCGCCGTTCCCGCCGTCGCTGGCGAGCTGGTGTCGTCACCATCTTTGTCTCCTACCTCGCCGTTCATCGCCGACCTCGTCATCTACGCATTCACGCCGCCCGATCACCGTCACCACTACCTTCAAGCGATCGCCCGTGTCTCCCGGCGCCGCACGCCACCACCACCACCACCACCACGCCGCCACCACCGCTTCGCCGCGCCCGCCCGCCGCCGGCGCGACCCGCGCCCGCCCCTCCCGACCCGCCCGTCATCGCGCTCCCCCGCTTCCACGGTCAACAATCGGTGTCAATTCGGGCCAATCTAGCCGGTCCGGCGGTGGTATCCGGAGACCGGGGCGATTCCCACCACCGACGGCTTCCGACCACCACCACCGCCAAGATCTAATGGGCGACTACAAGATCGCCGAGCTCGGGCGGGGATCTGCGAGTTTGCTTGTCTCTTCGGAGAGATGCAGGCCAACTTCACCGCCCTCCTGGAGAAGCTCGACCAGGCCGCCATCGACGACATCCCTGCCATGGGCGCCACCGACGACGATGACACCCCTACGGGCGACGCCAACATCAACGACATGCGCTGCAAAGAACGCCACCGGCCGTGGCCATGTTGTCGAACGAGCGCGCCAACGGCAACAACGTCAAGGCCGGGCGACCTCCTCAACGGCACGCACCTACCACGGGTGCCACCAGGCGACAACGGTGCCTCGAGGCGCCGCCGGCGTCGTCCCTTCCTCGACCCGGCCCGGCTGCGGCGACGACCATGCCTACCCCAAGGATGGCCCAGTATCGCGACCGGATCGAGATCGGTCGGGGAGGCTACCACCGGCGTCCACCACCTGCTTTCGGCCAAAAAGCCTACCCAGCTAGGCCAACGTCTCGCGGCTACTACAATGGCACGTATAAGTTCCCGGTCACTAGCAACATCATCTTTGACACCGGGACCACACGGAGTGCCAACGTCTTCACCAGCAAGGACAACACAACGACGTCAACCGACGTCGACATCGACGTCGTTGACCATGACGTCTTCGACACCGGCACCATCGACGACAACAACGGCACCCCCAAAGGGAGGAACATCGACACCTCCCCTCGAGCATCAATGACATCCTCGACATCACCATTGGCGCCGCTAGCTACAATGTCCTCGGCATCGACAACGTCGACGACGCTACCATGGGTGCTATGAAGGATGACGACGACTTCAAGAACGCCAACGCCGATGATGACCCCCCGGCGTCGACTACGTCTTCACCATGCCTACCATCGACAACAACTACAACGGCATGAGCCACGGCGACACCCTCGCGGCCAACCTCGACACTTGCCAACCACGGCGTTCCCCACATGGGCGCCCACGACCCGATGAGAACACCGATGCCCCCCCGAGCGCCACCAAGGAGGCGGTCGTTCACTTTCGCCGACCTTCGGCGACGACCTACTACACCTGCTGGACATTCGGCCGCCATCGACAATGGTGGAGAACACCATCAATCAAGCTGCGGCTCCAAAAAAGCGACATCATCGGCACCACGCAAGCGAGAACATCGTACACCGCCGCCAACCCGGCGACAACGACACTCCTCTTTCTTTGGCTCCTCTCGCATCACCAAGGCGCCACGGGAGAAGGAGACAACATACCATGGTGCCCCACTCTCGGTTTTGGGGCGTCCTTCAACGGCGACACCAACAACCATCGCGACGTCGACTTCTGGCGACTTTGGCGGCAAGGGCGACTCGAGCCATACCGGTTGGCTCCCATGGTCCTCAACGACATCTCACGTCGATGCGACTACGCCATCAAGCCGTGGGCTGCAATACACCGGAGGCACCCTACACGCAGAAAAACGGCGATCCACCTCGCCCAAGACTTCGGCGCTTCCATCTTGGCAAGCCTCAACTTGTGAGCTTCACCGACGGCGACAAGAGGTACATACCACCCACATCAACCTGCTACCTCGGCGGCCGTCACTACCTCGAGAGGCTCACATCCTTCATCAAATGGCAACACGCAATTGGCGACAACCTACTTCGCATCGCTGGAACCATCAAGCTCCAACCGGGAGCAACGGCTTTGGACGCCCGGCAATGGAGATCGTCTTCCTCGGCAAACATCGCTACTCACGTCACGGCCTTATCAAAGGTACTACGGGGTGTTCGCGACCGGCAAAGGTCAGCGTCTCCATCTTCGCCTCGCACATCAACAACGACAACAAGGTCGAACAACAACAACGGAGGAGGGCCATCGTGAGGGGAGAAATGTCATGACCCACACCGGAGGAGGCACCGCCGCCACTTGGGGCCCAAGGCCCAAGCGCGTGCGTGCTTGGTGGCCGGCCGCCGCCCACCGTGATTGCGTCATCGCTTCGCCATTAAGTAATGGTTATTTAGGAAATAAAATAGGAATAAAATAGGAAATCAATCGAGATTTCTTTAGATGCAAGTCTTCCCCGGACTATAAATACGAGGGATATGTAATCAGTTGAATCGAGAAAAAAATAATTAAAGGGGTAACACCCAACAGCTTTAGCTCTCCAAACCCTAGGCTCTCTCTCACCTCGCGCACGCGTGCGCCGCCGACCTTGCCACCGCACGCGCCTCTGCAGCACCGCCATCGCGCCGCCCAAAGGCGGCGCCGCCGTTCCCGCCGTCGCCGGGCTGGTGTATGTCATCATCTTCGTCTCCTACCTCGCCGTTCATCGTCGACCCTCGTCATCCTACGCATTCACGCCGCCGATCATCGTCACCACTACCTTCAAGCGATCGCCGCTGTCTCCGGCGCCGCCACGCCACCACCACCACCACGCCTCCACCACCGCTTCGCCCGGCGCCCGGCCCGCCACAGCGACCCACGCCGCCCCTCCCCGCGACGCCATCGCCGCTCCCTCGCTTTCCACGGTCAACAATCGGTGTCAATTCCGGCCCAATCTAGCCGAGTCCGACATGCATGCAAATATTTGTTGACGGTGATCGATTTTTTGCACTTGGCCTCCTTGACTGTAAAGTTAAGGACAAACATCTAGACATCCTTGAAAATCTGCCTCCATCCCATCATCTCAGATCACTAGATCATCATTGCTGCCATTCAACATTCATTGGAGCATAGAAATCAGGAGCAGTGGATCGGACAATATTGCCAACAAATCAGTCAATGAATCAGTTTATAGTCTATGCCAATTGAAGCGGGCACTGTCAGTGTCGATGGCTCAAAAAAGAAAAGGATTTGGGACTAGTCATACTCAGACCGTGTAATAAATGCAATACCAAGGGAGATATCTGAAGGCGAGTTAAATTCACTGCTACACAAAAGATTAATCGTAGTGTTTTTTTTATTTACCGTCACAGAGTGAAGGTCACTGTTAATCGATAGATTAACGTGGCGGTTTTCGGACCTGCCAAAAACCGTCACGGTTAATCATTAATCATAAAAAAAAGAACCCATTCCAAACCTTAATGGGCTGGGATCTGGGCTGCCGCCACTGCCGTCCAGCGCCAGATCCAGCCTCCACGCCCGCGACACGGATCTGCCACAGAGGAGGGGAGTGGAGGGTGCTGGAGGGGACACCGCCGGCCACCACGTTGCGGATTTAGACGTGGAGACACACGCCGCCTCCGCACCCGTGGCCACCACCTCGCACAAGCGTCGCCTCAGCGCCGCCATGTCCGTCTCCTCGCTGTCGCACTTTCATCAATGCGCCACCGCGCCGAGCCTGTTCAGCTGTGCCGCCATATGGCCGCCGCGACATGGCCAACCCCTGTTTCCGTTGGTCACCTGCTGATCGAAGTCGCCATATCCACGGGGATCATGAAAACATACCAAACATGATCTTCCTCGCTGCTCGTCGGCCGGTTGGCCAACCTGTGATCCCATGCCACGACCGCCAGCGCCACCCGGCAGGCCGGCACTAAACGTCTGAACCGTGGTACCAGTCTCCGCATCTGGAGTGCACGTACGTAGTCCATGGCTGCCCCCGGCCCGCGCTTCCAGCACCTCCTTCCATCGTACGTTGACGACAAAGAGAACAGCCACCCGCCGGAGAAGACGAAGCGGATACCGACACCGCCCCGTCGCTCGCAGCTGAACGAGCACAATTACTGGGCCGGAATAATATAAGCGCATTTGGACTTGCTAACGAGCATAATTACTGGGCCGGAATAACCTGGCAAATTAAACGAACGGAAACCTCATCTCCATGCTTTTAGTCCCGTACTGGAGAATTTTAACCCGAGCAGATGCACTCAAATGCTGGCCGAACCAATGTTAGGTGTGCCGTAATGACAGCACAGCCAGAGCACGAGGAAGCTCGTGTCTTGCTGGTGGCCCGGTGTGCGGTATGCACACGCAGCTATTCCTACAAAGAATTTCTGATGATTGATGAAAAGGTGCCCCGGCATGGTCACCAGAGATACGTCTGTAAGCGCATGACAAATGCGCTAGGCAATTTTTTCAACTTTTTTAAATCATCAATCAAAAAAAAAAAAACTTAAAATCATATTGCTAGCTAGGATATTTTAACTCTTTTTTTAAAAAAAACTTTTTGCCCTTTTTCACCAAATGCTGCATTTTCTTTATTATAAATCCAGAAGATTTGGAATATTTTAACATTTGGAAGGCCGACATTCCAGCATTGTAGAAAAAATGCAGGGAGAAGAAAGGCATTGCGTGTTATAACAGTCCACAATGAGTCACTCATATCACCAACAACATAGTGATTCAGGTAGAAGTCAATCAATCTTGAAAGCAGTTGTTAATTATATTATTTTTGCTATAAGGACTGCTTCACTTCAAATATTTTTTTTCTTTACATTGCCCTGCTCTAAAGGAGATGTATGTATATGTGTGCCAAGCAAGGTTACGTTATAAATTCAAACAAAGCAGCACTCTGAATATGAATTAATTAAGTTCTATTCTTTGCCTCTATTGACATGCAAAGACAGACCACATTAAACATGTAACAAGTGTCCTCACCAACGAGAACGATCCCAATATACATCAATGATAGACTTCACCAAACTAACCAGCGAGGAACCACGCAGGTTAGCACAAGACACATGACCTCGTCCACCAGCCCATTGTAGCCCATTGTATTGGCCACCGCCCTCCAGCACACTAGCTTACTCATGATCACGAGTAACTTCTACTGAGTGAAAAATCCTCTAGCCAACAAATCTGTTGTTAAATTAGCTTTTCACCTCCTCACTTGATGCTCAATTTAATCTAGTGTGACTCTTAGAGTGTCTTGTCAATGATTTGGATTTGTAACAAGTTTGTACAGGATGGGATGGATAGATTAGCTTAAGCAGAATATTTGCAGGTTTCGATTATCAATCACAGTGTCACTCTTTGACAAACAACCTCAAGATTTTTACAAAAGATTTGCAACATTCAGTTCCACGAATAACCATCAGCCACACCAGCAACCAGATAGAATTGAATTAAGGGGATGTGATGGCTCTCCATTACACCTGTGGCAGCAAATGCCCAGCACGAGCCGCAGGTCCCTAGTGCTTGACTGAACCCTGTACTGCAGGCACACCTAGCCTTTGCAACTCTTGGTGTGCCAGTTGACAGAGATTGGCAGAGGAAGGCTCCTATCGCTGCGCTTAATTTTCACAAGTGAGGTTGGCAGTTCACATGTGTATTCATGAAGAAACCAAGGTAGGGCGAATACTATACTAAGCTGACTGACTCGTCGCTTGTCTCAACATGGTTTCTTGGTTTCCTCTAATATTTCAGAGTTTCTACCTCAACTCCTTACCAAAGAAACAAAGTTATTATATCTCCTGTTGTCAAAAAAAAGTTATTATATCTCCTACAACATTTTTCAATGGAGTATATATAATAGACATTAGTATTGATTTAACTTGTAAATGGTAACCATGCAAAGCGTTGGTGCAAGTCATCCATAACAACACAACTGCTCATTGTGTGTCATTTATTTATCATGACTCGTGAGTGCACTCTGATTGGATCAGAAATTACCAATGTGCAATCCAGCAGCGTTTCCATTGCCTGATGATGCATGATGTGTGTGCCGAAGGAAATAAATTGAAGAGGGCTGAACCCAGTGGCACTCTGTGTCTATGTGTGCTTTAGTTTTGAGTCTTGTCATGTTTTTGTCGGTCATGGTCACGCGTGTGGTGTGTATGGCTGCAACGGCTGAAGTTAAACTCTCCCTGTTAGAAGGCTATCAAGTATGAACTAAAAAGGAACAGGCATTTGGTGTTTCCTCTTCAGTTGTGCAAATAAAATTTAGCATACATTAACAAGGTATAGTACATTGGTGACACTATTGGGCTGCAGGGAAGCTGTAGTCGTGCCTCAACTGTACTTGATTTGCGATCTCGTACGAAAGAAATGCATCCAGAGATGCGTAAGATACATGCATAGGCGACAGTGTGTGGTCAGCCCACTTGCTATGGAACTCTTCGTTGATGTCGTCGCTCGACTTCACTAGTGGCAAACCTAGCACGGCTGATCCTAGTGCTTCGAGGGATGGTCGGCCTCCTCGGCGTTTGGCAAGGTTCTTGTACTGGATTACATCAAGCTTGGGAACTATCAGTTGCAAGTCTTTTGGGTTGGAGATTTTCACACCACAGTCGCTTGCCAAACGCCACTCGTCCTGGGAGATGTGTGCACCAGTGAATACATGTTCTTCTTTTGCGAGCAAATGCTTCAAAACGGATGGTAGGGCTCCGCCGCCTTGTGGACTTGGTAGATGAGGCACGTGCTTCCAATGCAAAGTTGCAGCAGCGCAATCTTGTGATAATCTCCGACACCCTCGTTGATTGTCCACTCGGTGTCCAGGCCAACTAGCATGGGGTCGCCGGAGCGTTATTGTAGCGATGAAGTCCTCTACCACCAAGCTGTCGCAGGTGACTATGGTGTCGATGTTGGGGTAGATGCCTCCGGGTACATGCGGTTGCTTCCTGGTATTTTGGTTTCCTCCACCATCTCATAAAACTACAGGCAAATAAAATTACAAAGCTGCCAAACAGGGACCTATTATATGTGTGCTTTTCCTCCACCATCTCATAACTCTCCTACTAGTCTACCAACATATATCGATCTATATAACTCAGAGTAATAAGTTGCTCATTCTCATGCAATATTTTGGATTGGAGCCACTGCTGTATATATAATAGACATCAAAACTAGCAAGTTATTGAGTATGCAAAGTATGGTGTTTTGAGTCATCCAAAATTGTCCATACATAGTTGATTTTATCATGAGTGTACTTGAAAACCTTCATGCATTAAGCATCACATTTTTTGTTTGCTTAGTGCCACACCCACCAATGGTGTATGAGAGCTGAAGGATACAAAGCAGGGGCGGCTAAACTGATGGCATTATATACGTGCTTCTACCGTGAATCTCACACAGTCTAAATTTACCACCAGCGTAGTCCTCAACATGGTTTGTAACGTATGGCTGCAAGCCTACAAATGACCTTGCAGTGGCAGCATTGGATGGCTATCTAAGTGTGGACTGAAATCACTGAAGTGTATTGCGCAATGTGCATCTAGCCAGGACAAGGAGTTGGCAATATCAAAAAAAAAAAAAAATGCACAAGCGTGGTGGCGTTTCTTCCTCAATTGCAGCGATGAGAATTGACAACCATGAACCGTGCAATGTCTGAACTGAAACTCAGTCCCAACCCAACCCAACTCTGCAACTCCCAACTTGAAGCTCCCACTGCCGTTGTGCCACTAGGAATCTTCAAAATGATTTCTATAATCAACACTCTGCTGATGGATCGAGCAGTGCATAGCCTTTTTAATCGAAACATTCATATAGCTGCATAACGATGTCCACATACTGAATTAATACACAAATCTATCTACTAGATTGGTACCAGTTGGCTGAACAATACACAAATCTACATGAGCGGTGGCAGCAAACTCAGCTTGGATGGCTATCAATTATGAACTGGACTCACTATGCATCTGGCCGTGAGTTGGAAATGTCAAAATACAGAGTTCAGGCATTTGCTCCTCAGTTCACCTGTACTGAATTTATGCCTGAACTGAAACTCAGTCTCAGTTTTGTGTTGCCACCACCAATGCCAGGCCCAACACAAATGGTGAAATTAGGTAATTCAATCATTACCAGCCTACCACCTCTGACCCAAACAGTCCAAAACCGACTTTAGACTCAACTGAGATTCCTCTACTCATGGAACAGCAGCTATGTTGAAACATTCATAGTTGTGTTCTAACACACACAAACATTCATAGCTGCATACAGATTACTGCACCACAAATCAATCTAGTCTAGAGGATTGATTCCAATGTAGACAGGTACACCTAATTTCTTACTTTATTACCGAAGCACTCGTTGCTCCGGCGCTGGAGCTCCTGCCGGTACTCCTCCGTCTGCTGCTCCGTGTACCCGGACACGTCAGTCTTGAGCAGCAGGTCTGTGTACGCCGTGAGCCTCCGCCTCTGCACCCGGATCTCCGCCACCTCGCGGTTTGACAAAACAAAAGTAGAGTGAATAGAAGTTAAAGGAGTATCTTGTGTACTTAATTGTGTGTTGTCAATTATTGGTCTGCTCCTTTATTTTCATGAGGGCGGCATTGTCTTCCTAGTACTGGATATTTGGATTTGAACTCCACTTAGACCTTAAACCAAATTTCTAACTTTTTACCAAATTAAAAGTATTTTCACTAAAAAATATCATAAATGTATAGGATCAGTTCAATCCGCAGCTAGCAAGCAACAAACGAAAAGCATGCCTAAGAGATGTCATATGTGTCAAAGAAAAAAAAAAACCATTAACAAGAAAGTACTAAAACAACCTTAATTTTTAGATAACAGCTGATCATGCGGTGATCCATAATGAAATCATTAGATGCCTTTCTAAGCACTGATTTTGATTTGTCACAAGTTTGTCCAGGATGGGATGGATAAAGCTTTCGATTATCAATCACAGTGTCACTCTTCGAGACAACCTCAAGATTTTTACAAAAGATTTGCAACATTCAGTTCAACCTCAAGATTTTTACAAAAGATTTGCAACATTCAGCTCAATGAATAATCATTAGCCACACCAGCAACCAGACAAAATTGAACTAAGGGGATGGACGTTAGCCGCGGGCTCGCGACATCGCAATGTACCATTTCCTTGTCCGTCCGCCACACTCACGTCGTTCGCCCCTCTGATGGTGTCATGGCTCTCCAGAGCCCCCGTTGCAGCAAATGCCCAGCACAAGCCGCAGCCACTTAGCTAGTGCTTGACTGGACCATGCAGGCACAACTGGTGTTTGCAGCTCTTGGCTGCTAATCAGCCTGCTATCGCTGCGCCTAATTTTCACATGCCAAGCAGTGAGGTTGGCAGTTCGCATGTGTGTTCATTGAAAAATGTATTTTTCTACTAGGGTCATGGCTAGGCCAGGTGACCCCGATGACTCCATCTAGATTCTCCACTGCTTGTCGCTTGTCTCAGCATGGTTTCTTGGTTTCCTCTCATATTTCAGAATTTATACCTCAACTCCTTAGCAAAGAAACAAAGTTGTCATATCTCCTAAAACATTTTTCAATGGCACTCTAGACATAGGGTAGGAGTATATATATAATAGACATTAGTATTGATTTAACTTGTAAATGGTAACCATGCAAGGCGTTGGTGCAAGTCATCCATAACAACACAACTGCTCATGCGTGTCATTTATTTATCATGAGTGCACGCTGATCCGATCCGAAGTTACCAATGTGCAATCCAGCAGTGTTTCCATTGCCTGATGTTGCATGATGTGTGTGCCGAAGGAAATAAATTGAAGAGGCTGAACCCCAGTGGCACTCTGTGTCTGTGTGTGCTTTAGTTTTGAGTCTTGTCACGTTTTTGTCGGTCATCGTCACACGTGTGGTGTGTATGGCTGCAATGGCTGAAGTCAAACTCTCCTGTTAAAAGGCTATCAAGTATGAACTAAACAGGACCAGACATTTGGACTTGCTGACCAGCCCAGGTAACACATCGGTCACTAGTGAGGTGAGGCATGAGCAACAGTGTTTAAATTACAAAGGTGCGCGTATGCACGCTTTTCCCATTTTATCTACTGACTGTTCTGCATTTCTGGCCAGGATGAGTACAGTGTCCAGAATGCTACTTTCGATGGTGCTTTTCTGTATAATTTCTGGAAAATCCAAGAAACTTGATTATGTCCATCTAGATGTGCTGGTTCATGCGTTAGAAGAGAAGGCTGCTGCAGTTTTATATAGGAAATATGTTAATAAAATATGATAATGTGTTGGAAGAGAAGAGTTTCTAGGCTTTGTTATTTGTGTTCCGGTCATTATTGAAATGCAACGCAAAATGCTAATCATGTATTTGAATAAACAATTTAATTAATATACTGATTTGCGGCTACATGTAATGTTAAATGGGTTTTGCATAATCTTTTTTTGTTTGGGCTAACATTTGATCTATATATGGGCCGATATTCTGAAGTGTACTAAAATAAATGGGCGAAGGAAAAATCATTCGTTATGGGCTTAAACAAAGGACTTGGTCCACTACAAGCCTGCTTGCTACGTGGGCTATAGCAGGCCATATTTTTTGATTTTATGACGTTTATAATAGCTGCCACGTCACCATGTGGCATGATGCAAAAGCTTGACATGAAAAAAATCAATGCCATAAAACTCAGTCTGATGTAAAGTATATAGATGCCACATAATCGATTTGTGATGGTGTGGTTTTATGCCATAATACCCACTTTTTACTAAATATTTTAAACTAACTTTACAAAGTGATAGACCACTTTTTTCTAAATATTTTATACTAACTCTGCACATATTCATGAAACAGAATTTGTCATTGAACAGCGTAAGAAAATATAGCTAGACGTTGCATATGCTTGTTGCACAAGATGCTCGGTATGAAAAATCTTTGGTTGCTAGATTGACCTTGAAACTAATTTCTAGTTTGGCCTTGAAACTAGGAAAGGTATCCCTAGTATATATTTAGCTTTCCCTCCTTGTTTTGTATCCTATTCATAGATCAATATTTGTGCTTGTTAGTAGCTTACACTACTATATTTTGGTTTTCTCCATCATCTCATAACTCTACTACTAGTCTACCAACATATATCTATAACTCAGAGTAATAAGTTACTCATTCTCATGCAATATTTTGTATGATATCCTAATCTTGGAGCCACAACTATATATATAGTAGACATCAGAACTGGCAAGTTGTCAAGTATGCAAAGTGTGATGGTGTGAGTCATCCAAAATTGTCCATGCATAGTTGATATTGTAATGATTGTACTTGAGAACACCTTCATGTATTAAGCATCACATTGTTTGTTTGCTTGGTGCCACACCCACACTGCCAATGGCGTATGAGAGCTGAAGGATACAAAGCAGGCTGCTGAACTGACGACAGTGTATATGTGCTTCTACCGTGACCACCAGCGTCGTCCTCAACATGGTTTGTAACGTATGGCTGCAAGCCTACAAATGACCTTGCATTGGCAGCATTGGATGGCTATGAAGTATGGACTAAAAGTCACTGAACTGGATTGTGCAATGTGCATCTAGCCAGGACAAGGAGTTGGCAATATCCCAATGCACAATCGTGGCCTCGTTTGCTCTTCAGTTGCACTGAATTGACAACTATGAACCCTACCATGTGCCACTGGGAATCTTCAAAATGATTTCTAGAATCAAAACTATGCCGATGGATCGAGTAGCTCAGTTGAAACATGCATAATTCTTTTTTAAACGAAACATTCATAGTTGCATAACGATTACCACATACTGAATGTCTGAATTAATACACAAATCTATCTACATACTAGATTGATCTGAATAATACACAAATCTACATGAGCGGTGGCAGCAAACTCAGCTTGGATGGGATGGCTATCAATTATGAACTGGACTGACTATGCATCTGGCCGTGAGTTGGAAATGTCAAAATACAGAGTTCAGACATTTGCTCCTGTACTGAATTTATGCCTGAACTGAAACTCAGTCCCAATCTTGTGTTGCCACCACCAATGCCAGGCCCGACACAGATGGTGAAATTAGGTAATTCGATCATTACCAGCCTACCACCTCTGACCCAAACAATCCAAAACCGACTTTAGACTCAACTCAGATCCCTCCGCTCATGGAAAAGCAGCTATGTTGAAAGTTGAAACGTTCATCGTTCTGTTCTAACAGAAACATTCATAGCTGCATACAGATTACTGCACCCCAAATCAATCTAGTCTAGAGGATTGATTCCAATGTAGACAGGTACGTACACCTACTTTCTTACTTTATTTACCGAAGCACTCGTTGCTCCGGCGCTGGAGCTCCTGCCGGTACTCCTCCGTCTGCTCCACCGTGTACCCGGACACGTCGGTCTTGAGCAGCAGGTCCGTGTACTCCCTGAGCCTCCGCCTCTGCGCCCGGCTCTCAGCCACCTCGCGCCGCAGCGCTGCCTTCTTCGCCCGCAGCTCCTGCTGCTGCGCGACCGCCTGCTTGTACGCCTCCGGTGCGGCGCCGCGGAAGAGGTGGCCCATGATCTCCGCCTCGATCCGCGCCTCCGTCGGGTCGTCGAGGACGACCTCGTCCACCACCAGTACGTCGGAGGAGTTGTTGCTGCTGCTGGTGCCGGAGGAGGAGCGCCTTTTGAGGGATGGGGTAGGGGAGGAGGGGCGGCGCACCGAGCGCGCTTCCGCGGCGCCGGCGCCGGCGGCGGGCTGCCGAGACATGGCGGAGATTGAGATTGATGACGACAGCTAGTAAGGTCCGTTCAGTATTCAACGGCTAATTTGCGGGCCCAAAACTAGAGCGAGCGTGGTCCACCAAATTTCTCAACGGGCCTCCACAAAGGCCTGCGTCAGCTCAGTAGTGGGATGTCTGGCCCCAACCAAGAGGGGAAGGTGCGAATTGGCGCGTAGTTGATGGTAGGGCGGTCGGCCCAATGGACGCTACCCCGCCAGGGGTTCAAATCCCGGTAGCACCTTTTTCCGGGATTTTCCGGAATTTTCCCAAGCGTTATGCATTAAGTGGTAGCGACGTTCCGTCGGCGGCGAGGCGCCAATGGTGACTTCGAGAATCTCAGATTCCGGGGTGTGCGGTCAATTCCGAAAGGTGCTCATAGGGGTAGGGTTTTGCGTGACGTGTGTTCATAGGGGTGAGTGTGCGTGCGTGTTGTGGCGTCTGCGTTATGCGTTGTCAAAAAAAAAAAAAAAAAAAAAAAAAAAAGAGGGGAAGGAGCTAAATTAAATATTTATCTGTATCCATCATTTATATCCCCTCATATAAAAAAATCATGAGCCTAGCTTTTTTATTTATATTTTTGCCCCTTATATATTCTTACGTGTTATTGATACATTTATTTAAGGCTTATTTTCTTTTTGCCCCTCATATAATCTTTCTGATACGTTTATTTATTTATTTAATAAAGCCTTCCAACCAAATAAAGACTTGTGCAGCACACTGTTTATTGTATTGGTGCAGCCGCCGCCGGCTGTCCCGAACAAGCCAATGATGCTGTGTTCATGGTTCAATTAACCATGTTATGCTTGTACAATCATTCATGTGCACCACTTAAGCCATGGAAAAACTACCCGATGCAACGACAAGACAAAAATTCCTCGGACAAACAAACAGCCAGCAAATTCTGTACAGAACGCGCTCCTGAGCCACGCACTGCACGCTCCGTGTTTCAGACAAGGCAAATCCACAAGGTACTACAGCACAGTTACACGTTTACGCAAATTGATCTCCAGGCTAAGATCCAATTACGCAGGTCGTCGTCCAAATACCAGCTCATAGATCCAGCTGGGTTTCGAATTCACAGTGGCAATTGCAGCTCTCTATGTCGTCTCTTTCTTCCAACACCAAATTAACAACATATACATGCCAGCAAACACCAGACCAAGGTTCATGGCGCTTCAGAAATTCCAAAATTCAGGAACAACTGCTTGTGACCTGCGTGTGCTACCATCTTCGCTTGAAGGTGCTCTCCTCATCACTTCAAGTCGAGCCCTCATATGCGTGTCTCCTGTACGAGTGCCTGGAGCTGGATCTCTGACTTCTTGAACGCGCGAGCTTTCTTCCTGTCAGGCTCGGCATTGTTGTCATGTAACTCAGAGATACTGCTGTCCTGGGCATGTCGACGCTGACCACCGTCCCCTAGGACAAGTAGTAGGATGCACTCCCACCTTCTTCTGAACATGAAACTCCTCATAGTAGGCGTCAGATTCAATGCTGCTGTCCAGCGTCGTCTCTGGAACCGACCTACCCCTTCTCTTGGATCCTCCTTCCTGAGTTAAGGTGTGGGAATGATAACATTCTGGTTTGTGAGATTGCCGTCCTGTGCCTTTGCTTCTCTTCTACCGCCTTGCATGTGCAGAAGTTTCAGGATCTTGGAGAACACTGGGCTGGAATTCATTGCTGAAGAAATCAAATCAATAGTAAAAACGGTTAATGTGGCAGTTCAAAGTTGAAAGAAGATACAGACAATGGAATGGAAGGCAAGGAACTGATAAACTAGTGAATGTCTAGTGGTACAAAAGGCTTCATACAATTAACATACCCAAAAATTTGGTTTTATAGTGACTAATTTGTGGTACAATATCTAGTCATTAACTGTTTGTTCTGAATTTACCATTTTGACTCAACTGACTTGCAACACTACATAACTATAATGGCTTCCTGGGTAGCCTTGCAATCCAGCACCGTGCAGTGGTAAGTTACTGATACCATTGACATTATAGGGGCCCAGCCCAGAGGGTAGCCGAACGAAGGCATATTTGGCATACAGTACATGTAAGGATCGGCTCCCCAAGGCAGTCCTCCCAGTCCAAACAAAGAGTCATAACATGGTGGTTCAAATGGAATGTTGAAACCATATTCAGCACAGTTGGTGTTTCCATTTCCAGTGGCGCCAGACTTCTTTTGCTTCTTTTCTGACTTGGTCCTAACCACTTTTTTCGCTCAAGCTTCCTGAAATTATTGCTACACCATCAGGTTGCGGCAGCTTCTGGCATCTTCGTTCAGGAAAGGTTTCTGTGACACCTGCCGCGGCTTTGGTGTTCTTCACAGATGTTTTTCAGTCTCTTCAGTTTTACTGTGGAGATCAGAATGTTTCGATATCTCCATTGTATTCTTGCATGCAGTTATCAGGCAACTGCCTTCAGTAGTAGCTGACGGTGCACTATCCATATTCTGCTTAGTGTCCCCTTTAACACAGTGGAAGTTTATGACAGATTTGCCATCCAAATTGCTGCTATTGGAGCTTGCAAGATTCCCTGTGCCACTTGAAAGGCCACCAGCCCTTGATGATAACAAGCTGGAGATTGTAATTCTAAGGGTTTGATTGGGTATGAGGTCATCTGCAAGTATTTTGACACCACAAAGGCACTTCGATTGAGTAATAATGTAGCCCCGAATGCCTGAGGACAGAAAACAAGTAGATCAAGATTATTTATCATGCAACACCTAAACTCATACAGCGACTATCAATAAAGATTCCAAGGATACACATGAAATCCATTTTACAAAATCTGCACCACTTACATTTATCACAGAAACTATCATAACAGCACTTGCTTGACAACATTGCATCTGTCATAACCTTCTTGCATAGTGGGCAGTGGAGTTCTGCTGGCAAACTATCACTGACACTGCTAGACATGTCCTGGACCATTTCTGCTGGGATGATATCATCAAAGCTAGATACAATGGGGATCAGTGAACTGGTTCTTCTGGAATCATATTTCCTGTTGCCGTAGTTTGGGCAAGAATGAAATTTCCTGTTGCCGTAGTTTGGGCAAGAATGAATAAAGTGCCCTGGGACTCCACAGTTGTGGCAGATATAGCCAGGTGGAGGCGGCTTGTTCCCTGTTGGGCACTGCCAAATGAAATGTCCAGGAATACAACACACACGACAAACATAGCCAGAAGGGGGTGCCTCCTCTTCCATTGGACGACCTTCATATAAATATTCAGAGTCAGAGAATGCTTGAAAATTATTGAAAATAAGGCAAAAATAAAAACATAGTATGCAAAATGTGAACAAACTCCAAAGGCACCTATGTAATTACAACACTCTCAGTTAAATCATCATCATTTCACAAGAATGTTATTTAACTATACCATACCAGCCTATCAACATTAAACAATAGATCAAGAGAGTACTGCACTTAAACCAGGCTAGTGTAATTGGCCTGAAAGTGACTAATCATAAGTAAATGTCAAAACAGAAGTGAAAAGTATATGCATGCAGTAATACATTACCACAATTGTGGCCCAACTGTCCACCACCATATCCACCTTCAGATAAAGAACCTCCCTACATAAGTAGGCAAAATCAATCAATATTACAGATGTATTTACAAACAGAAATATCAATTTAATTCTTCCAGGCTACAACCACAAAAGGTCCCAGGAACATCTATATCTTACCACTTAATCTCAGCTGCTTCAGTGACAGTTTTAATTGCTGTGATCTCTTCATCATCTGTTCCTGTAAATGCACCTGATTTCTGCATGGATTCAGTAACTGGCTTGTTGGATGCCACTGCATCATTCTCTAAGATTATGGGCCTGAACATAAATACAGGTTCAGTTAGACAGAAATATAGATATATGTATTGTATGTTATTGCCTACACAAGTTTGTTCCCTCGATACAAATTAAATTGATACTGAAGATAAAATGGGAAGACAATCTTCTGTTTCTAGTAAGATTACGAGAATTCTCAGAAAGGTTGGCAAACCTCTTTGTTAATCAGTCCTTGTACACTAGTAAGAACAAGAGATATTGTAGTTTTCTGGCTGAATTATGCATCATCACATATTTACCAACTACAAAGCTATCTTGACTGAACTGGAAACACATGCATTTTAATATGGATTTGTCTGCAAGAAAATAACTAGGTAATGATCAACAGGAGACCAAGCTCCAAATGTGGACCCTGTCCAATGATGTACACCCAGCATTAACCTTAATCCAAGCTGTGTCACTCAATTTTTCTCAATTGCAACTACTAGAAATACCTCCATGCGAACAGAGTAGCAACAAATGAAATTCTGGAGATTTATGGGATGATGAGGAGTGGGGCAATACAATGCAGTAATCGCGTCTGTCGGAGTTCGAGCAATCTGGATCGCGTCTGTCGAGCGTCCAGCTATCCGGTGAACCAGCACCGTGGAATTCTGAGGTATCATGTTATTCTCATCGGCATACTCTGTAGCCACCAGCAACAGACATAAAAGCAAAACATTATTAGATCATGATATACAGTGCATTTCCCAACAAGACACCCTCTAACAAGAACAAATCGAGATAAACTGCCAGTGTCATATGCTGGTATACAGTGCATTTTCCCTTTTGCAAACGCAGGCCAACACAAGAACATTTTGGCATACATCAGAAATGGATGTCCCCCAACACAAGAACATTTCGGCATACAGCAGAAATGGATGTCCCCTAAATCGGGACAAAGGACACCACACGACGAACACCCTGCCCTGTGCTATGCCCTCTCTATCAGCCTATCTACAGCACGATCAATTAATAGCTCTGCTTCCGTGCGTGGTGGTCTCTTGAATCATCAGTCGGCTCAGTTCAGCATAACACGCTCGCAGTAACGAAGCGGAAGCGCAGCCGAATCGGATCGCACGCACGCACCTTCCCCGGTGCGGGGGTCGCAGAGCGCGATGCCGTCACGCGGGCCGCGGCCCCTGGTCCGGCCGCTGCCGTGGCGCGCCGTGGCGGCGATCAGGCGCTTGAGGTCGGCGACGGAGGCGAAGGCGCCGGGGACCGGCACGGAGAAGATCTGTACCCCGCTCCGGTACCGGTAGTGCACCACCCCCATGCTGGCCCCCGCTGGAAGAGCAGGTAGAAGCCCTCCCGCGGCGCCGAACCCCAGCCCGCACGCTCGACGGCGACGCGGGGGTACGGTCGCGATGTGAGGGCCGGGGAGAGAACTGCGGCGGGCGGAGGGCCGGTGGCCGGGGAGGAGGAGCAGGAGGTGAACGAGAGGGGTTTGGGGGGTCTCTGGACTCTGGAGGAAGCGACTGAGTCGGCTAACCCGGTTGGTCGGGAACGCGAGGCACGGAAGCCGAGGCGAGCAACCGCGGCCTTGGCCGCCGTGGTGGGGACGGGAGGCTGGCTGGTTCACCCAGCGTGTCCTTGTGCTGTGGGGCCCAGTACATGTTGGAATGCTTGCTGGACTGCAGGCCCATACGATTCTGCTCTCGATGGTCCACGTCGGGGCCATGCTGGCCGACGTGGAATTATAAAAGATTCGTTTCCGTGAAAATGATGTTTACGACGTTTTGATTTT
>JADLZK010011900.1:0-117740 GCA_015847255.1 Hyparrhenia diplandra | reverse complement strand
GCTGAATAGAGCTGCAATGGGTTTCGGGATCGACCCGCTTTGAACCCGACCGAACCTAGAAATATGAATCGGATCAAACCGGTTCGACCCTAGATAGAATAGGTTCGTGGTAGGTTCGACCCTATCGACCCTCGGCCGACCCTCAGCTCGCCCCTGCTGCGCGTGGCTTATTCCTCCCGCGGCGCCGGGCGCGGCAGCTTCTTCCTCCCCGCGGCGCGGGCGCGCCCTCCTTCCCGGCGGGGCGCTGGCGACCGGCGCTCCTCCTCCGAGTCGTTGTTGTCTCCCGAGTCCCTCAGTTCTTGGCTTCCAATGGTGAGTTCTCATTCCATCTCCCCTTTGCGCAGCAGATTTAGGCAAATTGGTAGATTTGTTCCATTTGATTGAGGCAGTGTAGACGATGGCGGCCTTTTGGATCTCTGTACCCTGTTCGGTCAAATCTCTGCACTAGCTTACCAACAGCATTACACTACATCGAGTCCTTAATCTGTAGGAACACAGTAGTATCGCTGTAGCACCCCGTTCAGTTTTTGGGTCTGGCGGTGTTTAGATCCCCAAATTCCTCCCCAAATTCTACTATGCAAAAAGAAGATTCCCCATCACATCAAAATGCCGGCACATGTATCGAGTACTAAATGTAGGTAAAAAAATAAAATATGTATACAGTTTAGATGTACATTGCTAGACGATTCTTTTGAGCCTAGTTACGCCATGGTAGGATAATATTTACCACAAACAAACGAAACGTCTTACACAAATTGTTCGATGTGGATACGCCCAAAATTTTACACCAAATTTTGGGATCTAAACACCGCCTAGCAAATATTAATGTCTGGTCGTGAGGAGCAGTACTGAAGAATGTCAGGTCGATTCAGGCAAATATTCACTTGTATTCCTGAAAGTTCAGATGATAAATGTATGAATTTATCTTCAAGCTATAGACTAGTTTTTTTTGTATAGCTCAAATGAATGTCTTTACTTTCAGCAAAGGGCGATGGAGCAAAGGGCGTCACCGCCATCGCCATGGGCGACTGAGCTGCCCCGTTCGCAATCTCCACGGGCGGTTCATCCTCCGCCACCGCCACGGGCAGCCTCCTACAGCCCAGATCCCATGACACGAGCCCCATCGCTGGTCGGGCAGTCACGGTTCGCTGTAGTCGACGCCGTCGCTAAGACCTCGCACCAAAGGTTAGGTTTGCTACAATACTACAGAAAGTGCCTTGGTAGAATCAATTGTCTTGGTAGAATAAGAATACTACAGCATGATATAATGCCATGTTTGTTCCCTTGTGATGCAGAAAGTGCCCTCATCGGCAACAAAGCGGAAGGAATCCGGAGCAAAACAACAACCATCAAAACGGTCTAAATTATCAGCAGCGCGTGTGTCGCCACTAGTTCTAGCAAGATCAACGGGGGTTAAGATGTTGTTATCCCCAAAGCTGACCTCCCCATCGATCTGTGAGATCCCCAGCTACTACCACTTCACCGGCAACAGTTGATATTAGCTCATCTAATGGTGAGGTCCCTTTACCTTCTCTTGCTATCAGCTCTGGCAACAGTCTTTTTCTTCATCTTAGCACACATGAAAGTTAGGAAATTGCAAGCTGCAAGCTGTCAGATGTGTTTTCCAACATATACTTGTTGTAATTTCTAGCTGTGTGATTTGCTATGCCAAACCTATAGTTTTCTTCAATTAATAATTAAAATGCATTCCTTTGCTCATTCTAGCATGTAAAAGAATGTTGAGCATTGTTCTTTTGGCGGTGTTTAGATCCCAAAATTTGGTGCAAAATTTTGGGCGTATGTCACATCGAACACTGTAGCACGTTTCGTTTGTTTGTGGTAAATATTATCCTACCATGGCGTAACTAGGCTCAAAAGAATCGTCTCGCAATGTACATCTAAACTGTATAAATATTTTATTTTTTTACCTACATTTAGTACTTTCGATACATGTGCCGGGCATTTTGATGTGACGGGGGAATCTTCTTTTGCATAGTGGAATTTGGGGAGGAATTTGGGGATCTAAACACCGACTTAGTTTAGATCACTTATTATTACTTATCAGTGTTCTTCAATTATTCTAGCTGTCAGATGTGATTTGCTATGTGTCGTTTGCTCAGCTGAAGACGAAAGCACACGGGCGAGGGCCCCTCCTCGAGCGGACTCATAGTGACGTAGGCGATGGGGGCGTCGCTCACGGTCGAGGGAGCAGAAGCCGGAGAGGCGTCCGACCGAGACATGTTGCCGGATAGTTGTGTTTTTTTTTTCCAGACCTCCTCACACGATTATTATTATTTTTTCACCGGTTTCGGCCGAGCATCTCATCCAATGATCCAAACAACATTTTGGAGTTTGGGACTAGTAATTTACACCGGTTTTGAGTTTTTAAACTAGCCTTCCAATATTCGCCATTGAATATAAATATTAAAATTTGTTTGCATTTCTAAGCAGGAGTACGGGAACAGCATGTGGTCCGTGTGGGGACGGGGAGCACATGCGCGCATACATTCGCCTACCTAGACACTACTAGCATGTGGCGACGACCTCAGTTGACCTCACGTCTCGCGCTCGTCAACGTGGTCCCACAACACACGGCACTCGGCACTCGGCACTCGGCAGGCAGAGGCGGTAGTGGCATGGCCTTGCATCTGCACTGCTCGGCTTTAATTAACTCCGCTGTCCACTGAAGGTTCAATTCGCACAACCGCGCCGCACGACTATAACAACACTCTTTATGAGACATAATTTGTACTCCCTCAGTACCCTGTCGTCCTCGGCATATAGTTCACAAAGAGTGTCGTCGTGGCCACGAGATGTAAACTTTGGACGCGTTTGCCCCTGGGCTGCCGTTCCCTTTTTAGCTTCGCATCTCCCGCGTGCTCGTCCGCTTCGTGAAGCTCGCCGCCCGTTCGCCTAGCCCAGCATAAAACACACGACGCTCGCCGCGCGCCTCTCTTTCCCGCCTCCATTCTTCTTCGCAGAAAGCCCGCCGCCGCCTTCTTGTTAGGGTTTAGGGTTCGCCATGGCATTTCGAGCAGGCTATGCAAAAGTAAGTAACGACCCTTGTATTCTTTCATACACTCAACGTACATATCAAGTTTGACCTACATAGTTGTTGACACTCTTGGATTTCATACAGAGCTTACACTAAATACTTGGCCGATCCCGACTGCTACGATCGGAGAACCGACAGTCGGAAAAGGGACCACCCGAATGAACTGAAGGTCAGGCGAGAATTCCCGGTACGTAGCATGACTCGTGTGTGCTAGTCCATATTGAATGCACTCGAAATGGTCTAACGATTTTGTGGTACATATATCGTGCATGCAAAGGCGCCGGCAACCTCGAGGCACACTCCTGTGTGGATACTTTGTTTGTGAGAACCTCAAGGCTTGTGACAAGTACCGGAGCAGCTGGCCGCTCAAGAAGAGAGCCAAAAAGAGATGGGGAGACGGACCGATGGACCTTACCTTCAAGAAATTAGTCGCCGACATTTGTAGGGCCGTCACCGACGACGCGTTGCGCATTATGAAGGGAACTTCCTCGGCGACACTAGCGACCTTTAAGGCGTCGGACGTCAAGTTAGAGAGAATACACGACCGGAGGTCCAAGTGTAACATGCATGACTACGTGTTGGGGGATATCTAGATGTCGGCCCTCCCAATGTTTGTAACTTAAACTTTATAATAAGCGGTGGTGCGTTTGTAATATGAACTATGTGTTGCGAGTTTGTGGAAACATGTGATATGAATGTACAAATGTGATGCATGTTTATGATTTGTGCAAATATTCTCTTATTTTATCATTTTATATACATATATTCTCTGGTTTTATCATATTTTTTATAATTTTATAATATTTTTGAATTGTTTTTTATTAATCTGGAAAAACTTAACCGTGGCGGTTATTTAACGAAAACCGCCACGGTTAATACATTATTAAGCATGGCGGGCACGATAAGAAAACCGCCACGGTTAATGGATTAACTGTGACGGTTTTTAAACCGCCACGGTTAATCGACAACCACGGCCTTAGCTTCGTGGCGGTTACAAAAACCGCCACGGTTAATTTTAAAAACCACCATGGTTAAGTTTTTTTGCAGTAGTGACCGGTTTGGTTTTGGGTTTGTATTATCACCCGAACCGGTGTTCGGGCGGTTTTCAGGTTTTGTGTTTGGTTTTGGTCCGTGAAGGCTCCACCTCATCCGAATTAGGTCAGGTTTACAACAAAGATTTCAGAAGGTCCAAGCTACTAGAGCAGATCGATCTCACAAGGGACAAGGGGGGGATTTAGAGGCAAATGCAAAATGGAATCTCGTTTGTGGCATTGGCCTCCTTTTAGAAGTTTCCTTTGAAGAATAATTATAGGATTATTAGCCATGTGCTTCTGGATCATCAACAGTCTTGTTTATAAATAATGTATTTCTTTTCTCTGTCTTTACCTTTGTTGGTACTTGTTCCATTTTCTTTTATTCTCTTTAATTTGCAAGCACGTGTTGTGCTGGACCAGGAGTCTCATTTTCATGAATCATGAAACATTGTCGCCGTTTAGCACCCTCTGCGAACAGTCCCGGTTGTGTGCGTGGTGCGCAGAGATGACTGCCTGCCTTTTTTTCTTTCGCTGTTTCGCGCGTCGACGTCGCGCTAGTGGCGGTCGCCGGGATGGCGTCTTTTACACGGATGAGTCGCGGTGTGCCGCTGGCGTGTGGCGAGGCCCGTTGCTTGGTGTTGCCGCCGGGCGTGGCAAGGAGACGAGCGCCGACGCGATGGATGAGTCGCGTCCGCCGCCATGGAGCGATCGACAACGCGATGGCGTGCGCTATGCGGGTGATTTTCACGGTAGAGGCGTGGACTTGCGTGGCCGCCGGCAGTTGTACGTTGCTGAATGGAGCGCTGCCCTCTATGACACCGGTGGCTGACGTCGCCGCTAGATGGAGCCTGTCCTCCACCACGCACTCCGAGTCGGGGATGTTTGGCACCGACGATGATCTGCGCCTGGCGAGATGGCAGCCGCGAATGGCGTGTCCCCACGACCGGTGAATTCCGCCAAGGCACGAAGGCGATCGAGTCATGCGCCGATGATGGCGAGATGGGATCAGCCGCGATTGGCGAGTCCGTTACAAAGACAGCGAAGTCCCCGCGACTGGACAATCACGCCAGATCGGATGTTTCACGACGTTCGAGCCGCCATCGATCGCTTCACGAAGTTGTGCGCTTATGCTGGGCGTAGTCGACCAAACACTCCCAGAAACCTAAGGCTGGTCCATACGGGACAATCGTTGGATCAGAGATCTAGTCAAATCGGACGGATGAGTTCGCAACATGTGCCTCCCAATTCCGTCGCTCTTTTATAGTATAGATACAGATACATTATTTTTTTTATGAAACTGGAGGGGCGGCTTGCGCCTCTGCACATTTATTAGATAAAGCCAATAAGTAGTTTACAAAAAAAAAAAAGAGGACCGAAAAGAAAAAAAAGGCTCAACAAACAAAAAAATAGAGAGGGAAAAATAAATAATAAAGGAGAGACAGATTACAACGGATTCCTTAAATACATGAATTTTCAATTTCACTCGACTTACTTGTGCTAGTATTCAAGCAAACTTTGGGAAATATTAGCCACGTGTTAAGCAACATGTACTGCTAAGCTTATGTCCAGTATTTTTTTGCGAGCATAAATAGGAAATGAATATGAGCAGACAATTCTTATGAAGTAACCAAAAAAAATTGTCCAGCTCTAAAGCACTATATATTGAAGAGTGCCATGAAAAAGGGGCGAATTCCTTAAACCAGACCACATGAAAGTGCCAAGGTACTGAATTCGTTTCAACATGTGAGAGAAATAATTGCCGGCTTCTTTTACTGACCAACATAACAAACTTTTAATTTCTCACATTTCCTATCTGTCGGTCGAACGATTTCTTTGTTTCGTTTCTTGCGACACGCCCCGTCAGCGCCCGAGTCGACGCGAAGGAGGCGACGCTCTGTCCGTCGCGATGGTTTTGGGTTCGTTGTTGTTTCGGGTCCGGTTGGATACCGAACCCGTCATCGGACTGAGTTTGTCGTGAACGCACCTCACTCCGGGCGAATCAAGCGCCGCTCCTCTCACTCTTTCATTTCTCCTCCCTCCCAGCCGCCGCCCTCATCATCGGTGACCCCGCACCCCGCCCCTCTCCCTTCCGGTGCGTTTCTAGTACATCTATCGGCGGCAGCGGCGTCTCCTGCAGTGGATCTGTGTCGTCTTCGACTCGAGCGATGCCAAAGATGAGTTCGTTTAGGATTCGTTGAGTTTTCATTTGATTTTGATGATTTAGGGTTTGTGCGTCTCCTTGATTGGGTTAGGGTACGGGTCTGCATGATGTTGATTTCGTCGTCTTCCCTCTCCCTCATCTTCATCTCGTGGGTTTATGGAGGGATTTCTGTTATTTTCGTAGCTATTTTTGGAGAATTTCAGATTCGTCGATTTCAGTTCTGGCTCGTTATTGTTGGCTTGATCTGTGAAAGGATTTGTGATGATGCTACCCTATACATGAATTGGATTAATTCCATACGAACACAGATAAATGATTGAATTTCGTTTTTTGGGGAAAATTGTGTGTCGTTGCACTCGATCTGAATTTTCTGAGGCTTGAGTTGATTTCGGGCGATGATCTCCTAAGAGTAGATTCTCAACTCAGTTGTGATCACCTATGCAAGATTTGGTTTCGAATCCTTTGGGTCGGATTTTAGCGGTTTTGTGCTCGCCCTTTTTCCTGTTCGTTTGGCTGCACACCGAGTAATTTTGATCTCGCCGGCCGGGGCCATGGGAGCTCCATAGAGCGTTGCTTTCCTGTGTTGTGGTGTCAGGCTCTAGTGAGCTCCACCAGCGTCCAACACCTTGGTTTTGGTCCAGTGCTCTGGTTTGCAGTTCGTTTGTGGCAAACAGACCAGTGTCAAGAGCTTGCATTTTGAGCGCCAAGTGCAGCAGCCCGTGCTTGTTTTTGGCTCCTTTTTTTGATTTGTCAAGAGATTGTATTTTTCATTGCAGATCGACAGCAGCAGGTAAGGCGCACTTCGGTAATTAGGTAAGAAGGTAAGCAGCTGGCTGCAATTTCATTTGCTTCCACAGGCAGTCCGTTTAAGGTTGAAAGTGTAGCACTCAGCGTTGTGTCATTTTTAGCAGCTGCACTTCGACATCAGTAGAATGCTGCTGCTTGATGATTGCTTCATTTGTCCGATTGTCATTAATCTTGCACCTAATTATTAGAAGGTACTCACATGCTGCTGTCATTTTCAAAGTCATGAGTAGCATTCCACTGTCATGAATCTTGCACCTGATTATCCCAAGCTCCTACCAGTACTTCAGGACTTTGTTGCTTCAGAGTTAGCACACGTGTGTCATTTTCAAAGTCATTTTGTTTCATTCTATTGAGTATGGTCATTGGGCAAGGTTGATGCAACTCTGTCGCCCATTTGCCCCTTTTCCCGTAAGATTCAGAGTGCTTTATAAACTTAAACTTCACAATTAAAGCTTAAAGGTTTGGTGGATGCACACGCATGTTCAAGGATCTTCATGGATTTAAGTCGTTGAGCCGATTAGCCGGATGTTTTTGTCTGCTGCTGCGGTGTGTGTAATAACTCGTCAATTGCATGTGTTCTTGCTGCCACTTTCAGTTCCGCCTAGAGATCTTGTAGTCTAGGTGATAGAAATTAATGTTGTGTGAAGATAGACTCTCACCAATTTGTATGCGAAGCTCTCATGGCAAGCAACCTGTAATTGGATGGATAGATAGATAGTGTCTGTTGCATGTTGAAGCAACCAACAAGTATGCATGTGACTCGAGAGAGTCTGGCTTATTGCTCGAGAATTTGCTGTTAAGTTCTATGCCTTTGCTTCTGATTTTTGTATATTGACTGTATATAACTTGTCTTGTATGTATCACTGATATGCCTATATATGCAATTACTTCATGGATGCAACAATACTTTGGTCATACCTGATTCTAATATCATGCTTCATAGCTTGTGTTCATTCTGTTATGGTGTATGCGCACCTAGTAACTAAAGTAAAAGAGCTCACTCATGTGAGTTACTGATACACATGCATATTCTTTTAGAAGACACTAGTTGATTTTTTTGTTATATAGCCATGGCTAATGATGTTGAAACTCTAAATGTTAAGAGTGACAATGAGTTTTCTAAGAGCTCCAAAGACGACAACAACTCTAATTCATTGAATCTTGACGAGATAATAAGTTTACTTGATTTTGTTTGTTTACGCACCTTTGTATATAATATGATATATCTTGTTGCCTTTTTATGATTCAAATTCCTCATATGATCAAATTGATCCTAGTGTAGCTGTCCGTGCTTTGAAACATCCGAGAGGAGTGATTTGTGGAGTATGTTCCCTCGAACCTTTTTGACCGAACTGTGCATATTTCTCAGTATCTTTCTTTTCTCTGGATATTTCTACAGCATCTTGTGTTTACAAATTTGATGCTTGGCTAACAATATGCTCACATATTTTGCATGTACACGGTGCTTATCTCCACCAATGATTTCTTTTTTAAATCTATAAGCACGTCCGTCTTAAACATCACTTTGTCAATGTTGTGCATTTTGTTGGTCCAATCATTTATTCTTATTAATCCAATGTCCAATCATTTATTCTTATTAATCCAATGTTCAATCATTTATTCTTATTAATCCAATGTTCCTGCAACTTGCGGTTACTTGTTGGCGCATTTATTCTCATTGCCATTGCAACTCGGGTTAATTCTTTTTCTTTTTCTTTTTCTCATGCATGTCAGCTAACGTGTGTTTCATTCTTCATCCATCCATCATAGCATGCATGCTCCATGGCTTGACAATGGTTCCAATTTGAATTAAATGATTGTTCCTCGATGATTTAAGAAGAGAGAAATCAAGATGTTTCGTGTTCTGGACGCGTATTGGAAAGGTAAATTCAAAGTGGCATGTCCTTTTTGACACCATGTTTAGTGAAGTCATGATTGGTTTCATAAAGAGAACCATTTTTCATCGTTTGCTTCCATAGAATAAAAGTTGTGATCTCTCCTTCCGTAGAAAAAATGTTTCTTGTGATCTATGATTGTGCTTCTATAGAAATAAATTGTTATCTATCCTTCCATAGAAAAATATTGTGTCTTGTGATCTATGATCCGTGATTGTGCTTCCAAGAAAAGAATTGTGCTATGTACTTCCATAGATAAAAATTGTCTATTATGATATGCACTAAAACATGTTCAAATGTGTTTTTTTGCGATTGGGTCAATGCACACCTCTCATTTGTCATTTTTTTGTGTTTCGCCTTGGTCCCAAATATCTTTACAACAAAGAACCCCGGTGTGTTTCTTCATTGCTGATTAGTGTCCATGAACCGCTTACTCAATTGAAGCTATTTTAGCATATTGGGCTTTTTCTTAAAAGTTCAAAGATCTGTCAAAAGCAGGAGGAGGTTGTTCAGGATAGGGGTTCAAGTTTTGTGTGAAGGAAGAGTTGTATTCAAGTGCATTGCCTAGCCCTACTTCTCAGCAACCAATGGCCGTTGTAGTTCACTATTGCTATTGAGCTATCTTGTTCATTAGAAACAAAGTAAACACAAATACCAAGTAGTTGCAATCAGGAATAGTGTAAATTGTAAGTCTATAGCGCTGTAATTGTAGTTGTCATAATGTGCAACAAGTGGACTTTTTATTTACCTCATGACTCTGGTTTGGCTTTTCATGGCTACTGGCCAGCTACGAAAGTTAATTGCATGATTTCTAAATGAACTGAGTATAATCCTTATCTTCCTTTTTTATCACTCAAATTATTTATAGGCCTACATAGTGATGGTGTTTGTTTTCTAGGACAATAGTGGGTTACAATTATTTCCATGGGAAGTTGTGGATTGTGATTTATACTTCTCTTTGTTTCAGGTTGTGCCGAGTGAGGTGCTGAGAAACAGGCAGATGGGGTATCTCCAAGTGGGACAAATGTTGTGGATAAGAATCTAGATTCTTTCATAGGCTTTGATATCTTAAAGATGATGACAACAGAAATCAAGAACTTCCCGTAAGTATGCAACTTTGTCTATCTAGATCGAAATGGTAGTTGTTGAGCTGTACATCTACTTGTACCATATTTTTAGTTTTTGAATTGCATGGAACCATAGTACTTGTCATTAGCCTTGCCAAAGATCTAGCATTTGGGACCATAAAAGCTTTGTTCACCCTCTCATAGTGGCCTATTTTCATTCTCGATCTTGAATTGTGCGAAGAGGGGGAAACACTAAACTGAAGTTGCAAATAGGCTTACATAATTGCAATCCGCTATAATCTCAATTGCAAGTGTTGGACACCGCAATTCCTGTTTCTTGAGCATGTGCAATATGTCGTTGTTGAACCGATTTGCCTCGTGGTTTTCTTTTTCCTACCGGGCCGATCTAAGTAGTCGCTAATTTTGATTTGAAATGAGAAATCTCTTGCATCTTACCTACTACAAGAGTTGTCATGCTCGCTGTCTTTGCCTGCTCCACAACATGGGGATTCAGTTTCATTCATTTTGATTGGATACAAAATGGGGTGTTCAAACAGAAAGTTATGCCTTAAATGTTAGGGGTACATAGAAATGCATCGGATTCGTTCCATCTCTCGTGTTACCGTCGATTTGGTGTTTAATCGTTACACTGATCAGTTGGGGCATGTGTTTGGACTTACGTAACTCTAGAGCCCTTGGCTTGGTGCATCTCCACCAAAATTTGCATGGACACCATAAAGGAAATGAAGGGGAGGAGCTTGTTAGTTATATATGAATGCTTTTCTTTTGCTCATGTATGCTTCGCACTCTAAATTTGACAATGACTTGTGCTACCACAAAAGGCATCTTAACCGCTAAATACCTCGATGCTTACTCTGTTGCTGCAAATGGCAGAGTTTTGTTCATTTTGATTTTTGTGATCTCTAAAGAAAATGTTAGCGCGTCCTGATTTACATGATCTTACCATGATTCGTAACTAAACTGTTCCCTTTTCCTGTTTTCTGCCCCTCCATCTCATTCTTTGTAGAGATCGCAAAGATGATTGACGTTGATGGGAAAGGGCTTCAAAGACACCTTGGCCAACACCCACTTCCTCGGCAACTACGCCCTACATGCCGCTTGACAAGGTGGTCGCATGCCTGTCCTCCAAGATCCGGTCGAGGATCTCAAAATTGACGCCAACAAGGCTGATACCATGAGACACTTCACGCCCTTGATGCATGCCGTGCTATATGGGAACCTGCCAGCCCTGCGGTTTCTTGTTGATCATGGCGCTGATGTTCAAATGTAAGGGAATGGGTCTTTTTCATTCAGCCGCAGAGGGTGGTATGAACTTTACGAGCTTGTCAATTAATGTGTGCATGTTATATTGTCTTTTTCATTTAGTTACCCATGTTTTTTTCATATTTGTCACAACATTCCAAATTGTTTACCCTCGCTTACCTAAAACGCTCGCTTTGTAATCTATGTATCGCTCTTTTGCAATCAATGTATTTTTCAATTAATTCATGCGTCTTACGTCATGATATTATTTTTCATGGGCTTTGTTCTAGCCACTGAAGCTATACCTTTCTCTTCCACCCTAAAAGGAAAAATCTACAACTTTCTCTTTGCTTTCGAGAAAATGATGTCTATGAAATACGCGCTTCTTCGTGTTCTTAAAAAAAAAGAAAATGATGTCTCTTCAGATATAATTCATAATTTGTTAATCTAGTAGGATAATCATTGGTTTCCATGTAAATCCTTCAAGGAACTGTGAATGAAAACAGCTTATTTGGTGTATCACTATTGTAATCTGAAACTTATTTCCCCATAAACCCTTTATTTACTATACATTCTGTGAGCATCGGTTTTTCATATGTTTCTTCGTGGCGATCCGAAATAGCTAAATTCCTGCTTTCTAAAGGAGTTCGTGTTGATGTGGAATCACGACTCTTGACCCCACTAATCATTGCTACTTATAGAGGAGGATATCCTAGTATCGTGAAGATTTTATTGGAGAACGGTGCGGATGTATGTGCTAACTGTAACTCTTATTTTTATTTGTTATGGAAGCCGCACGGTTCACTTTGCCTCTCCCATTGTTCCCGGGTTGTATTCTCACCTGAGCCGATGATGTGTGACCCCGATCAAAGACATGGGTAACTGGGCACTCGACACAAGCAGCTCGAGGTCCTCGAAAATCAAATAGTAGCACATTAGGAACATATAACCTGCACTTAAATAAGATACTATTGTTTTTTTCATCTGAAATTCTCTGGTTTTCTAGTGCTCTTTTTCTTTTGCATTGATACTGATTTCTTTTTTTGGTTCTTGCAGCCCAATGAGCATATCAATGATGAAGTTACACCATTAAGCATGGCATTAAAACACTCATCTATTCCTTGTTTGAAACTTTTGGTTCGGTAAGAATGATGTATGTCTAAGTTCGACAACGCTACTTATTTTATGATTTTGGGTTTAAATTTAGATGAGCGTAAAATATACGAGATATGACCTTCCACACCGAACACATCTAATAGATGTAGAAAGAATATACAGATATAGTATTCACTTGGAGTATATATAGCATGTAATGCAATCATCACCAGTAGCCTCTCTTGGAGTATATTTGACCTGATAATAGTATTCATCATCATGGTGACAAACATGTGGCATTTCCTCAATATTTGACATTCTAGGAGCAGTTTTGTTCCCCCTTCCCAGACCTGTCTTAGACAGTTTTTCCTTCTTTAGAGAATTTGACCTGATTGAACAAGAAGTTGTCTCTGTACTCAAAGTTTATTGAGTAGTGCACTGTCTTATTCCATCATGTAGTGTCCATTTTGTTTGTCTGATGTTTTGTCCCTTGTAATAAAAACAAATTGTTTAAAAACAAGCAGGGACCCTGCGATACAAGACAACAAAGTACAAAATGACATCGCTTGATTCCCTATATGAACCTAGCGCTGAAGGCGCATTGTGAAAGTAACACTTTCGCTTCGAGGCCGAGTGGGCCGTTAGGCCCTCGAGGCCGAGACGCGAAGTCATCACAGGGACCTGCGAATTGTGTTTGGATTGTCCCTTGTCTTGTACTTTATATTGTATTTTTTTGTTGATTGTATTGTATAGTCACTTGTCATGCCCCTTGTATTGTTCTCTACCCACTGTCTTTATCTTATATTTTGTCCTTTGTGCTAGTAACTGTTGTTGATTGTACAATGCTACATTTTCTTTTGGCAGCCCAATCATTGTTTTATGACTATAAGCACCTAACTTTAGAGTTGAGGCCTTGTTGTGTTGTTGTTTGTCATGGTACAGATTCTTTGACCGAGGCCGGTGCTTTCTATGTTGTGGAGATTGAAATGGAGCTTCTTTGTCATTAGTGAGTACCACTAGCACCTACTGATTTTTATTAAGCTTCCTCGTCGCTAATTTAGTCATTGGGTGCGATCAATTTGTATCATTTCTTACTTGAAACAAATATGCTATGCTGCTAGGAATGCCTATTGAGTGCAAATTGTAATAGTGTAAATTGCAAATATAGTTAACTGCAATTTTAGTGATGGGTATCTGAAATTTTGATTGCTATTGATGCTACATTGCATCTGAAGTTCGCTTGTGGCCCTCAACATGATACTCTTGATCCTATATTGTGCTTTGTCTCTTTTTTCGGGAACCCGGTTCGTGCTTAACTGGATGGGTTTCGTGTTTTTGAGCTTCTAGGCATTCAAATGGACCTCGCATGTTATTAGTGAGTCCCAAAAGCACCTGCTCATGTTGTTTCATCTTTGCTGCCGCTAATTAACTCATGAGGAGCACCAGCTTTGAATTCCATTTTAGTTTGCCTTGTCTTGGCTTCTATATCGCTTTAATAACTGATCTAACTATGCATGTATACAAAAGTCTTAGGATATCCCTCACTAGGATGCTGAATTGCGCATCGTTATAGTCCGAATTGCAAACTATTGTAGTTTAAATTGCAAAATTAGTTAACCGCAATTTTAGTGATGACTATATGGAATTTTGATTCCTACGATCCTACATTGCATCTGCATGTGTTCGGTTGTGGCCCTCAACATGAATATGACTACATATCGCACAAAAGGACAAAGAGGACAAGCATTGACAAAGAGTAACCGAGTGGAATCATACATTGGGGTTCTGCTCGTAGAAGGAACCATGTGCGGTGTTCATAGATGGCCCCTCGACAGATCGTGCGAGGTACGATCGTCTGAGTACAAGGAAGGATAAGCCATAACAAAATCCCTAATCGCTAGAACCGTTGGGGATGAGGATGAACAAAGGACAAACAAGAACACCTGTTCATCGATCCTCTTTTCCCTTCTTTTTGTTGATCTTCTTCTCCTTTTTTCCGTTGTAGATCCGTAGAGATCGGTGGTACGAGGAACTCTTTTCCCTTCTTTTTGTTGATCTTCTTCTCCTTTTTTTCCGTTGTAGATCCGTAGAGATCGGTGGGTACGTGGAACGGCCTCGTTCCCTTCTTGTAGTTTCTTTCTTGCTGGAGGGTTCAGGGGCATATCTATAATAACTGTGTATTAAAATGGTCTGTTGGTAAACGGGTTTTGATGCAGGCTTTGTGGTGTCTCGCTCGTAAACGGGTTAGATCTGAAACACGTTAGTGTAGGCGCGCCTGCTATCAGATCTGATTTGGCTTGGATCCTAACTTCAAAAACAAATCTAAGGAGAGAGAGAGAGTTATATCGATGGAACAGGCATACCAATAGAAGATGCACATACGTTGACGTGCGCTATGGCGGAGTTCTCGCCCCTCCGCAAACTGCTCCGGTTGTGTGTGTCGTGCTCGAGAGATGGCTCGCCGGTCGTTTGTCGCCGCTTAGCGCCCTCTCGCGAACGATCCGGTTGTGTGCGTGGTCTTGCAGAGATGACTACCGTGCCTTTTTCTTATTTGTTTTCGTCGTCGGCGTGCGCTAGTGGCGGTCGTCGGGATGGCGCACGACGGGATGAGTCGTGTCCGGGGCGTGGCGTAGGCCCGTTGCTTGGTGTTGCCGCCGGGCGTGGCAAGGAGACGAGCGCCGACGCGATGGATGAGTCGCGATCGCGCCGCCATGGAGCGATCGTGACAACGCCCGATGGCGTGCGTTGGCGAGGTGATTTTCACGTAGAGGCGTGGACGTGGCGTGGCGCCGGCGCTGTATGCGTTGCTGAATGGAGCGCCGCCCTCTATGACACCGGTGGGTCATGCGTCGCTAGATGGAGCACCGCCCTCTACCACGCACTCGAAGTCGGGATGTTTGGCACCGACGATGATCTGCTACCGGGCGAGATGGCAGCCGCGAATGGCGTGTCCCCATGACTGGTGAATTCCGTTTCGCGCCGCGAGAAGGCGATCGAGTCATGCGCCCGATGATGGCGAGATGGGATCAGCCGCGATTGGCGAGTCCAGCTTACGCGCGGCGAGTCCCCGCTGACCGACAATCACGCCCCGTGATCGGGATGTTTCACGACGCTTCGAGCCGCCATCGATCGCCTTCCACGAAGTTGCGCTTTGCGTTGGGCGTAGTCGACCGAAACACTCCCTCAACCTAAAGGCTGGTCCATACGGGACAATCGTTGGATCGAGATCTAGTCAAATCGACGGATGAGTTCGCGACATGTGCCTCCTAATTCCTTCGCTCTTTATAATACTAGTGGATAGGCACGTCATGACACGCACGTGCTTGTGTGGTTGTAATAGGCGGCATTGTTGTATCTCTTGTAGAAAAACTCATATAGTACAATCACATTTTTTAAAAGTATATTAAAAAATAATGTGTGCCTATTATAAGATTACAATATCATTGAATTCTACTGAAACCAACATAATTTCTTCATTCCACTTCATCTATACTCATACCCTAAAGTTGTTATAAAATAGGCTATATATGATATTACAAATTATTGAGGTACTATTTCTTCTCCTACTCACATCCCCATAAGACTTCAAAATATGGGTGTTTAAATCAAATATTTCCTGCAGTTTTTGTAGTCAGGGACTGTCTCAATTACGTAGAATATAGGACCAATAATCATGAACCAAACGATAGGAACAAAGAAACAGCATGCCTAATGAAGCAAAACAAGAGTTTCAAATGTATTATTCTATATATAGCTTGAATACCATTAACCTCCAAAAATCAACTTCAGCATTAAATCCTAATTCATATCAAAGATTTGTGTTAATAGCCTTGAAATCCTACAAGTTGAAACCAAGATTACACATGCGACAAGACCTTTTGGTTTACAGAAAATTAATGAAGAATGTTATATTATTTCAGTAGCTACAAACGAGCGTACCTGATAGACCATTCTGTTTTTTAATAATTACTTCCTCCGTTTCAAATTATAGTTCACTTTGGCTTTTCTAGATACATTGATTTTGCTATGCACCTAGTTATACACCATGTCTACATACATAGCAAAAGAAATGAATCTAGAAAAGCTAAAGTGAACTACAATTTGGAACGGAGGGAGTAACACCTAGCTTTATCTTTGATGCTAATATTGCTTTCCTCCATAATAAACAATTGGCAGTTTCTTAAGCAAGGCAGACCAAGAGATCAATAGAGTAACAAAAACACCTACCGTTCTAGAAAAAAAGGGTAAATTTAAATTCAAGGATGAGTTTTTGATATACCGTACCTCAGTATCCAGAATTCCACCGTTTTCGTTTTTCAATGGAGCATTAGAGTGGCCTCGACATCTACTTCCTGTATCGTAAGATAAATAATGTGGATTCCGAGCATAATCTGTTTTATTTTATTCATACATATGAACAGCAGTTTTAGTTAAGTTACATGCAAGGACAAACCAAGATCAGTACAGTGCAAAAGCCAAAAGACGGATTATATACTTTGTATCATTAGAGTCGCCAGTTATCTCCATGATCAAACAAAGATAGTTTTAAACAAAGGAATTTTCAATTGCACTCCACTATCGTACAATTCTTTTATGAACTGACCAAAAAAAAATCTCTATAAATTGAAGAGTGACATAGAAAAGGAACGAATTCCTTAAACCAGACCACATGAAAGTGTGCTCAGGTCCTGAATTGGTTGCAACCTCAAAGAGAAATTGCCAGCTTCTTATTTACTGACAAACATAATAAACTTTACTTTCTTCAATCAATCAGATCATATGATCCGCTAGAATCCTAACTTCAGAAACAGAAAACAAATCAAAGAAGAGAGAGAGTACAAATTTGAACACCATAAAGGCAAGCGAAGAGGGTACATACCCTGTTGGTTACTCGTCGAAGATCTCTTGGGTGCAGTTGCAGTAGAGACCTAAGCGCCTGGCGTCATGGTGTCCGGGTGGTGACGGGTCAGAACCTTGTCTCGCCGGGCGCCGCTTCGTGGGAGGACGGAGTCGCGGCTGGTCTGGTCGTGGAGGCCGGCGGGCGGATGCATGGCGCCCGCAGCAGGGGCATGTTGGCTGTCGGGTCGCCGTTGTAGATCGAGGAGGCCATCGCTGGGCGGCGTGGGCAGTTCCGATCCGTGGACGTCGATGACGCGAGTCACGCGGTGAGGCCAGTCGAAGTCCTGTTTCCGCCTGCGGCGTGGGTAGTTACGTTGTCGCCGATGACGCGAGTCGAGGGTTCAGCGGGACAATCGCTTGAGGAGGCGAGTCCACCAACGATGATCAGCGTGTGGCGAGATGGGGATCAGCGACCGGCAACGCCGCCGCCGGGCTGTGTTGGGACGACGCCGATCGCGGTTGCTTCTTGGCTGTAGGCGTCGTATAGGCCACGGCTCCTATCCTCGGTGACCAGCAAACGGCGTCATAGGCCACGGCTCCCGCCCTTGGTGCTCTTCACGGTCAAGTTCTCCGCCTGCGTGTGGAGCGGAAGGGGCGACGGGGGTGCAGGCAAGCGTGGCTGGCGGAGAGCACCGCGCGGGAAGGAAAGATCTCGCGCCCAGATCGGGAGCTTGCGCCGTTTCGAGGCGCTATTCCCGTCGCGTTCGCGCCCGTACATTGTTGGAGCGAGTTGAAGCGAAACACCCGTAACCTAAGGTCGGTCCATATCTGAGAACCATCGGATGAGAAATCCAGACAAATCGGATGGATGAGATCGCGACACGTGGCCTCTAATTCCTTCGCTCTTTTATAGTATAGATAGATATATACGAAAATATCAATATGTATGGTACATAATTAGTATAAATAAATAATAAATCGCTGAATATATTTTCTTAATAAATTTATTTGAAGATATAAATGTTGCTAATATTCTTTATATAGTCAAAGTTAAAAAAAAAGTTTGACCGATATGAATCACATAGTGGGCGTTATTTTTTTTTTTTTGGATGGAGGAAGTATATGGTAAGTGCTAAAGTACCACGTGTTACGTAACTAGGGAATGGAGTGGTCAACCCTTTGCCCCATCCCAGTACCGGCCCTGAGTGACTTATAGCCACACACAACCATCTATAAATACTAGGATGTTCTAATGCTCACACTACCCCACTTGAGTTGGTTATTACAAGCTTACGCTTCTGCTTAAAAAAAGAAAAGCTCACGCTTCTGAGCTTGGCATCATTATTTGTATACAAGCGCTGAAGACCACGGCCCTAAGGACTGAAGACTCAGGCTGTGCAGTAGCCTAATAACGGATGGCCATGGCACCGAAGACTGTGTGGGGATATTTCTTTATCAATTATATCCCAGAACCATTGCAGGCATGTTCATGTATCATCTTTCTTTTACACTTCAACTACAATTTTTTCCCCTATGCATAATTCCATTCACAATATTAATATACTCGTCTCGGTTCCAAACTGACATCATCATTGCTGGGTTTTTTCTTTATAGAAATTCGATCTGCTTCTATCTGGATCGGCATGCTTACCTGGCTTCTTTTTTAATATATATATATATATATATATATATATATATATATAGATGTCGGCTACGCACCGTCTGCCACTGCGGCGCCGGTCTCTGTGGTGGACAACAGACGAACTCGCGCACTGTTTCCTATGCTGCTTCGTAGAAATTGAGCCGTTTACATGTCTGTTCCAAAACCATGCATACAAGGACCATAGTTATCCAGACATCATTGGCACTAAAAACATGGAGAATCATCTGCTCATCTGCGTGCTACTAACCATGAGCCCCATGGCAGCAAGTTGGTGCTGCCCGTGCCACCGCCGCCTCATTCAAGTCTGTGCTCTACTTCATTAGTTTCGCTTTTTATTCAGATCCTAAAGGCCTACAAACATGTGCCGCATCCCCACTACGATCGAGGTTTAGTTGCCCAAGCCCTTTCTCTCAGCAGATTTTGCACGGCTATATCATAATGTTCAGCCCTTGAAACCATGAATTTATTAATATTTTCTTTATCAAAATAGATGTTTCACCGTTAGCGAATTGAAGCTATGCCTTGCTCTTATATTGAAAATGGAATTATCCAAGTCTGTTACTTGGCGAATATCATCTACATAAGCCTAATCCATTGCCGCAATGGAGGGTTCAGGAGCTCCAAACAAGATCTTGTAATACTTGGTCATATAGTTTTAGAGTTTTTTTTTTTTTTTAAGATGGTTGTTGAGAAATGGAAGGCTCACGACGCCTGATCTGACGGCTTAAAAAGACAGAGAACCAACAGGAACCACTTTTAGAGGTACCGGACGGGAACTAAGTGCGTATTAAATGGTATGCCCATATACACTAGGTGTATACTAAAATTGACATAACAAAAATCAAAATAATTTTAATTTCGAAATTTATTTTTGTAATTAAGAGTAGTATGGTAAATGTATAATATGAGTATAATGTTTGGACTACTATATGCCGCGTTCGACGTGTACGACGTCGATGGTGACGGCCTCATCACGGCGGCCGAGCTGGGCAGGTTGCCTGAACGAGTCCGTGGATTAATTAATCTTTGATCTCGTCAAGGAGCCAGCTGTTCTCCTACTCCATCTTCCGGAGCAACCTGTCTGGGCCTCCAAGAACTTCTCTTTCTTCTCGTACTCGCCATGCACGGCACCCAGCGCGTCGGCGTGCCTCGCCCCGTCCTTCTGCACGTTCTTCACGCTCCTCGCCCAGGCGCCGGACACCCTCAGGGACCTCCCGACCACGCCGCTGCCCAGCAGGTCCTCCTCCATGGCCGCCCAGCCGAACACGTCACCGCGTTGTTGCCACTGCCACTCGCTCCTCCCGGCGCGGGCGAAGTGGAAAGCGAGCGACATGGCGTCCCGGAGGCCGGACCAGCTCTTGCCGAATTGGAGCAGCAAGAAGTGGCAGCGGTGGTTGTCCGTGGCCTCGGCCGCCTCTTGGACCATGGTGGTTGGGACACTGCCGGCGAAGTGATGTGTTGCGTGCGCGAGGCCAAGGTGCTCGCGGCGTCGCTGTCGGTGGTGATCGTAGCGATGATGCTAGTCCACGGCCAACACGAGGAGTTCTTTGGGGTTGCCTGCATGCTGCATCGGCACCAGCCATTGGCATGTCGACATGGGGGTTTCAATGGTGTGTGGGCTTCCTCGTAGATTCTAAAGTGAGCGCGGGCGAGCGATGGTTGCAGCCAAGGGTGCATGCTGGGGAACGCCTCCCGTCGCATGGAGCCCCAGCCTGCTGCAGTCCATCGCGACTGCGGTTGCGTCCTTTGGTGCGCCATGGTTTCCCACGGCTGCATCAAGTCACGACGGAGAGGGAGGAAGACCCGGATCGCGGAGCTCAAAGCCATGCCGGCCATGGAGACACAATTACCGTATTAACCTTCCACTCAAAAATATTTAGTTGGGAACCGAGAGTAACCAGGAAGTACCCCCAACCACCGTAAAACAGCTCATATTTTTAAGTTCTGCATCACCATTTATTATTATTATGTGAGATTTAATTCTCTAAAGTTGAAAACATCAATAATAACATTAAATAAGAAAGGTCATCTATCATTATAGATTGAGTTGTTTTTTCATGTGGCCCTTATGGCCTTATAATACTAAAGCCACCACATATTACTATTTGTAAGGGTTTCTTTACCACATAACTGAGCAACCTCAGTCAAGAAAAGTCTCCTTGTGTTCTTCTTGTGCATTGCCATACTCAGAAACATGGAGACATATAAACCCATCAACATTATTTCGTAATTTTAATTTCACATCAAAATTATTTCTTCTATTTCCCCTATGCCATAGGTGAGTAAGTTAATGCCCCATTAACATTCCACTAGATTGTCTGCCCTTTAGAGCCTTGACATGCAATAGAAAATCCTTCCCTCCACACAGGTTTTTGAGAAAGCATTGTGAGTAATCTCGTCTACCAGTTTCCATAAAGAGATAAAATCTAGACTTTTTTTCTAAAGTTAAGTCTGACAAAATTTAATTTTTTTGGGATCCTCGAGACCATTACTATTCCAAAAGAAAACCTTTCATTTTTAGCTTTAGATTTACCTCTTCTCTCTTTTCTTTTTTGGTTTTCCTTTAGAACCTGATTTCCTAGATGAATTACAGTATTATACGCCGTCATCTTATTCACCAACCAAAAATCCCTCTACCATATATCCCCACAAAGATGGTTCAAAGTAAGGAGGTCAAGTTCTTTGTATTATTGAATTCCTCATTCTCGAACACCTGAAACTAATTACTCTTTCCCTCGAAAGTTAAACCTTGTTAACCTAAATGCCGATTCTCTTCTAAGCACTTTAAAAATTTAATAGATGTGATATAGTGTGTCATAGAGCCCAAAGATATTCCTATATTACTAGTTTCTTAATCTATTATCTATATACCTATAATCTATACTTAACATTAAAGAGGTAAAATTTCTCTATATTTCTAAAATGAACAATGAGCATAGAAAGTCGTAGAGCATGTCCAAGAGACTAGCCAAATGGTTTTGTAAAGCTAAATTTAGCTATTATTAAAAAAATACATCCTCCAACAGACTCTCTATATGACTCTCTAAATTGGCTAGCTCTCCATTACTCCACCTTTCGCTCTCTATTCTTGGAGAGGATACCTCACTAGCCATCTTTTACATAGTCTCTTGGAGTACTCTAGTATTTTGTTACCAACTCTATGTTAAAGAGTAGCTAAAACACTAAATTTGGCTAGTCTTTTTGACTAGTCTCTTGGACATACTACAGAAAAGATTTCATAGGCAGGCAAGCTGTCCATCTCTAACCAATGGTCACAGTTATCGCCATTTATAAAGGTGGACTTTTATAGATCGAGGCGATCGGCATACCTGTCTCTGCTCAGCAATAACACCTGCTACGACTGCACCACCACTCATTTGTGAGTATACATAGCATGATATATTTTTGTATCAACATTTCGTAATCTTGTATTCAGTATTCTGGCTACTGAATGGACTCAAATGAAAAACAGTTTCAACTAAAAAGTTTTAAATCTTCTCTCAAGCACTACAACTTTGGTATAGGAAGTTCTCCATCGAATATTGTTTGAAAAAAATCAAAAATTTGAATTTTAAAATCTGTGAAAAAATATTTGAGGCATTAAACAACTTCAATTAAAACTTATTTTTTGAGGAATAAAAAAAAACTTATCAATAGCAAACATGTAGATTAGGTCATCCACTACAACTTTTGCTATTGACTATGTGAACATTCTGAGTCATTTAGAAATTACAAATTTTGAATTTCAAAATATATGAACTTAAAACACATATTTGCGACTCTAAAAGACTTCAATGTCAAAAACCTTTCAACTACAAAGTTATAGATTGTATTGAGAACTACAACATTGGTATAGGCCATGTCAACATCCAAGTTTGTTTGAAACTTTTAATTTTTCAAAATCTATGAACTTAAAATAATATTTTTGGGCTCTAACTAGTTTCAAATAAAAAACTTCTCAACTACAAAGTTGTAGATCAAATTGAGATCTACAATTTTGATATAAAATTTGCTCGATGTTTTGTAACTGTCCTAGAGTTGCTCTTTCTTTTCGAGCATTTTTGGTGGGGAGCTGAAAATGGCCGACGCAAAGTGCAGTGGATCCCATGGGAGAAGCTAGTGCTGCCAAAGGCTTTTGGCGGTATGGGTTTTAAAGATCTTCGCTTGATGAACCAAGCAATGCTAGCTCGTCGGGCATGGAGACTCTCTTGCGTTCCCAGATAGCCTTTTGTGCAAGGATTCTGAAAAGCCAAATATTTCCCAAATAGCAAGCTGTTAGATCGTGCACCGGCCCGGGTGAAGCATCACAGACATGGCGTGCAATTGAGTATGGCCTGGAATTGTTGAAGCAGGGTACCATCTATCGTGGTCGGTGATGGCCGAAATATTCAGATATGGCGGGACAACTGGTTACCTAGAGGTCATGGTCTGAAACCGATTGGTCCAAGGCGCCTTGCCGACTTCGCTGGGTACATCAGCTGATTGATGACAATGGTTCATGGGACGAGACATCTATTCGCAGGTATTTTTACCCTTGTGATGCTGCTGAGATTTTTAAGTTGAAATTACCTGCGCATGATACATCAGATTTTGTGGCCTGGCATTATGAAAAACTGGTTATTTTTCGGTTCGTAGTGCATACAAGCTTGCTGTCCGGAATGTCTATGATGTTGGAAATTTGGGCCCTAGCTCGAACCCAGAACAAAGGAAGGTCTGCATGGAAGAAACTGTGGCAGGTTAAGGTACCATCGAAAGCCAATGTTTTTGCCATGAAGATTGTTAATAATGGTTTACCTACTAGAGTAAATAAGAAGTACCGTCATTTGGAGGACCAAGATGTGTGTCAGCTGTGTGGACAGCAAGCTGAAGATGCCTATCACGCGCTGGTGCGCTGCCCCCACGCTTTGGCACTGCGACAAGCTATGCGAGGCTACTGGTCCTTTGCCGTCAGAGCGGGATCTAGCTAAGAATGATCCTCAATGGTTGTTGATGCTGGTATACCATTACTCTTTGGAGGTTTTGGCCAACCTGTTCATGTTGATGTGGCACACCTGGAGTATTCGAACAAGGTAATACATGAAAATGCAAATACTTCTGTTACTTCCTCAGTCAAATTCCTCACACGTTATATGGAGTCATTGCTTGTTAGCCGGCAGCAAAATACACCTATGGATCTGAAAGGGAAACAAAGTATGGTTCGGGCTCCTCAGATATGTGCTCAAGGGAAGCAGGTACGCCCAAATGAAAAATTACGATGGATCGTGCCATTGCAGGGTACTTTCAAGATTAACGTGGATGCCGCTTTTAATCCATGTTCTGGAGAGACCGCTGTGGGAGTGGTTATAAGAGATTGGGAAGGAGTTCTTAAACCAACAGCTTGGCGCACTATTCCAAATTGCAGGGACGCCGAGGAAGCTGAAGCTCGAGCTTGTCTCGAGGGGATCAACATGGCGCTCAGGTGGCCGGATGTTCCCATGGTACTTGAATCGGATTGCCAAACGGTGGTCACCAAGCTCCATGATAAGAAGCGTGATCTTTCCATCATCTGGCAGGTCATAGCAGAGGCGCATGATTTGAGTAATGAGTTATGTAAGTTAGATATAGTTAAGATTAGTAGGTTTCAAAACATTGTAGCTCATGAGTTGGCACAATTTGCTATTAGGTCTAAGGATTGTCGGTGTTTTTTTGCTTTTTTTTTTCAGAGTGGGTTACGTCCCTCTCTTGTAAGGATGTTACTTAATTTTTAATAGAGTTTACGTTCCGCAAAAAAAAAAAGAGTTGCTCTTTCTTTTGCCTGTTGCTTAGTTAATACCTCGGTGTTCCCTGCCCCTGCTCCATGCTTTCTCCCTCCCCTTTGCTCTGGTAGCATTAGTCTTTCTTCCTCTTTTCTTTTGGTAAGCTCTCCTCTACTTGTTCTTTTCTTTTTTATATAAAAGTTTTTTCCAAGACATGGGGCTTGTCTTCATCCAAATTCATATGTAAAAGTTATAAATTATTTTATGATGCAACTACTATTTTTTTAGAGATAGGCCTCTTAAGATGCATGCCTCTGTTAATTGATTTTTAGAGATGGACACTTAGAATTGCCTCCTCTGTTAATAGCATTTTCAGAGACAGGCATCTTAAGATGCACATCCCAGAAAATTGATATACAGAGACAGGCGTCTTGATAATTTACATATGCGGACACCATAGAACGTGCACCTCGGTAAATGATTTTCAGAGGTGGGCATCTGCATGGAAGCCGCCTAACCATTTATGGAAGTGGTCTCTAGATGTGTCGTCCTCTATTAATCAGAGAGGTTGTGTTCTAAAATCATTTTTGTGGTAGTGAATCTAAGTTAAATGAATAATTTATGCTCTCATGTGACTTGGAACTCTTATCATGTCTAGGGTCTGCCCTAGTGTCCAAACACCCGAAATGACCAGGTGGATGGGTCATGGGTATACGACAAACAACCAAATATAGCCCTCGAAAGAGAAACTAGACACTATTGTACATATTGGATAGTCCTATGCTCAAAAAATTGCATGGATCGACTGGACAGTCATATATTCACTTAACTGTTCTATGTTGAACATAGGCTATAATTGTGCATTTGTCTATAACCCCTTGCACTGAACTCTAATTTTGATCAACTTATGCTCCAAAGAAATCTTATGAAATGCTCTACAGGATTCTAAAATCTATTCAATTTGAAGCTAAAGAAAACTCGTTGTGTCTAGTGCACATGATTTTTCATGACCAAACTGTCTAGTCCATTAACTTTTTTCAGACATGGAATGACCCTAATTTTCTGGTGCTAACACAATTTTCTGATTCATTAAAAATCTAGACCGTAGGACCACTCGGTATTGCTTTCTTTGTTTTGTTTTGATTTTTTTTCAAACTTTGCTTGTTCCCTTGCATCCATGGGACATAATAAATAAGCCTCTGAAATCACATCTAATCAAACATGTTAGTACAAGTGATTATGTTGTCACTTTAATCATGAAAACCACGAAGTATATAGCATGGGCCATGTTGGCTACAATTGATCCACTGTATATCCTCTACAAAGCATAGCTCAGTGGGACCTACTAACAAAAGCATGGATATCAAAATCTAGTTGACATTTTGAGGTAATTTGTTATGGATATTTGACCATATATACTAATATATGTCCTTCCCATTTTCTTACAACATTATTATTAATTCCAGTACTAAAACCTTAGTTTGTGTGATGAGTTCTACAAGGTAGCTATCTGGAATCTATTATCTATATATTCCTTTCTTTCTAAATTGTAAGGTGTTATACATTTTTCTAGATATAATTTGGAACTGAGTGAATATTTTTATTTTCCTGTGTACCATGGTTTTATGAAGAATATTTTCAAATAAAAATATAAACCATCTCAGATGTTGTCATGCCTCGCCTTCAACTGGCAGATTTCAGATGAAAAGATGACGGAGAGAGTCACGGAATTGAAAGTGGAGGTAATTGGTCTTTTGAGGCTTGCAAGGATCTCATGGAGAAAATGAACCTAGTAGATGTGCTCCAACATCTGGGGATAGATCACCATTTTAAGGAACAGATAGCCGCAGCCTTAAACAACATTCAAGGAGCTGAATTCAATAGCTCAAGTCTTCATGAGGTTGCCCTTTCGTTTTCGCCTGCTAAGGCAGCACGGGTTTTGGGTTTCTGCAGGTGATCTTAATCATCTTATGTGATATTACATGAATACTTAAGTACATATTTGTTACAAAAGAATTATATATCTTACATGTACATTGTAGATGAATTCGAAAAGTTCAGACAAGAAGATGGGAGCTTTACCAGTGACCTAACTAACGACCCAAAGGGCTTGTTAAGTTTATACAATGCAGCTAACCTTTTAAATCATAACGAGGAAGTACTTGAAGAAGCGCTCCTATTTGCAAGGCACCATCTGAATTGATACAAAGTGGTCTCAAGTCCCCTTTAGCAGAACAAGTCGGTCGTTCCTTAAAATACCATTACCAAGGGCCTTCAAGAGGCTTGAAACAATATCTTATATCCCAGAATACAGTGTCGACCCAAGGTACAACCCTTCCATATTGGAGCTTGCCAAGCTAGATTTTAACCTCCTGCAGCATCTTCACCAAAATGAACTAAAGACAATAACTCAGTAAGTGTTTTAGACATTGCGTCTCTCTCTCTCTCTCTCTCTCCACACACACAAACGTTCTTTAGACTGATAACTATGCGTACTTAATTTTTACCAGGTGGTGGAAGGATCTTTCTGAAGACATTGGACTAGAATACGTGAGGGATAGAATTGTTGAGTGTTACTTTTGGGCTTATAGTGTGTACTATGAGGAAGAGTACGCACGTGCACGGATGATCCTCGCCAAGTTGTTGATGCTGACATCTTTGTTAGATGACACTTATGATGATCATGCTACTTTAGAGGAGTGTCGGGAGCTCAACGAGGCTATAGAAAGGTAGTTTTTTAGGTTTAATTTCCGTAGCCTTCACATAAAAAAGAAAAATAAACGTCCCATAAGGATGAGATGGTGTTTGTTTTTTTGCAAAAATAAAAGAGATGATTGTGTTTGGTGTGAGTTGATGATCATTTTATCAATGAAAATAACCCGGTAGCCTTAATGCTTGGCATAAATGCAGATGGGATGAGAGTAATATTTCATTTCTTCCTGAGTACTTGAAGAAATTGTTTCTCAAGGTGTTAACGAACTTCACAGAATTTGAGGATGAGTTGGAACCACATGAGAAATACCGCATTGCTTACCTTAGGAAGATGGTACGCACGCATCAAAACTTGCATCCCCCCCTTTTACCTAATGACTCTATTTTCTGTCTTCCTTTTATAGCACTGCAGAGATTGTAAACCTTATTTTGTAAACCTTTCTTCAAAGAAAGGGCACAATAATTAGTTCACTGTAGCACTACTGAGATTGTGAAATTTGAAAAGTTTGTAGCGTCTAACATATAGAGCTCCTTTTGAGGTGGAAACAGAAGATGTAGGTCGTTTTCACGTCGAGATTCAAGTTATCAAGACGCCTGTATGATTCTTCTTATAAATGCTAAGACTGTTTCCTTTTTTTTTTGGCACATCCAGTTCCAGTTTATATCCAAAAGTTACCTCCAAGAAGTTGAATGGTGCCACCAGGACTACATACCAAGTTTCAGTGATCATGTGAAGGTGTCCACTGCATCTGCAGGTATTGAACTGATATGCGTTGCCCTGGGGCATGGGTGATGTAGCAACCAAGGATGTATTCGAGTGGGCCATTGGTAGCAATAATGATGTCATAAGAGCATGTGCAGAGGTGACACGCTTCATGGATGACATGGCAGATTTTAAGGTATACATTAAAATTTACTCCTATTTCAAAGCTGAAAGAAGGCCTTTAATTTAATCTATTGGATATTATAAACTTAAACTCAAAAATAGGGCGAGAGGCCACATATGTGTATATACTCCCTCTAATATTTATGACAACAAATTAGTATCACTAATATCATGAAATAAATATATTTTCATTATGTACTTGTTTGGTGTCATAGATGTTGTTATAATTTCCTAATTCCTATAAAGTTGAACAAACTTAAGATAGTTTGACTTAGTGTGAATCTAGGAATTGATTTATTTTGGGATGGAGGGAGTATCCGAAAGATAGATTGAAGGGGTTGTCTCTTGAAAAATTGAAAAGGAATAGATCAACTGAGACATCACAGAGAATTTAATGACAATATATACATGAACATGAACGGGGAGAGGGCTAGAATTGGCAACCCATAGACATTCCATGGAAAGGGGCAACACTCCAGTGGTGAAACAATCATGAATCGACATCTAAAAAGTATATTTGATTTCACAGTTGATTAAAGTAAAAAAAAAAAAAAAAAAAATAACCAGTCTACATGCTTTTCACAGAGAGGAAAGAACAAAACGGATGTAGCCACTAGTGTCGAATGCTACATGAAGGAGCACAATGTCACAAGCGAGGTTGCCCTGGCCAAGATTATTTCCTTTGTTGAGGATGCATGGAAAACACTAAATCAAGCATTCATTGAGTATCATGCTCTACTTCCGATTGTGCAATGAGTCACCAACTTTGCAATAAGCATGATGCTAATTTTCCACGACAAGATAGATCGTTATACAAACAGCGAGGAACTTAAGGAAACGCTGGAAAGCCTATTCGTCAAGCATATTCCCCTCTACTAGAGGATGAAAAAAAAAAAGTTCGTCACTTGGGAGTGACACATGCTTCAAATAATCGCTCAGTCTGGCTCCATATGTATGCACTATATGATTTCATAATAAAGGGAATATATATTGTAGTATTTCTAAGCTTTGCTTACCATGTCATCTATATTGTGTACGAGATGTACGTAATATATACAAACCTAGCTTGTAAGCTTGATAAACATGAGGATGCAGTACATGGGAATCAAAATTATGTTGTGTTTGTTCTTATGTATGTTCATTTATGCCAGCAATTCATAATTTTGAAGATGGAGCATATACGGCCAATACATAAGTTATCACCCTTAGATTCGTAATATTGCTGATAAATTGATTGCCCTTCGAAAAATATATAAAAATATGGCCCCTGGTTGTGTTGAGTACGCATGGTTCTTAAACTCATAATAGAGCTCGATTATTGTTAGCAGTGAACACTTTTACTCCTATAGAGAGAGGTGTGTCCAAAACCATCTGTTTTGTTGCCATTTTAGCTTTGGCAGCATCGAAGCGATGCGTGTATCACCATGCAGAGATGTGCACCTTGCATCGACGGCTGGTATGACATAACGGAGGGAGAGACAGCGATTGCAGGTGAGATTCTACGCACGAATAATTGAAATCGACCACACGAACTTCAAAAATTGATGACGGGACAGGAACTTAAGATATCTGATCCCCTATATTGATAGTAGCCATACGCTGATCCACACAACTCATCAACCACAACGAGAACTTCCAATGAATCTGCTTCATGACCGGGAAATGCAGTATTGCTTCAAACCCAACAGACTTGACCAACTCCTTCGTTGCATCAAGCCTAGAAACCACTTCATGAATCAGCCTAACTGAACATCGAGACGCAAATGACCCACACTCGAATATTGAACTGTCAATAGGAAGGTAACCAGTTCCTACATAACAAAGTTCTACATCATAAATCCAATACCAAAATTAAATGGTCTAAGTAGAAACAGTTCATAATCTGCGATATGCAACACAGGGTTTGACCAAGCCACAAAATGCTTATGCAAACCCTAGGATACACCTGCCCCGCAACATTTACAACCTACCCAAAACAACTGCAAAATGAAGCACAAAGCTGTACAAACCAACTGGGATTTCAAGGATGCGCCCTAAATCTGAATGCCCGTGGCAAAGAAATTGATATATACAACTAGCATCTAAACTGCAATTGAAGGTAAAGCGAATACTTATAACCGATAATATGGGCGATTCCACGCACCTGCTTGCCCACGCGTTGAGATTTCCCTAGATTTATGCGCAGGAACATATCGAGCAGCATCCGAATGGACCAATGCAGCAGCTACCACACTCTTCAGTCTCTTCCTGCGATCCCCCATCAATCCAATGAACAAGATCTGTAAAATCAGCCTAGGAGAATCTTTAGGGTTTAGGAACGATTCAGGGAGACCGGATTGGGAAGTTATTTAGAAATCAGGGGCGCTTCCTCTAGAAGATACAGAACAGGACGGCCTCAATAACGACCACCAAACCTGATGTTGCTACAGTACTCATATTGAATATGCCTTCAACTAACAACAAAACAGGGGCGCTGTAACGAGACGCACATCACCGTAACAATACTAGACAAGACACTAATCAAATAGAGTCTTACCTTTCAACGCTATCAACGCACATATTTTCAAGAAAAACGAACGATGGCTAATGATGGTGATATATGTGCACGGCGACACAGGCACCTTTGGCGGCATCGGTGGCGGTCCAACTGATGGCAAGGGCCTTGCCAGGCCATTGATGAACCCTAGGGCCAAGTAAAAGAACGTTCTGTACAAGAGGAACCTAAACGTCGATGCTTGCCGTACCTGAATCAAGCTCGCCAGCGGTAGATCGCGCGGTTGTCGTGGAGTCCGTCTCCTATCCTCGCGTCGCGATGAAGAACCGCGGTCAACAGCGACTGCCTTCGCGGGAAACTTCGGTGCGGGAACCACAACTGGGGGCATGAACGTGGATACCGCGAGGATAGGAGCGATGGCGCCGTGCGTATTTTTGCGCACGAGAGCAACTTTTTTTAAAATGCCAAAAGATTGGTAAGTGTTTTTGGAAACCGTTGGAGGGGACTTTTTTAACTTTTTTTTTTCAAGAAAATCGGATTTGGAGCTAGTATTGGGAAACGTTGGAGTTGCTCTAAGGAAATGGAAATTAAGAGGAATTGATTGTTACCATTTTTCTATTTGGTTGGCCATCACATGTTTTCCTGTTAGCGAGCGAGAGCGGCAAAGGACGGAGCCAGAATTTGCGGGCCGGGTATGCCAATTAAGGTTGCTACTACAGAACGGTGCCCGCCTTGTCGTCGCCGCTCCTTCGTGCTAGGACTAGGAGGAAAAGGGGCAAGGCCTCACGATAGGAGAAAGGGAAAGGGGGTTGAATGGGAACTGGTGGCTGCTTCGGCCGTTGAGGGAGGTGGCACTGTCATGCGGCCGTCGTGGGTATGCCAAGGCATAAGAGGCATACCCCCGGCACTATCTTGGCATAAGGGGCATACCCCGGCTTATCATGGGAGTGGGTATGCCATGGCATAAGGGGCATGAACGGAGATAGCCAACTAGCTTGGCGTGCATGGAGACTTATTGAGAGAGAGGTATCGAAACAAAGTGTCTTAATAAAATACTAAGCTAAGAAAGCACAAGTGCTCTTTCTAGAGCTGTCGTCGCCTTCTCCCAACCACCACTGCTGCCCTCTCCTGAAAACACCGCTTGGTCCCTCCTCCCCTTCCTCCTCTCCCTAACTGGCGATCTCTCCATTGGACAGAGAAGCAGGACCCGGTCCCTTTTTTCTTCTTAGTTTTAGATTAGGTTTTGTAGATTGTTGTTGATCTAGCATAACTAGAATTTTAGACTTCACCATTTTAGCTTTCTCCTAGTGACGTGGACTTCTTTTTAGTGTTCTAGCATTTAAAATTTAGTACAAATTTCCCTCGTAAATGCCTCCCAATGAATTTTCATGTGCTATAACTAGTGGTAGTATTTTATTGCTACTTTAAAAATTCCACCATTTTTGTAGCAAGGGTTTGGTTGTAGTGCCATCGACAGGTGGTGATGATGATGGTACTTTTGAATATGGTCTCTGCGGTTCTGTACCTACCTCGACGACGTTTGATCTGGCGTCGACGAAGGACCAGTGAGAGTTTAGTTTGTCCAATCTATTGATCTTCTTTAAATCTTGGCAGTTGATGTGCTTATGAGAGAAATCAGTTGGTTGGCTTTTGATGTGGCGATTTTTGCTTCTTCTTTTGTCTATTCTACCACAAGGTCTAGAACCTTCAACACTATGTTTTGATGCTGAAGGACTGTTAGCATGTTCCTCCAAACAAAGTTCATTTTTGTTTTTCTTTGAGATATGACAATTGCTACGGTACTCCCAAGTGATTGTGGACCATCTATTTTTCCGATCAAACGGTCAAGATCATCTATTACCTCCTAGGAGGAGGTAATAGTATTTATTTTTTTTTTATAAAAATAGGGTAAATAAGGATAGTTTTAACCCCAAAAAAATCTTATTTGTAGATTCTGTTGACGCATGCGTAATCTTCAAGTGATATGGTATTTTTTTTTTATTTTATTCTTAATATTCATTGCCTTATAATTTTATACGTGACTATCCCTTGAGGCAATTGCATGATTTTTTTTTTGGAAATGTCTCTCATGTTAACTCCAAATGTGATGATATTTTTCCTAAAATTTTCTAAATTTTTTCTTAAGTTATTATGCTCTTAGTGCTATTATTTTAAGAGCTCTTTTACAATACTTGGATTTTCCTCCCATTTCCTCTCATTTCCTCACTGTTTTTTATTTTTTTTGTAAAAGGGTACGTGGGTCATTTTGGACCTCTCCCACTCTTCCACGGTTCCAACCCGACCCCCAGCCCCCGCCGCCATCGCCCGTCCGCTCCCTCCTCCTCCCGCACCTGCATACCCCTCCCCGGTCATGCCTCGCCCTCGCCCTCGCAGTGGCTGAATCCGCCGCCGCAGCCGCCCTCTTCATTGCCATCGCCCCGCCCGCCGCACCGCCGAGATGACGCCGTTGCCAACCCCATCGCGACCAGCAGCTCACGTCCCGCGGCGAGAGAAGAGAATCAACTCTCCAGGAGGTCAAGCCGCCGCTCCCAGCCGGCAGGCACGGTGACCTCGAGGTCGACGACCTTGTCCCTACGGCCGTGACACCACCGCAACCGCCCGAGAAGATCCATCGGGCATGATCTCCAGCCCGCCCTTCTTGAAATTGGTATGACATTTTTTTCTGATTGTACACGCCGCATGCCATTCAAATCGTGTTGTGTGCTTCCTGAAATTGGTAAGACATTTTTCTGATTGTAATAGCTTTGGTGGGCAGAGCATATTTATGGGCCATGATTTCATGATTTCATTCCTTGTGGAAGTTCATTAGTGCAGTGTGGTTATGTATGTATTTTCATAAAGATGGTACCCACTGGCCTGCTACCACTACTGTTATCCCCTGATTGATATGCTTTCTGCTTACTGTTTTAACCTGGGAGGACTTGTCCTTGCGCTCTTGTTACAGTTTGCGCAAACACTATTTTGAATGTGCTGTCTGAACTTGCTAGACTCCGAGCTGTTCTACTTCTACCTAGTGTCTTGGTAGTCGAAATCTTTGCTTCTAGTTCGCTAAATATTTGCACTTGTTTAGTCTAGTTTCATTCTGTTGAATAGGAAAATATGATGAGAAGATTAAAGAATGCAAAAAGCAATTGTTTTGTCTGTTCTTGTAAGTACTCTACAAATCGCTGAATTACTTGATCACATTCTTTTACTTTTGCTATAAGTGTATTACTGCTTTTGCATTAAGGTCTGGTAGGTTAACTTCTCTGAGGTGACCAAGATTTCACATCAAGAGGTTTATATCTGTAAAAATCTGAAAACCAGTGATTCCTGGAGAACCAGTAGCATTCAGGCAGTTGCCGATTGATGAGATTTATAATAACAACATTAGTGTCCCTAGGCTACACTACTGTGTTTTTCTGCTTTATATCAATAGAGACTGCCACTGACTTGTGCTGCTTGTTAAAACTTAAAAGAAAACAACGTTAGTTTATGCAGTACTCACCCAAATCAGTGAAAGTTTAATTGCTAGCATTGTAGGTTAAGTCAAGCTATTTGGCCTTATTGCCTCCTCTTTTTTTTTTCCTTTCCTGATATGCATGATATAGTTGGCCTTCTTGCATAATGCACAATGCCCACTTTAGTTTTTTTTTTTTCCCTTGAGGCCTTAATTACGTAGTACTAGTACTCTTCAAACTCCTATACTAACACTATTTGGATTCCTGGTTCGGTGACCTGTGGTAGGCTCAAATTACTGAACTTTAGCTTTTATTGTTTCCCTGTTCTGCCATTTGGCAATCTGTCAGGGTTTTGAGCAGGGTGTACATCGCTGCTGACACCTCTCACTATCAGTAAGATATCCAAGTTAGCAGTTAACTTTTTCTTTGGCGGTAAGATATCCAAGTTAGCAGTTAAGTTGTTGTCTCATGTTTTCCAATTAAAATAGCATCATAATCTCAACGACCAGTAAGCCTACCCATTTTGGAGTAAGAATCGGCTTGCAAGCCAGCAGCTCCTGCTGTGTGAACTTGGAATCTGCACATAAGAATTTTGAGTTACGTCACAGGCTTAGCATTTGTCACATAAGAATGGGTTTTTCGTAATGGGCCAGGGGAAAAAATTTCCTCCCCGCTTCCTCCGCAAAATGTGAGGATTAAGACCAAACGTAATTGCATTTTCGGAGTTCTATCCTTGCACCACTGAAATCTTCCTTGCCTTATTGCCACTGAAATCTTCCTCTGTGCCATGAAATTTGCAAAAACGAAGGCAAGGCCATATGAATTACAGACTCCCCTCGCTGAAATTCTATCCAGCAAAAAGCACGCTCTAATGAATTACATTACGAAAAAAAACTTTAACTTATTATGCGAGCACAAACAGTACGTTGTCAAACTCGCTGGATTCCCTCCTGCATGCGGTGCGGCCCGTGAATAGGGTGACGGGGTTTTGCTTTTTATTTCATTTATTAATTCCCTCACCTTTTGCATGCGGGAAAAAATCCCGTGAATAGGGGGTTGGGGGTTTTATTTTTTATATTTCATTTATTAATTCATTTAGTAATTTGTCAACGATCCGCATCGAATAGAGATATTACCTCCCTAATAGGTAAATGGAGTACCTGAGCAATGCCCTTGAGATATATAATATACGAAACACTCTTTAAAGTGTTGAATATAAAAAGTTACCAAGCATTCGAACCATCGTGGATCTATAGTCCATAACATAAAAAAAAGGAGGAAAAAAAACTATGAGAGTATAAGAATCTAAGATGATATCTCTCCAAAAGTTAATGAACCTGTGGTACATTTTGCTGTAATATAATTATTTTTTCATAAACATTGCTTGTTAAAATTAGAAAAGATTTGACTCTTACAGATCTGGCTAGAAATTCCTATATTTAAGACTGACGAAGTATGTTGCACTCTAGGGACACGTAGCATTTTATTCTCGCGCTGACGCGTGCGCGCAACTAAATAAGTTACACAGATCTCCAAAATCAAGCCCCTTGACATCCAATTTCCAGGAGCTCTATATATGTGTCTCAGTGCTTGTGCTTAGGCTTCTTGACGATCATGACGGTGCAGTGCGCATGGTGCGTGCAGTAGTCGCTCACGCTCCCAAGGACAGCCCTGCATATATTGCATGCACGAGTTTAACCAATCTTAAATTCCGTGGAAAATATATACAACAAGCTCATATATAGCATGCATCAAAGAGCTCCTGACCTCTTCCACTTGCTGTAGCCATGGCAGCCGACGACGAGGATGTCGGCATGGTGCCGATCAACCGCGTCGCAGATGACGCCCTGGCGTCGCCCTCGATGGCTTCGTAGCTGACGTCGACCACCTCGGCGCAGAGCCCCTTGGCCTTGTCCATGACCCTGGCGACGGTGCGCTTGAGGTCGGCCTCCACCGTGGGCAGCAGGTCCACGGAGCCGACGCCGGCGATGCCGATGACGGACGCTGCGGGGGCTTGGAGGTGAGCACCACCAGGTGGTACTGCTGCGCCTGCGGCTGCCCGGCCGCGAAGAAGTGCTGCAGCGTCCACTCTAGCGCGTAGTAGCTGTGGTCGCTGTCGTCGATGCCCACCACCATCACCGGCTTCCCTGATGATGAGGATGACAATGAGCCTCCTCCGGCTGCTGCCTCCGTCGCCCTCCGCCATGACTTCAATTTGATCTCTAGGTCGCTGGTCGATCGTCGATGGCCGGCCGCTGTGGCTGATTGTGATTGATGGACAAAACAGGGGAACAAGGTAAGGACGATGGCCTCTCCGAGCAGCTGGGACAAGCTAAGCGGCCGGGAGGAAACTCCGGAGAGCGGGAAACGCTTGATGTCCACGTTCGCACAAACCTCTCCTCTTTTTCTTAAGAAACCATAAAGCTCTCTTTTTTAGAAACCGGGAAATATATTACATAAACCTATTAAAGTTTACACCAAATCTTACAAAACTCCTCTCAAGCAGGGACGGAGCTGACGGCCGGGCGGGCGGGCTCAAGCCCGCCCCCCTACCGCGACGTTAGAAGGGGAAGCCCCCCTGAGCCCCACCTCGAATTTGAGCCGCCGATCCCTAGCTTGGAGGGCTGAGATTTAATTTTTTTTTCTAATTGGGTCAACCAATAATATAGTCTTGTCAAGGTCCAATGAGAAAACCCTACCCAAATTCCAATTCCCCACCCCAGCGCCGCATCCTCATCCTCTCGGGCGCCGACAAAGACGACCTCCGCGACGCAGTGGGCAGGGCTGATGCCGTGCTCGGGACGATGAGGGCGGGCACCGCCGTGCAGGGGCGAAGGCCGCCCCGCCGGTGGGAGGGCAGGGCGCCAAGGCGATGCCGCCGCCCTCGCCGGGATCGCCGCATCTCGCCGCCGCAGCGCCAGCAAGGTGAGCTCCGAGCCTCGTGAATTCTTTTCGGTGAAAATGATTCAATTGAATATTGGATGATTGAATTGAATGTTTATTGTATGATCTCATTGACCTAATCTTGATACTACCCACCGTTGCAACGGCTTCAGCTTGAGAGGATATTTTCAGCATTGAACACTATAAAGACGGATTTGCGTAATAAAATGGGTGATGAATGACTCAATGACTTGATGATATGCTATAATGAGAAGGCGATATTTAGGAAGATTGATAATGAAAAGATCAAAAGCGGTTTCAAGCGTTGAAAGAGCGCTTGTATGTATATCTGAGCAAATAGCACAAAGCACGAGGCCCGGCCCGGTGCCCATTTTTTTGCCCGCCCAAACACGCCCCGCCCAATTTGATCCGGTGCGGCCGCCCGTACCCATTGCAGGTCGGGCCTGGGCTGACCCATCGGCACATGGGCTAGCACGGCCCGCCCGGATTTTTGGCGAGGCCCGCTAGTGGCTCGCTCGGTTGGAGGGAGGCAAGCGGGCGGCGCCTGTGCGCTGATAAAAGCAGCCTCCCCCGCTCCCCCCGCCGCCTCCCCAACCCTAATCCACCCCTCGCCTCCCAACCCTAATCTACATCGACCACACCACCGCGCCGCCAATTGAGTCACAACCGCCCGCCGCTCATGCCTCCGGGGCTGGATCCTCCTTCTCCGCGGCACCTCGGCAAATCGGATCTTCTTCCTCCTCTCATACTTTCTTCTCCCCCTCCCCTCTCGGTCTCGGTTGTCTCGTGCTGGTTGCTGCCGTCCGCCGTGTGCGTCCACCCCCTCCCTCTCCGCGCCGGGCTCCGGCTATGCAGAACACCATTTCCCTAGCCCTCCCCTCTACACCTCCTTGTGCGTGCTCGTGTCGAAGCCTTAACCCTAGCCTTCTTCTCATTTGCAGGTCGCCGGCCAAGATCTGGTGCCGCGTAGCCATTGAGGAGCGGTGCCGGCATGCCTCATGACGAGGACGAAGCGGTGCGTGCGTCTTGAGCGGAGAGGCGGACGTCTTGAGGAGGACATGGCGGCCTCCAACGATGGTGCAGATGTGGGCATGACCATCAATCAGGAGAGTTTTACCAAGATAGGTTTTTAATGAGGCGGCATTGCACTCACAGCTCAAATTTCTGTTATCTCAATCTTTTCTGTGTTTGAAACTGTGAATCTGTGATGGTTTGATGTTTTAAACTATGAGAATGTGAATGCTGTTGAAATTCTGAAAAAAGTGTGTGTTTTCTGTGAAACGGTTTGGGCCGCCCGCTTTGCAAGTTGGGACCGTGCTAGCATGGGCATAAATGGCGCAAAAAATAGGCCCGTGGGCCATGCTTGGGCTAGACCCTGGGCACGGTTGGTGTACAGGCCCGGCACGGTGGCACGACGGGCCAAACGTGCCCATGCCTAAACAGGTCGTGCCTGGCACGGGCCCGGGCTGCGTCGGGCCAGGCCGCCCATTGCTTGGTATGAATAATTTGTCTCCTTTTTCATGATGTAGTAGAGTTAAGTTGCTATTGCATTTTGTTCAGCACGTCCTAAAAATTCCGTGGCTCCGTCCCTGCTCTCAAGCAAAATAAAAGTAAAACCTAGTCCTTGCACGATCATAGTCCTCTCGGTTGACCTCCTTGTCGGTGATCAGAGCAATCTGCAGCTTGAAGCCAAACCGTTCTGGATGATAGCTCTTCACAAGTTTTCGATGCCATCATGAGTCGCATATTGAGAGCATCAACATGCTGTAAGCTCATTGAACGTCCTGGCAGAAGAAGATGGCCGATGACCATCACATCGCCGGTAAAACAAGCAATCTGGCGCCTCAAAGGCCACCAACAACCCTGACTCACGGGAGAGAGATACAAACCGAAGGGAAATAAAATCACCTAAGAATGTGGGATCCAAACCCAACCCGGTTTCTCCACGGGTTGGTACCTTCTAAAATTTCTCCATACATCCATTGTCGTATTCTGGTTTCCATGTCTAGCACTATCGTTAGGAGGAGGGAGTTTGCGCAGCTCAAAAGATGTTAGGAATGATTCAAATGTCCAAGAGGGTGAGCCATGGGCCGGCCACCAAGTATTTATATGCCACACAAATAAATAGAGCTGTTGGTGGCCAAAAGGCAGCCTTTGGCAGACGGGCTGACCGGACGCTTTGGGTCTAGTGTCCGGTCGATCGACAAACTCCTGGGCCCACAAGCTAACGAGCCAAACCCAGCTTCCGGGTCGTAGCGTCCCGTCGCCGACTGGATGCACCGGGTCGGCCAAAGTGCCGATTTCGACCCTTACCGAAGTGACCGACCCCCCGCCGACCGGACGCCCCTGGGCCGGGGCCATCGTCTGGTCCAGCGTCCGGTCGTTGTTCCTCTGCGAAATGTTGCCGTTTCTCCATCGCCTTTGCTTCGACATGCTATCCATTAAGTATACCAACTTGAGCACGAGGGTTAGCATGTTTTCGCTACCAACTTGCATCCGGCGCAATAGAAAATAAGCATTTCATTTTCTCAAAAGCACCGATGCAGAAGACAAGATCGATGACATACCCATCGATGATGAGACCCCCACAAAAGATATCACCATTAATCACCACATGCACCTCAGACACAGCACCAGGTCTCGCTCACTATGAACACACACAATAGCATAGAAACTTTGGAAGGGACAAAAGCTTACCAATGATATCTCCATCGATAAGAAATTCAACCTTATTCTAGGTAAGACTACTCTATTAGAAGGGTAATATACATTACACACGGATCCACCGTTCTCCGAGCACATCGGTGACAAGAGGTCACCGACAGTGAGGGAAAGCAGCAGATCCGGCTGGAAATTAAGAAATCGCCGGCGCATCGCCTCTCTCTACTGTTGGGGAACGACACTTCGAGAGGATGCGGGTAGGTAGGTTCTACAAAACTCTCCTCTTGGAGGGCCAAACCGCTTCAGGCCCGGCTGTGGTACTTACCGGACATGGCAAATGGCACTAGGAGCATCTCCTTGGAGCCCAGCCCCTAGTTGCCACCACGATGGGCCAACGGCTAGCTTTTTAGCCCACGAGCTGCATCCACGCAGGCCTCTCCAACTCCCCCGCAGCTGCACTTCTCTCCAGTCTCCACTATTCCACCTCAGTCCGGTCTCGCCCGGCCTGCCGCCACTCCTAGACGCACAAAGTCGCAACCGGCCTCTACTTTCTCCCTCTCCATAGCGTTGCGTGCGTGCGGCGGCCGTGAGGCGTGAGGGGGCTCACTGACGCCGTGACTGGAACAAAGACGGTCGGCTCCGGCCGCTCCAGCCTCTAGGCAGCACCAATGCAGAGCGACGCCGCTGGCTCGCAAATCGCACTCTGGCAGTGCGGCACTGCCCCGCACTACTGGAGCTGCCTTCTTTCCCGCGGAGTGGGGCGCCACGGAAAAGCCCTTTCCCCCACGGGAAAGGGTTTCCCGTGAGTTCCTCACGGCATCGAGGTCACAGAAAGAAGGGTTCGCAAAGAGCCTTTCCCGTGTTGATTAAGAGGAATATAAATTTTTTATTAATTTTTTAAAAAATTTCAATCACTTGTAGTTCAAATTTGGCTTCATTTCAAAAATTGCCGTAAAAGAGAATAATTACCTAAATATACCAAATAAAGTAAAAAAAAATTACCAAAATTGAACATAAAGTGCCATATGATGTATAGGAAGTGTAGAAAAAGTTCGGAGCCCAAAAATGAAATAATAATAATAATAAAGGTACAACCTTTGCCGTGAGCGGAAAACCCCGCTCACGGCAAAGGGTGGTTCTTGCCTAAGGCTGCCACTTGCTCACGGCAAAGGGGGCTCACGGGAAAGTCTTTCCCATGAGCTGCACGGAGGGCCGACGGCAAAGAGTGACGGAGCACCGACGGCCCCCGGCTGTGCCCTTTCCCGTGAGCTCACCCACACGGGCCACGGCGTGGGGCGTGGCCTTGCCCGTGAGCAGGCCCTCACGGCAAAGACTCTTGCCCGTGTGTGTGGAGTTTCCCCGTGAGCCTCCTTGCGTGCTTTACGGGAAAGAGGGGCCTTTCACGCGAGTGGCTGACGCGAAACCTTTCCCCCACGGGAAAGGCCCCGATTCCGGTAGTGCCGGGCGCTGGCGCCACCCCAACACAGGTGAGATCTTGGGTCGCCTGGTAGTTTGATTTTGATATTCGATGAATGCCGATGTCTATGTCTATGCTCTAATTATTGCACTGTAATTCGTAATATTTGGTAACGTAGGGCATAGAATGGAAATTTACTTTAGCAAAAAATAAATTATGTTTAATTATAGTGCTAGAACTAAGGAGACCCAAGCTGTTAAAAAAACAGGAATTGGAATTGAGCTATGGATGACATCACGACATAGCAGAGCAGCTGATCTGATCTACGGCTTAGAAAAATCAAATTGTAGCCTTCTTTTTATTTATTTTGTCCCTCCCCCAACCCTGTTTCTGGATCTGCCACTGTCCCCAAGTGACCAAGAAACTGAAGTTAAAGCCACCCCTCTAATTGTAGAGGGGCTTCAAAACTAACCATTATTGGCTTTTTTTTTTTTTTTTTTTTTGAACAAACCTTTCATTCATAACTTAATAGCAAGATGCTGTTAAAACCATTACATCGTGAATGGTTACATAACGGAGTGCATCCAGGAGCGGGCACCCATGAGCATGTCTCGGATTAGTACATAATCCGAGAAATCTAGTTGATTGGCCTGTAAAGCAAAATAACTTTATCCAGCTAACAAATCCGCCATTATATTATTCTCTCTTCTAATCCTTGATCCTGAGCTGCAGAGTACTGGTGGTCAAGCCACCTGCCTCCAATGGCTAGTACCCAAAACGTTTCCAAATAAAGGCTCTATTCGCGTAGTAATGATAGTATAATTCCCGTCACGTGGGCAAGATGAACCCTGCATCTGGAAGTGGCTGAGAATTGAAGATGAACCAATGTGGCTTGCTAGCCCCCTAAAAATCGATTTTTAAGGATGGACCTGCTCAGGAAGCATTTCTAGCTAAGAGTGGATTTTGACAAAGTTGTCCCTACACATAGAGAAAGGCGTCTCTAAAAATAATTTCTATAGTAGTGTCTGATCCTTGTGAAATCATTTACACAATGACAATTCAATTAGTTCTTGATGCAACTGTAGAGTGGAGTGGACAACTGCACAAAGACACAGTACAAATAAATAGTAAATATGTGCTCTCAACTACGATCAAACAGACGGAAAATGTTGGTTCAGTGAATCACATCCTCACATATCCTAGAGCTGAAACTAACACTAAACTTGGCAGCAAATTATTCGATGATTTCTTGTCTGGGAACATATACCTGAGCGTGTATTGTGGTAATAATTAATTAACTCGGCAGTTTGACCCACGGAGTAGCAGACAACAAAAGGTCAGCTTTCCTCCTAGCAGTGATCCCCATGGTCTCGGTCATGTCGAGCTCGCCAGGAACGACGCCCTCCGGCAGGCTCCAGTCAAAGTTGAATAACAAGCTGGCGAGACCGAGCTCGATGTTCGCTAGCCCGAACGCCATCCCAGGGCAGATCCTCCTCCCGCACCAAACGGGATGAACTCGAAGTCGTTGCCCTTGAAATTAGTCGTGCCACTGAGAAACCTTTCAGGATGGAACGCGTCTGGCTCCTCCCAGCAATCCGGGCTCCTAGCGATGGCCCAGGCATTTACAAGCACCATGGCTCCCTTTGGCACGTCGTAGCCGAGTATTCGCACTGATCCTGGCATTCCCTTGGCAACAACAATGGCCCCGGGATATGCAGTCGTAGGGTCTCCTTGATGACCAGCTGCAGGTAAGGTAGCTCGCCTAGCCGATCTTCGGTTACCTTCGTTTGGCCCGTGAACACTCCCCTAACCTCTGCTTGTGCCTTGGCCATGATTCCTGGATTCCTCATCAGCTCAGCCATCGCCCACTGCAGCGTTGTTGTTGTCGTTTCGATACCCGCTCCGATAATATCCTACATGGAGTAGTATATAGAAAAATGTACAATAAAATGTACATACTTCACACAAGAATTGAAGGCATCAATTGACATTAAGCATCAAGCAGCTGGCCGACCTGCCGAAGTTGCGCGACGCTGGTTTTCCCTCGAGCCTCGCGTCGCCCTCGTGTCGGGCGGTTCGGGCGAACCCTAGCCCGCCGCCCTCCCCTCCCTCCCCATCTGCCTTGCCGCCGCCGAGAGCGCCACCGGAAGCCCGGGCGGCTCTCAAGGATGGTGGCGGCGGGCTGCACCTCGGCCTCGTCTCGCTCCGGGCGCGACGGAGGCGACGCTACGGTTGAGGCCGTCCTCGGTGTCGCGGCGCGGCCGGGCGGCGGAGGCAGTTCGACGGGATCCGGCCTGCCTCCCGATCCGTCCCCTCACCTCGATTCGGCTGCTCGCCGGGCGACGGCGGGCGGCGGTTCCCCGCGACCGGGCTCGTGCCTTCGATCCGGCGCCTCGTGGCGCGCGCGGCGCACCCGGAGCGCGACCGATGGAGTGGTGAGGTGGCCTCGCCTCCGCCACCAGGCCGCGGTGGTGGAGGTGTCGGCGGCGGGTCTTCGGCGATTTGGAAGCGATGCGGACGTCGCGGCGGTGGCGATGGAGCGTAGGGGCTTTGGGCGGAGCAGGCGAAGGTCCGACCCATGGTGGCGCAGTCGACCGCCCATATCTGGGTGCCGGAGAACCCAGTGTGGGCTGATCCGGCGACCCGGGACGAGGGCATCGCAGTACGCCGACCATGGAGGCGTTCTCGGGCGGCGGCGATGGTGAAGCATTTGGTTCGACCAGATCGGAGAACCCGGTGGCCGGCCATGGTGGCTTCAGCAGCCGCCAAGGTGGAGGAGTCGTGGAAAGGGACGGTAAGGATGGCAGCGGACGCCGGCTTTTGTTTTCCAGACCGTATTTCGGGCGATGGTGCACGCCGCCGGTGGTTGGCGAACGGGCGTGGCCCCGTGGAGACATGGCATTGGCCACTCACTACTACGACGACGGTGACGCCCGAGGGCGCCACTTTTCTCGCTGGAGGCGCCGCCTTTTTCAAGCGGATCTCTACGGTGAAAACCTACACCCGTTGGGTGGGCGGCGATGGCGCCTTTGGATGGCATTTTTCTCGTTGGAGACGCCGGTGTGGAAGATCCCTTGGATGTCGGCCGACGCCGCATCAAGGTGGCGGCTCATCGCACACGCTTATGGGGGTCTTATGCTGCTGCCGTACAGGATCCGAGTCTCCATTGGAGGACAAGTTTTAGTTGTTTTATTTTTTAAAAAAAAAAGCACCGGTGTTTTTCGGGTGACTTCGCCTTACCCGTAACAATGTTTTCCAGCTTGTAATTTTGTTGGCCCGATGCATCCTCGGATGACTGAAGCCGAATATAATTTCCATTATCTAAAAAAAAATTGACATTAACATTATTAGCAAAATATATAAATACTCACAAGTATCACTGCTTGATTATCCTCGTGGTGAGAGGGAACTCAAGGTTTCCTTCCTTCTGGATCCGGAGGAGAACGTCAACCAGATCCTCCTCCTCGTCTTCTTCTTCGCCTGACCTTCGTTTGTCTACGTGCTCAATTAACACTCCATCCATGAAGGCGTACAAGGACCGGCGGTAGGCTTCTGCCTCGCGTACCGCCCAGCGGCTCAGAGCACGAGCCAGCCACGACGATGGGAACAGGTCTCTGGGCATGAGCCCGCTGGCCAGCCGGGCGCCCTCGTCAAAGTAGTGCAGCAACGTGTCCCTGTCCTTCACCTTGAACCGCCTGCCGAAGATGGCGCGCAACGACGCGTCGGCCACGTACACAGCGACCAGCTTACCGAGGTCCACGCCCTGTTTAAAATAGCGCGCTAAGGGTATTTAGCGTTTGGGCGTCGAAAACGCTATAGCGGCGCTATTAGCGCGCTATTTGGCGCTATAGCGCGCTATAGCGCGCTAAACGGCGTCGCGGCAGTGTCTTCTGGCCGCTATTAGCGCCGCTTATTTGCCGCTATTAGCGCTGCTTATTTGTTCTGGGGGTCCACAAGCGGCGGCGCTGCTGCGGCGGCGGACGACGAGGACGACAAGACGGCTTGGACCAACCGGAACGCCTCCACCTCGCGCGCAGCCCGCAGGGACTGGACGCGCCTGGCGCTGAGCAGCTCCACGGTGCAGATCTTCCGGAGCTGCCGCCAGTGGTCGCCGTACGGAGCCCAGACAATGCCCAGGCCGTCCTTGCTCACCGCCTTGACGACGAAGGTCAGTGGCCTCGTCGAGACGATGGCGTCGTGGATCTTCATCACCTCTTTTCGGTGTGTCCGCGTGGATGCCACGATGACCGGGACCTCGCCGAACTTGAGGAACATGAGAGGCCCGTGGCGGAGCGACAGGTCCCGCAGGGCATGGTGCACGAGGGAGCCGTGGAGATGGTGGATGCTGCCGATGATGGGGAGCTGCCATGGGCCTGGAGGGAGCTCAAGTCCATGGAGACTACTAGCTCCCAAGGGAGATTTCTTGACAGCGACTTAACAAGGAAGTACACGAGAGGAAGAAGAGCTAGAAGACAATAGTACGCACCGTGGTCCATGATCGCCAAACTTGGTGCTTGTGTGCCTCAATTTTGGCAGAGGAAGTATATATACAAGTGAAAGATATATTCCCTAAAAAAAAGGTATACAAGTGGAAGAGCTACAAGACAAGTTGCATTTGCTCATTATTTTTAGAGGATTTTTACGGTGCTTGGAAGGAACCGTGGTTCCTCCTGTTAATCTATTTTTAGCTGGTTTCTCCCTTCTAATTATAGTTAAGGGTAGTTTAGTACTTTGCTAATCTAGACGGTGAGTGGATTCCTCCGCCTCACACATAGGCCGTCGTGCACAAGCGCGCCGCAAGTTAATCCCCGCGGCAGCGCTGGCCTGAGATCAAGCGACATGTAGGCGTTTGGTATGTACGAGTCTTCTTGGACAGCATCACCCTCCAGTGGCTGCTGGCTGCTGCTCCAACGGCGTCGTAGTAGGCCGACGGCTGTCGGGTGAGGCCACAAAACCGGTGCCTCGCCTGCTGCCCCTGCGCCGGCGGCCTTCAGCAGGACGTAGTGTGTCTCGCCGTCGTTGATCCCTTGAAGGCCCCCAGCCAAGGAACTAGTGGATCTTGGTAAGCACGACGGAGAAGTCGGTATCGATCGATCTTGTCGGCTGCCCTCGCGCGGTAGTACGAAAGTGATCTGCGGGGGCCAGTGTGCTCTGGGCAGCGTGCTTTGTGGAACCTCCGCTCCAGAGCCCGCGCCGGCGAGCCGCGCTTGTCACGGGGCTGCCGCACCGTCGGCAAAAACGACGCAGAGAGGAACAGAGATGGAGCTCCTAATCAGACTAAAAAGACCATTATACCCTTCAATATTTATTATAAGAGGATTTTTACGGTGCTTGGAAGGAACCGTGGTTCCTCCCCGTTAATCTATTTTTAGCTGGTTTCTCCCTTCTAATTATAGTTAAGGGTCACGTTGTCAGCTGCTTATAACTATGAGATGTACTCCCTCTGTCCTAAAATGTCCGTCACTTTTGGTTTTCGTACCACAACTTTAACTCGATTTGTACAAAATACGCGGGCAATATTTATATCTTCAAATAAATTTGTTAAAAAAAACTAGGTTTAAAGATCTTTCCAATGACACTAATTATGTATGATAAATATTAATATTTTTTAATCTATAATTTTTTAAAGTCGCTTTCGGGAAGCGCAAGTGACAAACATTTTGGGGACAGAGGGAGTAGATATACTTTTGTACGTAGATTCCTTCATCACAATGGTTGCTGACGTATATACATGGGCGGAGCTAAATTATGCTTTAATTTGTTTGGATGTGTTAGGGTTTATCTCAATCCACATGTGATGGGGTGAGAGGATTACTTCCCTATGATCTCTTGCTGTCAAGATGGACTCTATTGTTTGTGGCCGGCGCCTGTGGTTGCCTGGTGACGGCCACTGCCAAAAACATGGACTCTATTGTTTTCTTCTAAAAATATAATGTAATAGTACGTAGCGGTTAATGCATGAATGGTGCGCTAAAATTTGGCTTTCCACTATATACACAACACCTGCACTCTACTAACCCACACGCGCAGGGGCGCGCACTCTCTACTAGTAGTGAACATAATTAAGCAGTGAGTAGTCGTAGGGCGGAGTAATAGTAATTCACATCAGATGCACTACTGTGACGTGTCCGTGAGCTCTCCTGTCCAGCTAGCCAGCAGCCTACGCCGGCGCCGGCATGGTGGCATCATAGTCCATCCATCCATCCAAACCGAAGGCAACACGACACCGTACCGTTAGCCGAAACCGAGACATGCAAGAGGAGAGGCGTGCCATCGATCGATGCGACCGTCAGCCCTGCCCTGCCCCCTGCCCGTCGGCTGCCCCTGCCGGCCGGCGGGTACGTAGGAAATAATAAGGCAAAGCAGCCTGTTGCCCGCGGCGCCCCTGGACGAGCGTTCCATTCTGCGTGCCGGGCCGGTGCCCCAATCGCACGCGGATTCCTCCCCTGATTCCACCGCCCGCGCGCGCCGGAACGCGACGCTTTTGGCCCCTTCCGTCAGTTGAGTTCTTCCCAAGGTCAGGTCTCGGAGCGCGGCGGCGTCGTTTTCCGCTGCATGTATATATATGGCTTTCGGCAACGGAAAAAAGGTATTTGCCGAAGCATTTCCCCCTTGAAGATTCGGACTCGGCGGCTATGGAATTTCCTACAAGGTTGGTTGACAGGAGAGAGAGAGAGAGACAAGAATAATACTCCTGTGGATGGGACTATCATGGGACTGTGATTTAATTAGGACTTGGCAGAAAAAAAAACTGAATGGATCAGACGCTTGATTATTTGATATGAAATTATTGCCAGTACACGTAAACCAGAAGGAGACAGGTTTGTTTCTATCTAAACGAAGAGTCATTATTGTATTTAATAATCTAATAAAACTAAAAGAAATGTTAACTCGGCGACTCAGAAGAAAAAAACTGTACATGCCTGCTAACTAGAGACTGTTATTAAACATGCACGTTGAATTTACGGAATAAAGAAGGAATTCAAAATAGCCAAATGACTGCAAACTAGTGTACCTTGGTTAGGTCTCTTGTCATCAAACTTGGTACCCAGGTTTTAGTCTAACTCTTAACACTGAAGGTCATGTTGACGGCTATCTTTTCTTTTTTATTAGTTGTATCATGTTAGGTCACATGTCCACCAATCACGCGTGATTCGTATGGTACTATCATCACGTCAGCCATGGAGTATATAAGATATCTCGGTTCAGTCTTTCGAAAGATGCATACGTGTGCTCATAGAAATGAGTTTGCGTGGTATCTGAGTCACCTTTAAACCAGGGTTTGATTGCAGTTGCGGACCTAAAGCTTTTGGAGGAGCCTTGGAGGTTTAGTGGACTAAGAGCAGGTATTATAAGGGGCTAAGAGCTGGCTGGATCCTATGTGAAAGCAGGAGAGAGCATGAAGGCGGCAGCATGCGAAATGCTGCTCCGGGGAGGTTGTGCCTGCTATTGGCGGTTCCTCCCTGCAGTGCATTAAATAGCAATGGGGGCACCACCATCACCCGTCGTTACAGCCGACAGCAGGCCTATGCCATTAGCCTTGCGCTAAGTAGCTAAGTAGGCCTAATTCCCTTTATATATGGGCTACACACGAATTACATTCAACGGAGGCCCAAGGTCGGTGGGCCCTAAGTCCTCCATTGTATGATTTTTGGAATGAATCATTTTTATCTTTATTGTTTGAAAAAGGAATATTTGTGCTTCTAGGTATCTATTGAAGGGCCAAAATTGATTGGAGGGCTCCCACCCAGGGTTCAAATTCTGGGTGCGATATATTATTCTGGATTTATTTTAGGATTTTCTGACGCTATGCATTAAGTGGTAGGCGACGTCCCCGTCGACAGCGAGGCGCCTGTGGTGACTTTGTGAACTTCAAGATTTGTCGACACAGTCCTACGAAGGTGCTCATAGGGGTAGTGTCGGAGGCCAAAATAATGGGCCCCTAACATTCTCTACTAACAAGAGATGTAACGGCCCACGACGACCATGACGGCCCACGACGACCATAATGGCCCATGACGACCCACGACGACCATGATGGCCCACTCTCTCAACTTCTCCCAGACAAGCAAGCAAGGCCTCTTCCCGAGGCCTCTACCTAAGGCCCATATAACAACTCTTTTTGCTCCCCAACACACCACGTGCAAGATGTGTGTCATGCTCCAACAAGAAGAGAAGGAAGCACAAGCCACCGCACCACCGTGCACCAAAGATGACGACCAAAGGCCCTCCACGCATCCTTGTTCTTCACCAAGAAGGAAACACCTGTACCACTCAAGAGACATGCACACCAACACGTGTAAATTAGACAGCCACTAGTGGCTATAAATAGAGGAAGGAAGCAACATGCAAGGGGGCTTCTTCTTCCTCTCTACGGGACTTCCCACAGGGGATCTCTCTGGACTCTTCTTCATTCCTCTCCATTCTACTGAGACTTGGGGCTCATCCTCTCTCTCAAAAAGCTTGTAACCCCTACTATGAGCACTTCGGTGCAAGATAATACAAATCTCCTCCCCGGCCGACGTAGGGCCTTTTTTGCCCGAACCAGATAAATCTTGTGTCCATCTTGCATCACCATCCGGATTAGGGACGCGCAGCACAAATTCACTAGTCGGTTGCTTTGAGATACCTCGTTTTGAGAACACCGACGCTTGGCGTGCCGTAGGAGCGCGCGTGTCGATCAACCCGCCATACTCCGGATGGCAGATTCCATCGACGTTTCTTCACAGACCAACGGAGCTGATTCCTCCCGCCGGAAATTACCCGACCTAAACTTCATCGAAGGAAGGCCTTCGACATCGCTAGCGCGGCGACGGCCCGATCGATGATCAGCTTGCGGGTTAACGTCGCCCGCGCTCGCTCGCCGCGCGGGCGTGTGAAAGCTCCGTCCCGGCCGACCGACACTCACCATGGATGCCTGCACACCGAGGCTGCGCCAAGGCCGCATGCGGACGGCTCACCTCTCCTCTCTCAGTCATGGTCAAGTACCTCTCTCTCCTCTCTCTTAAATGAACATGCCGCTTTATTTCGCATGCGTGCACGTTCGAAATAGCAAAGAAAAAGAAGAGGCTCCAAAGATGGCCGTGGCGCCCGCCGCTACGTGCGTGCCCAAAGCTACTACCACGCCGAGGCCCCGCCGCATGCAGCTCCCGAGGCCGCTCCATCCGCGATTCGCCCGAGGCACCTCTGTCCGCCCGCGCCGCCTCCGTCGGCGTTCGCCTCGCCCTGGCCACCTCCATCCGCCGTCCGAGGGGCCAAGATCGCCGTCGCTCAAGTCCACGACACCTGCACCCGCTCCTTCCACTCACCGACCAAGACGGTGGCGGAATGACCTCAACATCCGCCACCACCATCCTCGTTGTCGAAAGCACCTGCGTCGGCGACCACGACATGCTACATCACCGGCCGCTAGGCAAGCGCCCGCGACGCCCGCCGAGTTTGGCTCACCACCGCCGAGGGTACTGCCGCCGCCACCGCCGCGAGTCGCGGCACGACGCCGAGGCCGACAGACGTCGCACCCCCGATTCACCCGAGGATACCGCGCTCCCCCAAGGCCACCAAGACCGGCGCAGCGCTCAAACACGCCACACACCGGGCTGCCTCCCCACAACGGCGGTGGGACGCCAGGCCGCTCCCACAATGGCGGTGGAGCGCAGGCTTGGGCCGACCCGGCCAGCCAGCATCTCGCAAAGACTAGCGCAGCCCCGCAATGCAAACAGCAGAGCCTACCCAAAAAAAAATTGCGCCTTTGACTAATCAAAGTTGCATGCCCGCATGCTCTCTCTGCGGAGTTTCCACGAAGCTCTCCCGAGCTCTATTTTCTCTACGGACGAGGGGCAAGGAGCAAAGAACAGCGGTCTGCAGTCCACTTCCCGAATCTTACAACGACGCGTACCGCGGGGGCTTATATTTGAGCAAAAAGCCCGAGGCCCGGCCCGGCCTCGGTGCCCGCTTTTTGGCCCGGCCAGGCACGGCCCGCCCAATCCGAAACGCGTGCCCGATGCCGCCCGGTGCCCGTGGCAGGCCGGGCTTGGGCCGACCCCCCAGCACGCTGGCTGGCACGGCCGAACGGTTTTTCGGCCTTGGCCCGTTAGAGGCCCGGCCCAAAGAGGGGAGGCGAGCCGGGCGGGGGAGCGATGTATAAAACCCAGCCCCGTCCACCGTGCTCCTCATTCCCTCCCCACCCGAGTCCCCTCCCCAAACCCTAAATCCCCGGCGCCCAAAGCGCCGCCCTCACATCCTCGCATTCCACGCCGCCCCGCCGCCGCCGCCCGGATCGGATCTTCTTCCTCCTCGACGACGACGGCCGGATCTTCGTCCTCCTCGACGTCCTCATCCTCCTTTCTTCTCCTCCCACCCCTCCGGTCCGGGTTGTCTCGTCGTTGGAAGCTGCCGTCCGCCGTCGCCGTCCACCCCCTCCCTCTCCGGCGCCGGGCTCCGGCTATGCAGGTATGTCGATACCCCCTCCCTCCCTCTCCCTATCCGTAGCCGTATCTTTGTTTCCTTTGGTTGAAGGGCGACTAAACCCTAACCCTAGATCTGTGTCCGTTTTCCATTGTAGGTCGCCGGCGTAGTTCTGGTGCCGCTGTGGAGTCGTTGAGGAACGGTCCGGCGTGCGTCATGACGAGGACGAAGCGGCTCGCGCCGAGGGGGCGAGGGCAAGGCGTCGTGCCGGCGGAGGACATGGCGGCGTCCAACGACGGTGACGGTGTCGAGATGACCGCCAACGACGACCTCCGAGCGCAAGGCCCGATCCCCGACGACGAGGAGGACATGTCCGATGCCGCCGCTCTCCCGCTCGGACTCTTTCCTCCTCGCCGCCACGGGCTGCCCCATCCGCACCATCTTCGGGTACCCAATCCGCCTGGCTGCTTCTTCTGCCGGCGCTTCGCTACACCTTCGCCGCACCATCTTCTGGTAGCGATGCACCGACCGCGGTAAGTGCGCGACGTGTAAGCGCCGAGCCCTGTTTGGAAGTTCTTTGATGAAGTCATAGAGGTTGAGAATGGTGAGAAAAAAGGTGATTGCTTTGTTTGCTTGGACCGTAAGGGTCGTTTGTCCGGTACCTCTGCTCATGGCACTCGACATTTGATTAGGCATAGGAAATCTTGTAGTGCTAAGATTGAACGTAATAACTTGGTTCGTGACTAGATTGGCTATGAACCCCGATGGTTCATACAAGAACCGGGAGTACAAACCCGAGGTAGCTAGGGCTGAGCTCGTCGATTGATTGCTAGATTGACCTGCCTCCGCCTGTTGCCGATAATGTTGCATGGGATGATTATATTCAGCGTGCTCATAATCCTAGATATAAGAGGGTGTCTAGATTTACTACGCTAGAGATCCGCTCTAAGCCGTTTAATGAGAAAATGCAACCTTGTTAGAGAAGTTCTTTCGTGTGCAATGTGTATGTTTGACATCCGATATTTGGTCCGAAATGCAAAAGAGGATTACATAACTCGTGGTTGCTCATTATGTTACCGCCGACCGGAACTAAGGAAGTCTCGTCATTGGTTTTAAACCAATTGAAGTGCAACATACCGGTATTAATATTGCTGAAAAGATTACCATGTTCTTGCTGATTGAATTTGCTTGATAAAGTGTTTGTCGTTAGTCTTGATAATGCATCTGCTAATACCAGTGCTATGGTTTCTTTGAATCCTATGCTTGATGGTTACATGGGGTCTGATGTTCATCCTAGAGATGCTTTGTTGAAGCTTTATTATGTTGTGCATCAGCGCTGTGCATGCCATGTGATGAATTTAGTGGTTAAATCTGGATTGAAAAGGCTTAAACCATGTGTGGAGATCTTTAGAGAAGCTATTAGTTATTTGAATTCATCTAACCATCGTATTGCACAATTCAAAGAGTATTGCATTGCTAAGGGGATGAGACCTAGAAAATTTGGCTTGACATGGATGTTAGATGGAACTCTACCTATCTTATGCTTAAGCATCTGTTGCCATACAAAATTGTGTTTTTCTTTGTTCATCAATACTCGGATTGGGTACCCTCTAATGAATGGACAGACTGGTATGTTTTGGAAAAGGTATTGAATTTCCTTGAACTTTTTTATGAGTCTACTGTGGTGCTCTCTCGGGTGTTTATTACCCCACTAGTCCTTTAGTTTTGCATCATATACTTGAGATTGCTACTCATTTCCATGATCATGAAAATGATAATCACCTTAGAGAAGTTATAGTACCAATGAAGACTAAGTTTCTTAAATACTGAAGAAGATCCCACCGCTTTGTACTCTTTTTGCATTTGTGCCGGACCCTAGGGCTAAGCTTAGAGGTTTACGTAATGTTCTTAACTTGCTTGCTGGTTTGAATGAAACTAGTTACAACCATTACTTTAGTGAAGTTAAAACTGAGTTGGATAAACTTTATTGCAAATATGAATCTAAGTTTGGTGCGCCTAGACCGGCCAGACTGCCCACCCATCCGGATTGATGTGTAAGAGGAAGCAGTGTCCGGGGTAAGATTTTTGGAGCATCATCCGATAGTTCTTCTACACCATCTTCCACTACAACCGCTTATTCATCTTCTACACCATCTGCCGTCTCTCGAGCTCACTTTGTTTACCTTGACAAAGGATAATCTTGTGGCATATGATGATGACTTTGACATTCTTAACGGGTGGCATGAGCATAAACTAACCTATCCAATTCTATCTTTGATGGCTAAAGATATAATGATCTGCTCCTCGTGTCTACTACCTCTTCGTAGTCTACCTTCTCTCTTTCCGCGGGATAATCGAGGAACGGCGGCGCAAGCCGAACTCGGATACCATTGAGAAGCTTATCTTGATCAAGGACTGGGAACTAGGGCGGGAGAGGGCCCAAAGATGCCGTGGAGGACCGTGAACCGGAGGACTTCTACAAGAATGATCACCGGCCGGATGGTGATGGCATCTCTAATGGAGATGATACAACTCAAATTGGTTCAACTTGAGGTGAGTGAGAGCATGAGACCGAAGATGTGCCTATGACTTGAGAGTGGAGTTAGTTCTTAGCCGGTGAGCTTGAGAGTATTGAGACATGTGTGAGTGAGTTGAGAACTTGTTACTCCCGGCCGTAATGACTTTATGAATCAAAATGAAATGGAATTAGAGCCGTGAGTCGTACTCTTTTCCTATCTAGGTTTTATCTCTCGAGGTGAGAGTTTTACCTGATAGGTTTTTAATGAGGCGGCATTGCACTCACAGCTCTAATTCCTTCTTTATATCCTGAAGTTTCATTCTCTTTTTGCCTCGTGATATAGTTATCTCTGTGTTTACAAAATGATGATGCATTATCAAGACTTGATGAAATCTGCTTCAATTGAAGCCTCGTATTTGAAATTATGTTTAAAACTGAATGAAAACGTGTTTGAAACTGTTATTTTGGACATGTTTTTTTTGAAAACGTGCTTTGGGCCGCTTTCGTCAGATTTGGGCCCGTGCCTACACGGGCACGATTGGCACGAAAATTAGGCCCATGGGCCGTGCCTAGGCCGACCCCCTGGGCACGGACCATTATGCTTCGGCAGGTGGGCCCGGCTCAATGCCAATCGTGTGCGTGCCCTAACGGGCCGTGCTTGGCACGGGCCCCGGCCGCCGCCCGCTCGCTCATATATACAGGGGCTCGCTTCACCCAAGGTAGCGCGGCGCTACCAAGGTCCCCGGCGCACTCGCTCCGCGATTCGCCCGAGGTGCCACGCCGCTTCGCGATTCGCCTCGAGGGTGCCCGTCCGCCTCGCGATTCGGGCCGAGGGGCTCTGCGCTCGGCTACGGCCCGAGGGGCCTCCGTTCGCCTTGCCCGAGCCAACCCCAAGGCCGCTGCCACCTTGCGCCATGCACATAGTGCGGCAGCTCGTATTAACTCCATGGGAGAGTGGCGCATGCAAACATGTGTTCGTGCTTCGTATGGTTCAAGGGATTACCATTGGCGCCGCCAACGACCGCGACCTCCGGCCAGTGCCTCTCTGCGGTATGCGTGTTACAAGCCCACACGCAGGCCAGACCAGGACCGGCAAGGCCGAGGCCCAGGGAGCCAGCTCGAGCAAACGTGTGCGCCGGCCCAACAAGAAAGTGCGAGGCCCCGATTGGGCGTGTATCTAGTGCCAGCCTACTATGGAGGAGGAGTAAAAGGGAGAGCCGTGCACAGACACGCATCATCTATCTTGTAAGAGAAGTTAAACCTGGTGAGAGAGAGGAGAGGGTGAGTTGAGAGAAGACCGGCGCCGCCGCCGCCGGTGAACTTGTATCTGTGATAATATATATCGGGATTCGTCGCAAGCGTTGAGTGTACCGCTATCGCTCGAGTAGGTTGCTAACAATCTGCATCGGCTCGGTGGTCCAGCGCCGACGGACTGGATTCTTCTTCGGCGGCTTCTCACGAGCACTTCACGCGGTTCCGCGAGCACATGGGAGGGATGGATCCGGTGGTGCTTCAAGGCTAGAGCATGACTCCCATGACCTCCTCGGGCATGTCATCATTGTGGAGAGGGTCTCACATCGAAGTTTTTAGCTCGTGTGGACCGAATCGAAAATGAATTTCTCCCCAACTTGACATCTAAATCCCCGGATTTTGATAGATCAAGAATCTTTTCCAAGGGATGCCCGATTAGGATGTCAAAATCTTGGACATCAAAAATGTGAAAGTCCGAAGAAAATTTGACATCCTTATGCCAAGAATTTGGTCATGTATAATCTCTCGGCATTCTAAGGTGGTTCGAGGTGCCGCGGCGCAATGTCCGAAAGGTATGGGTTATGAAAGGCTTTTCTACGAGGCATTGCGCATAGTTTTTGGACATGATGTTTACACCTACCGTAGGGTTATACATGACCTCCACCAAGTCCCTTTGATGTCTACAAAAGAGAGGAGTAGAGGGACAAGTTATCCGAATTTCTTCGCACAATCCTTCCCCTTTTTAACCACTCTCGTGCTCATGATGGCCGTCAATTCCTTAATGGACTCCTTGAGAAAAAGTTCGTCAAGGGGTTCCTTAGGATAGACAGGGGCTGGTGGTTTCTTCCAAAGATTCGTAATTCGAGGCTTTACCGAATTCTTTCTCAGAAGATCGGCCTCGAAAAACGAGAGATCCGAACATGCGGTCTCTTCTTTCTTTGGTTTTGGTTCAGGCGGGGTTTCTCTAGAGGTGTGTCGGGTTTGGTATTAGTCGAAGAGACTTCCTCTAGAATCGCTTGGGTTCTACTCGGATGGGTTCTAGCGGGGAGTATTCTCAAGAATACGGTTTAGAGAGCTTCTCCTTCCGCTAGGGTTTTATGTGAAAAACGACCCTCCTGCGGCTTGTGTCAAGCAAGAGGGGCGCTTGCTCTATCCAAACCTAGCCAAAAATGCTTTAAAAGCACATGGTTCGAGATGGACAGATCCGGGCCGGATCCGGTAAGAGTGGAATAACGGTCCCAGTGCTGCACCTATGGTTTCACCCTCTATTTGTCGGAAGTTGGGTACCTCTTGTCGCGGGGCCGCGATTCTCGATAAAGGATAGAACGCGAGACGTAATCTATTCCGCAGTTCTTCCCATTCTCCTTTTACCAACCCTACGCTGTGGGCGTACCATTGTTTTGCTCTCTCGGTGAGAGAGAACGGAAACAAGCTTTCCACCGCAATGTATCGTGTGTCATGCCCGCAATTGTCGGACATGCACGTAGCCGCTCAAACTCCCTTAGGTGATGATATGGGTTTTTCATATTCCAAGCCTGAAAAGGCTTGGGCCTGAACCATGGCTATAAAAGCCGTGGCGAGCTCATAGTCTGAAGCCGTGATTGGCTTCGAGGATTGGCATGGTTCTAAGAGCTTGCCCTTAGGAGCGGAAAGGGTTTGTAGGGTAGGTTGCTCCATGGGTAAAATGTAAAAATGTTTTTGTATTTTTTCTTGGAGACTACAAGGCACACGGGACGACTAGGTCCGAAATACAACTACGACAACCGTCCCCGCAACGGCGCCGAAAATGCTTGTTGGTGTTTCTTAGCGAAAAGCAAAGAAAGTCCGCAAGCGCACGGGAAAGACCGTTGTAGCACTTTACCCGGTGGTATTCGGGGTATCGTATTTTACTCGAGGGACGGATGTGTAGAGGGCTTTTGGATCCGTGTCTACCCTAGGCAAGGTTAAGCTTCTAAGAGGAATGAGGTATCTTTATGGGTTGACACTCGGGGCGGGGATCACTCGTCCGTTTATCTGCTCACTTCGGCACCGCAATCGCCCAAACCGGGATGGAGACCGGCACTTGCCTTTGCGCCACACCCGAACGTGGCGGGATTACAAAGGACGGACAAGGTCACACAACCCAGCCGCCTACCCCTCAACCGTGGGATGCGCCACAAAAGATAGGAAATCACTAGTCCAAACACCACGTTTGCACTGATGATTACTACTCGAGTGTGAATTCAAGGCTTACCCGTCCCCGGGGTCCTTCACTAGAGTACCGCCCGAAGGAACGACTATCAATCCCGCAAGATTATAACGGCTAAGAAAATATGCTTGAAAGTAATAACCGAAAAGAGGAACACAACCTGTCTTACCAAAGTGTAAGTAGATTGTAGAGGTACAAGCGAGGTGGGTACCAACAAATCCGCACTCCGACCTCCTAGGAACCGCGGAACACCGGGGCACTCCGACAACTCCGGGTAGAAGGAGCCAAGTCTCCTTCTAGCTCTCCCTCTCACTCTCTAGAATTAGAATGGGGATAGAGGTAGAAAACTCTCTCTCTCTTGCTTCTCTTGTGCTTGTAGCTCCTTGAGGTGTATTGTGTTGTGTCCAAATGAGAGAGAGGGTCCTCCTTTTATAGCTTGAGTGGAGGGGTGTCTTTGCAAATGTGCCTCCTCCCTCCATTATGGCAAAACCGACCAAGGGGGAGGCGGTTTCAAGGTTCAACGCACCGGGACAACACCGCCACCGACGTTCTCGGTGTAATTGAACCGCCTCGCGAAGGCCCGCCCCCACCGCCGTAAGACAGTGCACCCTTGCCGCCCAAATCGCCCAAACTTGGCGTGGCGTCCTCTTTCGTTGTGTTGGGCTTGGTGTTGGTGTTGGACGCTTGAGTTCGTGACCCAACCGAGGTAATTTGATTTGGCTTGCCATTTTGCTCCTTTAGGCCTTTTTCTATTTATTGTTTTTATTCTTATTTTCTTTGTATTTGGCCCAAAGTGCACATATCCTGTCTTTGTACTTGCAAAGCCAAATATACACCAAAACTATGGAATGTGTGAGATTATAAACCCAATTTCTAGGTTGTTTTGGTGTATGTTGACGGTATATGATCCGAAGTTGGTTACCGTCAACAAACTCCCCACACTTAGCCCTTTACTCGCCCTCGAGTGAAGGCGTAAGGACTAAAGTGGTTCAATCTCCTAGATGTAGACCTCGCATACAAGTTATTCCAGGCCTCACCGCTTTGTGAGCATTCAAGAGTGTCTACCATGTTATCTTGAATGATTGAGCAATGGAACGGCATGAATTTGTATCTCCTTGCTACTTCTCATGTGCAAAAACTTGGTTGATTTTTTTGGATTTTTAAAGATAAAATAGCAATGCTCCATGGTTGATTCTCACATAGTCACTCATTTTTTTGTGTTTTCTTACCAAAGCACTCTTCGCTCTCACTCATCCTATCTTTTTGCAGTGTTTTGTGGATCTTTGGAGTGGAGTGATGCATACGTACCTCTGTATGTGTTGTCGGGTCAAACTCTGGATCGTTGGAAAGAGGTGCCATACTCCTAGATCGAAATGTGCAAAAGTGTGTGGAAAATATTTTTTTGGTATTTTTGTGGTTACTCCTTGACTCATGATCTCTCTTTTTCTTTTTGTATGCTTTTGGAGAGATACAGGCTACTTTTTCTTCTATCTTTCTTCTTTCTCTTTTTTTTTTTTGGAGATGTGGGCTCTACTCGCCCTCGGACACGTGTCCATTTTTCATCTCTTTTTCTCTTTTTTTTTTTTTTTCTGTAGCCTGCATCCTCTTTTTGCATGATACTTTTATGATAACAGGAGATGATCATGGTGTAACTTGGATGGAGTATTTATTTTGTGGATGGTAGGGGTGCATGTTGTGCGCAATTCTCATTGTGAGAATCGGCGTGTATATGTGGGTGTACGTGTTTTTCGATCTTGGGGGTATGAGCCTCTCTCAACGCAGATCACGGAGCCTGACAAAACTCAATACAGCAGGAAGTAGCTATAGTGGATATTCATGTCATTATTCAGGCTTTGGTAGGATTTGTCTAAGTCAAACCAGGAGCATGCTTTATTTGAATTTTTGAAATAAAACCAAGTCTCATTGCATAAGAGAGCAAGTGTCAAGCCATTCTACCATATCTCAAAGCTCAATTGTTTAGATGAACATGGGGTCCCTAACAGGTAGTTGCTCATCAAAGTATGGTTTTTGGCGAGGAATAAAGTGTATGCATGCCATGAATCAATTGGTAGACTAGAGATGGAGTTTTGCCAACTTGGTTCAGGTTTAGCACAGGTTTAAAACATAGGAGGAGAAGATATGTCACAAGTCAAAAATTTGAATTTATAAATTGCGTACCTTTGACTTGTGAGAGACGTGAGCCTCCCCCACACTTGTTTTTGTACCTATTTTTAATTTTCTTTTTGCACAAGGACAAAAACAAGTGGAGACATACACAACATTCCAAAGACAAGCTTTATTGAATTTAAAAACAAAAGAGAAACTACTATTTTTTTTTTTTTTTTTGCATGCTGATAATTCATAAATCTTTTTTGAAATAAAAGTCTATTCTATCGAGCTCTTGGTTGAGATCAGGCAATGGCTCAAAGAAAAGTTTGAGGCGTTGACCATTTACCTTGTGTATTTTACCTGCGTCGTCTTGGATTGTGATTGCACCGTGTGACGAGGTATTGATGACTGTGTATGGTCCTTTCCACTTGCTCCTCAACTTTCCTTCGCCAAATAGTTTCACCCGGGAGTTGAATAAGAGTACCTTATCACCCCTGGTGAATTCTTTCATCTTTATGCGCTGATCATGCCATCTCTTCATGCGCTCTTTGTAGAGCTTTGAACTATGGTACGCCTTTTCTCGCCATTCTTCAAGTTCAGAAATTTGCTTTTGTCGATTCTTTCCGGCGAGTTTGACGTCCATATTCCATCTCTTGATGGCCCAGTGAGCTCGATGTTCCAACTCAACTGGTAAGTGGCAGGTTTTGCCATATACCAGCTGATAGGGTGACATGCCGATGGGGGCTTTGTATGCTGTCCGATAAGCCCAAAGAGCATCGGGTAGCTTATTTTTCCAGCCCTTCCCCATCTCGTTGACCGTCTTCTGCAGGATGTTCTTTATTTGCTTATTTGACGTTTCGGCTTGCCCGCTGGTTTGCGGATGATAAGGGGTAGCTATGTTGTGCTCGGCGCCAAGTTCTTTCAAGAATGTTCTGAATGCCTTGTCCTTGAAGTGTGATCCTCCGTCACTTATTACCATGCGAGGCATTCCAAAACGGGGGAAAATCACTTCATGGAACATCTTTCGAGCATGTTTGGCGTCAGCAGCTCTGCATGGTAATGCTTCTACCCACTTCGACACGTAATCCACTGCCACCAAGATATACTCGCAATCGCCAGACTTTGGGAATGGTCCCATGTAGTCAATGCCCCACACATCAAATATTTCTATTTGAAGGTTGTAGTGTAGGGGCATTGCGTCGCGAGCTGTTATACCTCCAGTCTTCTGGCAGCTATAGCATCTTCTGATGAACTCCTTCGTGTCGGCGTACATTGTTGGCCAGAAGAACCCGCACTGCCAGATTTTGGCTTGAGTGCGGAATACTCCGAGGTGGCCGGCATAAGGTGATGCATGGCATTTTTCTATGATTTGCATCCCTTCTGCCCTTGGTACGCATCTTCTTAGCAAACCATCTGCACACACCCTGTACAGATACGGGTTGTCCCAAAGGTGACGTCTGCTCTCTACTTGGAGCTTTCGTCGGTCCTCCCCAGGGGGCATATAACCTGTAACCATGAAGTTGACAATGTTTGCGTACCATGGGTTGGTGTCCGTCACCTTTAGCAGCATGTCATCACGCAGGTAATCATTGATTGGAAGTTCCTGCATGTTAGTTACCTGCATACGCGACAAATGATCTCAAGAATCGTATTTTCTACTCCCTTTTTATCTTTTATTTCTAGATTGAATTCTTGGAGCAGAAGAATCCAGCGGATCAAACGAGGTTTCGCGTCTTTCTTAGTGAGAAGATACTTAAGGGCAGCGTGGTCGGTGTAAACGATTATCTTTGCACCCACTAAGTAAGAGCGAAATTTCTCGATAGCGAAGACTACCGCGAGGAGCTCTTTTTCTGTGGTAGCGTAGTTCAACTGGGCTCCTGTTAGAGTCTTGCTAGCATATGCGATTGCATGCTGCTTCTTATCCTTGGTTTGGCCTAAGACCGCACCAACGGCATAGTCGCTAGCATCGCACATGATTTCAAACGGCAACGACCAATCCGGGGGTTGGATGATCGGAGCCGAGATGAGTGCTTTCTTAAGGGTTTCGAAAGCGTGCATGCACTCATCTGTGAAGTCGAAAGGTGCATCCTTAGCTAGCAGGTTCGTGAGGGGTCTAGAGATTTGTGAAAAATCTTTTATGAACCTCCTATAGAACCCCGCATGACCTAGGAAGCTGCGGATTCCTTTGACATTCACTGGGGGAGGTAGCTTTTCGATAACATCTATTTTAGCTCTGTCTACCTCAATCCCCCTCTCAGACACTAAGTGTCCAAGAACGATGCCTTCCCGGACCATGAAATGGCACTTTTCCCAATTAAGCACCAGGTCCTTTTCTTGGCATCGTTGCAAGACCCTGTCTAAATTCTTCAGACAGCTGTCGAAAGTCTTACCATAGACGGAGAAATCGTCCATGAAGACTTCCATGATCTCTTCAATCATGTCTGAGAAGATAGACATCATACACCGCTGGAAGGAAGCAGGTGCATTACACAGCCCAAATGACATTCTACGATACGCATAGGTTCCGTATGGGCATGTGAATGTGGTCTTGCTTTGGTCATCGGGGTGGATCGGGATCTGGTGATAGCCAGAATACCCGTCAAGGAAACAAAAGAAAGAATGTTTCGCTAACCGTTCCAACATTTCATCAATGAATGGAAGCGGGAAGTGATCTTTCTTAGTTGCCTTGTTAAGTTTTCTATAGTCGATGCACATTCTCCACCCCGTGACTTGTCTTTGTGGAATGAGTTCGTTCTTTGAGTTCTCAACGACCGTCATTCCTCCCTTTTTAGGGACCACTTGGACTGGGCTAACCCAATCGCTATGTGGTATGGGATAAATTATCCCGGCGTGAAGAAGTTTGAGAACTTCCTTCTTCACGACTTAACGCATCGCGTTATTGAGCCTTCTCTGGGGTTCGCGTGATGGGGTACTGGAAGGGTCAATAGGTATGCGATGTGTGCAAAGTGTTGGGCTTACCCCTTTTAGGTCTTGCAAAGAATACCCAAAGACCGATCTATGCTTCTCTAAGACGGCGATGAGTTGGGACGTCTCCTGGTCACTAAGTTTATCACTAATGATAACCGGAGTTTGTGTGTCGCCATTTAGGAAGACATGACGTAGGCCAGGGGGCAGGGGTTTAAGCTCAACTGGAGGCCGAGTCGGCTCTTCCTCTTGAGGAAGTTCTATGGTTTCCCCTGAGTCGTCCTCTTCTTCTATGAAGAATTGGGCATCAAGTTCTAGGTCTGTCTCAGGGTTATCATAGAGCATGACTCCCATGACCTCCTCGGGCATGTCATCATTGTGGAGAGGGTCTGTCACTGAGTTTTTAGCTCGTGTGACTGGAATCGAAAATGAATTTCTCCCCAACTTGACATCTAAATCCCCGGATTTTGATAGATCAAGAATCTTTTCCAAGGGATGCCCGATTAGGATGTCAAAATCTTGGACATCAAAAATGTGAAAGTCCGAAGAAAATTTGACATCCTTATGCTGAAGAATTTGGTCATGTATAATCTCTCGGCATTCTAAGGTGGTTCGAGGTGCCGTGCGCAATGTCCGAAAGGTATGGGTTATGAAAGGCTTTTCTACGAGGCATTGCGCATAGTTTTTGGACATGATGTTTACACCTACCGTAGGGTTATACATGACCTCCACCAAGTCCCTTTGATGTCTACAAAAGAGAGGAGTAGAGGGACAAGTTATCTGAATTTCTTCAGACAATCCTTCCCCCTCTTTTAACCACTCTGTGCTCATGATGGCCGTCAATTCCTTAATGGACTCCTTGAGAAAAAGTTCGTCAAGGGGTTCCTTAGGATAGACAGGGGCTGGTGGTTTCTTCCAGCATTCGTAATTCGAGGCTTTACCGAATTCTTCTGTAAGATCGGCCTCGAAAAACGAGAGATCCGAACATGCGGTCTCTTCTTTCTTTGGTTTTGGTTCAGGCGAGGGTTTCTCTAGAGGTGTGTCAGGTTTGGTATTAGTCGAAGAGACTTCCTCTAGAATCTGCTTGGGTTCTACTCGGATGGGTTCTAGCGGGGGAGTATTCTCAAGAATACGGTTTAGGAGAGCTTCTCCTTCCGCTGGGGTTTTATGTGAAAACGACCCTCCGGCAGTTGTGTCAAGCAGTAGGGCAGTTGCTCTATCCAAACCTAGCCAAAAATGCTGTAAAAGCACATGGTTCGGGATGGACAGATCTGGGCCGGATCTGGTAAGAGTGGAATAACGGTCCCAGGCTGCACCTATGGTTTCACCCTCTATTTGTCGGAAGTTGAGTACCTCTTGTCGCAGGGCCGCGATTCTGGATAAAGGATAGAACGCGAGACAGAATCTATTCCGCAGTTCTTCCCATTCTCCTTTTACCAACCCTACGTTGTGGGCGTACCATTGTTTCGCTCTCTCAGTGAGAGAGAACGGAAACAGTTTCCACCGCAATGTATCGTGTGTCATGCCTGCAATTGTCAGACATGCACAGAGCTGCTCAAACTCCCATAGGTGATGATATGGGTTTTCATATTCCAAGCCTGAAAAGGCTTGGGCCTGAACCATGGCTATAAAGACAGGGCAGAGCTCATAGTCTGAAGCTGTGATTGGCTTCGAGGATTGGCATGGTTCTAAGAGCTTGCCCTTAGGAGCGGAAAGGGTTTGTAGGGTAGGTTGCTCCATGGGTAAACAGAAAATGTTTTTGTATTTTTTTCTTGGAGACTACAAGGCACACGGGTCGACTAGGTCCGAAATACAACTACGACAACCGTCCCCGGCAACGGCGCCAGAAATGCTTGTTGGTGTTTCTTAGCGAAAGCAGCAAAGTCCGCAAGCGCACGGGAAAGACCGTTGTAGCACTTTACCCGGTGGTATTCAGGGTATCGTATTTTACTCAGGGACGGATGTGTAGAGGGCTTTTGGATCTGTGTCTACCCTAGGCAAGGTTAAGCTTCTAAGAGGAATGAGGTATCTTTATGGGTTGACACTCTCAGGCAGGGATCACTCGTCCGTTATCTCCTCTCTTCGGCACCGGCAATCGCCCAAACTGGGATGGAGACCGGCAATTGCACTAATTGCCACACCCGAACGTGGGGATTACAAAGGACGGACAAGGTCAACAAACCCAGCCGCCTACCCCCTCAACCGTGGGATGCGCCACAAAAGATAGGAAATCACTAGTCCAAACACCACGTTTGCACTGATCATTACTACTCGAGTGTGAATTCAAGGCTTACCCGTCCCCGGGGTCCTTCACTAGAGTACCGCCCCGAAGGAACGACTATCAATCCCGCAAGATTATAACGGCTAAGAAAATATGCTTGAAAGTAATAACCGAAAGAGGAACACAACCTGTCTTACCAAAGTGTAAGTAGATTGTAGAGGTACAAGCGAGGTGGGTACCGACAAATCCGGCACTCCGACCTCCTAGGAACCGCGGAACACCGGGGGCACTCCGACAACTCCGGGTAGAAGGAGCCAAGTCTCCTTCTAGCTCTCCCTCTCTCACTCTCTAGAATTAGAATGGGGATAGAGGTAGAAAACTCTCTCTCTCTTGCTTCTCTTGTGCTTGTAGCTCCTTGAGGTGTATTGTGTTGTGTCCAAATGAGAGAGAGGGTCCTCCTTTTATAGCTTGAGTGGAGGGGTGTCTTTGCAAATGTGCCTCCTCCCTCCATTATGGCAAAACCGACTAAGGGAAGGCGGTTTCAAGGTTCAACGCACCGGGACAACACCGCCACCGACGTTCTCTGGCGTAATTGAACCGCCTCGCGAAGGCCTGGCCCCACCGGCCGAAAGACGGTGGGTCGCGGCCGCACCTAAGGTGCGGTCGCACCCTTGCCGGGCCCAAATCGGCCCAAACTTGGCGTGGCGTCCTCTTTCGTTGTGTTGGGCTTGGTGTTGGTGTTGGGCGCTTGAGCTCGTGACCCAACCGAGGTAATTTGATTTGGCTTGCCATTTTGCTCCTTTGGGCCTTTTTCTATTTATTGTTTTTATTTTTATTTTCTTTGTATTTGGCCCAAAGTGCACATATCCTGTCTTTGTACCCGCAAAGCCAAATATACACCAAAAACTATGGAATGTGTGAGATTATAAACCCTATTTCTAGGTTGTTTTGGTGTATGTTGACGGTATATGATCCGAAGTTGGTTACCGCCAACACCGCACCCGGCCAATGGTATGCACATCCCTCCCAAACCCGGTGATCCCCAATTTCTTCATTCAGCATATCATGTTCCTCCGCCCGGAAGCATTCGACCCCAAGTCACCCATATTCCGATCCCAATTTCCCACCAAATCCACCAATTAGTCCCAATCCAAACCATCCGAGCCCACTCTACCGAAAACTCAACCAAAGAGCACCCCCCAAATGCCCTCCCATCACTACCAACCACCTTATACTTCCCCACCCCAATTTGGATGCCATCACTCAAACAACAACCATAATCCTAACCTCGGACACCTTCCCAAATTACCCTTCCCAAAATTTGATGGAGAGGATCCACAATTTTGGATCAAATGTGCCTACAATTACTTCATGATGTATGGCGTGCACCCTTCCGTTTGGGTTCGGTGTTCCACGATGCAATTCTCTGGAGCGGCCCAGCTTGGCCGGTTTCGATCGGCCGAACACAAGATTTCTTCCCAAGATCGGCCTACTTTCTGGCGCATGATCCGTGAGCACTACGCGCGATCAACATGAGACCTTAGTGCCCCAACTCTTCCGCATTCGTATGCAAACCTACGTTCAAGAGTATGCCGACAAATTCATCGACATCGCCGAGCAATTGACAACCTATACACCAAACCTGGACCACCTCTCTTTACGTCCAACGTTTCGCCGATGGGTCAGGCGATGATATACGCTCTCTTTGTTATGATTCGCGTCCCCAAGACTTGGATATTGCGTGTACTTTGGCTTTGATACGGAAGAAGTCTGGCGAGCCGGGACGTCGCCGTGAGTCTAAGCGCTGGCGCATTGCCGCTCAAGACGGCGCCGGCGAAGGAGTGCTACCCGCTGGGCATCATGGACGCCACAGGTGCGGCGTAAGCGGCGACAAGAAGACGCTGGATGGGTCCCGCCCCTCCGTTCGCGCGGGCTGGGTTCGATGACAAGTTTCGGCGAGGAATTACCGCAGGCGCAAGGTCTTTGCATGCGTTGCGGCGAAGCGGTGGCAGCCAAAGCCACAAGTGTGCGCCTGCGATGTAGCTTCACGCTACCGCAAGACGTCTCGGAACCCGTGCGAGTCCGCATTCAAGGTGGGCGCTACTCTGAACCGCTTGAACAAGAAGTGGCGCACCACGGCTCCCGAAGAGGTCACCCACCATCGGATCTTTTCCATTTCACCCGACATTCAGTCCTCTTCCCAGCCACCACGTTCCATACAGTTGCGAGGCAAGGTTCATGGTGTGGACGTCACCATCCTCATCGATTCAGGCAGTAGCCATTCTTTCATCAGTGAGGAGGTGGTAGCCAAAGTTCTAGGACGTCGTCCTCTGGCGCAGTACCACTCTCTGCATAAAGTAGCGATGGGGGCACATATCACTTGTTCCGACGAAATTCGGATGGCGGCATGGTGGGTTCGGGGTTATGAGTTCCACTCCAATCTGAAGATCATTCCATTGCGCTCCTATGACATGGTTATTGGCATGGACTGGCTTGAGGTTTTCTCTCCTATGCAAGTTGACTGGTCTGCAAAGTGGATTATGGTCCCTTATGGTTCGGGACAAGCTCTTTTGCAAGGCCCGCATTTGCCGCTCCTCTTGTTCGCCAGTGAAGCCGTTCAACATTGCCGGTGAGGTCGCGGCGTCGATCCAACCCCGTTGATCCCCGCGTACAAGCTATCCCGGATCGCTATCGGCACGTGTTTGCTGAACCCAAGGAGCTTCTCCACGCCGCTCGTGTGATCACACCATTCCCCTCGTACGGGGGCTTCACCGTGTCGTCGCGTGCCTACCGCTACAACCCGGCCTTGAAATCCGAGATCGAGACTCAAATAACGAGATGCTTGCCGATGCGGCTTGATACACCCGGCAAGAGTGCCTTCTCTTCGCTGTTCTCCTAGTCAAAAAGAAAGATGGTGGATGGCGATTACTGTCGATTATCGCATGCTCAATGCATTGACTGTCAAGTCAAAATTCCCAATTCCAGTTGTGGATGAGCTACTCAACGAGTTGTCCGGTGCTGCTTGGTTCTCTGTTCTTGACCTTCGCGCCGGATTTAACCAGATTCGTCTCGCACCTGGAGAGGAACCCAAGACCGTGTTCCGGATGCATTGGGGGCATTTTGAGTTCACAAGTGATGTCCTTTGGATTGACGAGGGGGCACCCAACACGTTTCAAGGCGCCATGAACTCTACTACGCTTTCTACGCTCCGCAAATGTGCAATCGTTTTCTTCGATGACATAGTAATCTCTGAGAAAACCTACGAAGAGCATCTGCGGCATTTGGATCAAGTCTTTGTCCCCGCTAGCCAAAGATCAGTGGCAAGTGAAGTTCTCCAAATGCAAATTCGCCGTCGAGCATTGGCTACAGGCCATGTTGTCGATGGGACGGGGTTTCCACGGATCCTAGGAAAGTTCAAGACATCAAGCTCGCCTACACCGTCGATGTCAAGCGGCCGCGCGAGCTTCCTCGGGCTCGCGGGATATTATCGAAAGTTTGTCAAGAACCCATTTGTCATCGCAAGGCCCCTCACCGACTTGCTTAAGAAGGGCACCTTGTTCGTGTGGACACCAATGCATCAATACGCGTTCGAGACTCTGCAGATGGCTCTGTCGACAGCCCCAGTGCTCGCTCTTCCAGATTTCTCGAAGACATTCAAGATCCGGACGGATGCCAGCGATACCGGAGTAGGCGCAGTGCTGCTCCAAGATGACCACCCTTTGGCGTTCACAAGAAATCTCGGCCCTCGCACACGAGGCCTCTCGACTTACGAGAAGGAGTACCTCGCAGTTTTGGTGGCAATTGACCAATGGCGGAGCTACTTACAGCATGGGGAGTTCATCATCTTCACAGATCAGAAGAGCTTGATTCACATTGCCGATCAACGCCTTCACACACCATGGTAACAGAAGTTGTACACCAATTTGGTGGGGCTGCAATACAAGGTCGTTTACAAGCCGGGCATCTCCAATCTGGCAGCCGACGCCTTGTCGCGCCATTCAGTTCCCTCTGCCCACCTCAATGCTATCTCCTCGGCAACGCCTGTGTGGCTCTCTCAAGTTCATGCTGGCTATGACAGCGACCCTGTATCTACCTCGTTGCTCCAGGAACTCTCTGTGGCAGGTGACTCTCACCCACCATATACTCACGAATCTTTGGCGTCATCCGTTACAATGGTCGAATCGGATTGGCAACAATGTTCCCCTCCAACGAAAGATTCTCACCGCTGCGCATGATTCACCGGTGGGTGGCCACTCGGCTTTCCGGTCACTTTGAATCGCGTTCGCAAGTTGTTCGCATGGCGGGTCCTGACAATGGACTTTGTCGAAGGATTGCCATGTTCTGGGAATGCCAATTGCTTGATGGTTGTCGTTGACAAGTTCAGCAAATACAGCCATTTCATCCCTCTGCTACATCCGTTCACCGCACATGATGTTGCTCAGACCTTCTTCGATACTATAAACAGACTTCACGGCATGCCACAGATGATTGTGAGCGACCGTGACAAAATCTTCACCTGCCTTTTGTGGCGAGAGTTGTTTCGTGTTGCGCAGTACAATTGGCGATGAGCTCGGCGTACCATCCCGAGTCTGACGGGCAAGCGAAGCACGTCAACCAATGCCTCGAGACGTTCCTCCGTTGCTTCGTCGGTTCCTGCCCCGGCGATGGCTCAAAGTGGATTCCTTTGGCGAATCTGGTACAACATGAGTCCGCACTCGGCGACCAACAAGACCCCGTTCGAGGTGCTCTACGGCCATCCCCCGCGCCACTTCGGCCTGTCTCCAACGATGGTCACCGCCTCTCCGGACCTGAACGCGACCCTGGCAGCTCATTCAACGATCTTTGGGCTGTTCGACAACATCTCCATCGCGCTCAACAACGAATGAAGAAGCGGCGAACAAGAGGAGGTCCGGCGATCCTTCGACATCGGCGCGACGTCTACCTCAAGCTCCAACCGCACGCGTGCGATCATCGTTGGCGCCTCGTGCTCACCAGAAGCTCTCCTTCCGCTACTTCGGGCCGTACAAGATCCTAGAGCGCATCGGCACCGTGGCTTACAAGCTGGAGCTCCCATCCTCGTCTTCTATGCACCCCGTCTTCCACGTCTCCTTATTGAAGGTGGTGCCCCCTGCCAAGACTACGGTGTCCCGTGCACTCCCGAAGTGGGCGATGATCTCCAAGTACCGAGAAGATTACTGCGGCCGCCGTCTTCATCAACGCCGCGACGGTCCGGTGCCTCAAGTCCTCATCAAATGGTCCGGCCTCGACCCCTCGCTTGCTACCCGGGAGGATGCCGAGGCGCCGCGCCACATGTTACAAGCCCACACGCGAGCCGGACCAGGGACCGGCAAGGCCGAGGCCCCGGGAGCCGGCTCGAGCAAACGTGTGCGCCGGCCCAACAAGAAAGTGCGAGGCCCCGAGTGGGCGTGTATCCAAAGCCAACCTGCTACGGAGGAGGAGTAAAAGGGAGAGCCGTGCACGGACACGCATCATCTATCTTGTAAGAGAAGTTGAACCTGGTGAGAGAGAGGAGGGGGTGAGTTGAGAGAAGACCGGCGCCGCCGCCGGTGAACTTGTATCCGTGATAATATATATCGGGATTCGCCGCAGCGTTGAGTGTACCGCTATCATTCGAGTAGGTTGCTAACATATCGACGCCCGGCGAGAAAGTGCATCGTCGGGGGACGGCTCGGCGCTCGCGTCTACCTCGCCCTCCGGTCGCACGCGGCCTACTTCGCCACGGACTTTGATCCGCCGATCAAGACCGGCTTCAGCCACAACGCGTGCCGCGGCCTCGCTCCACGGTCCGTGGCTGCCTCGCCTACTTCTACGACAACGACCGGCCAAAAGCTCCGCACCGAGCAAGACCCGCCTCGACGCCGCCGTCAAGTTGCCGACGACGAATCCGCGTGGGTTCCCGCCCATCGCCGCCCTCGAAGATTCGACAACCCAAGCCCTCGAGCGGCTCGCGAGCCTCGCCCGCCATTCGCCCGAGGGAGCACGCTGGCGCGCCCGCTGCGTCTTTGCCCGCACCCTCCACACCGTCGCGCCTCCTCCTCGTCACGACCCACACCCGCTTCTTCGTCTCGACATCCCACCCAAGATCGTCGCGCCGACGAGGCCCTCGCGGGTGCATCGCCGACCAACCTCTTCACCGAGGCCCCACGCACAGCCCGAGGCTACTTCATCCCAGCCACACGGCGCCGAGACGTGCTCGCCCCGAGGCCATGAACGCCACGCCTCGCCCCTCGCTTGCTTGCCGGGCTTTTTTTTTTTTTATTTATCTTGCAGCCGCAGCATCAAGCCGAGGCCTAACGATGGTTCCGCATCACCGTTAACACCAAAATTTGGTAAAGCCTGGATGACAGATGGCCCGGCGCACGATGGTTCGAAGGAGTCATTCAAATTAGCAAAAGATGACAAAGAACGCCGTGGCGTTCAGATGCCACGTTATTCGGCTAGGAGCCCGAGTCCGAGAGGGAGATGAGCATGAGATGGTTCGGCAAGCGTGGAGCGTCGAAAAAGATATTTAAGGATGAGGGACCACATCACGTGCAATTTCACGCGACTCAGAAGACTTGGAGGACAATGTATCTTAGCTAGATATTTTCGTTATGTTTATTCGTAACTAGTTAGGACTCGTCAAGCCCAGGGTATAAATATAAGACCCCCGGCAACCGTAAAACCATCTACCAAATCAATACAACAAACCCGGCTCCATGCCTTGGCTCCGCCACCCTTCGAGTCTAGTCGTTTCGCCGATCTACTCGAGAGGATTCATCGACCGTCGACCTCCGTAAGTACCGGCAAACGTTGCACCATGTCTAGTATCGTCGGGCGGATTTAGATTATTGCAAGTAGTCTTGTTCACGCTTAGTATCGTCGGGGCGGATTTAAGCTATCGGGGGCAAGAGGGTTCTTTTGTCGATCATGAGCCATCCGGTGGGCTAAGGTCCGGCTAAGAGCTAGTTATCGGCTTCATTAGATTTTGGCAAGATCTAATGAATTCATTAAGTTACCACGTGTTGCAATGCTTTTATTTATTATTTAATTATGTTTGCACACACTTTTTGCCCAATTTAGATTGAAAGGTCTCGGCTTTATCTTATCATAGATCTAGTTGCTCTTAGTGCTTTCATTGTTTATCTTCCTGTGCTACTAGATCTATCTGTTTATCATAGCCGAGCTAGATCAATCTAAGTTGTCACGTGTTGTGGGTTCGTATACGTTTAGATCTTGACAGGACTATATCATCCCATGGATACAGATCTTTGGGTTACTTCTAGAGCTAGTCATCCGGTGGACTAGAGATCGCTTTAATCGATAGGTTTTTACGTATGAGTTCCTTCTTCATGGACCCCGATTCGGCAAGCTTGCCGAACACGGTTATGATTTCACGTGTAATGGGTATCTACAATGATATTCATGATTTACCTTCTTTTATTTATCATGTTGTCAATTAATTCGATCTATGCAATAGAGCTTTACGATAGCACGTCATGATGATCGATTTTACTTGTTCAAACATGTCTTTTATGATCATTCGGCAATTGTTACTACATTACATCTTTATACATGCTTACCGAATGCATTCATTATTTGTCGACAGATAGCTCTCATAGCTATATGTCTTTATATCCGGCCTTGGAGCCATACATGCGGAACTGTCTTGGTCTCACCGTGCATGTTCTAGATTTCACGTTTACCTCCTTGTCAATTAACAGTCAAATTGATCGGCACGCCTCAAGACATTCGGGCGGTCGAGTAAAGCCCGGCTATTCCGGCTTGTCGGATGTGCGGCGTAGGAAGCGTGATTTTTTGTGCCTACACACTTTTGGGGGCACGCCCGGTGGGACCACTCAAGATCAAAACACGATGCCTGACAACGTCGACAAGGACAATGTCATCCAGCTCTAGATGGGTGACCTGCCTCCTGACCTAGAGGCCATGGTGAGAGACATATGTGCGCAGCTTTCTCGCAAAAGTGCATGTCATGCTTCTCCAAGCACAAGAGCGGTACAATCATCCGTAAGACGATCTTCCAAAGATAGTGATGCCCTAAGTGACAAGGAATATGCTCAACAAGTTTCGATGGAGAAGAGGGGGCAGAAAGGAAGATGAAGAAACGACGCAAGAAATTCGTCGGATGGAAGAGATTGTTGCAACCGCCGTTGGGAGAGCAATGACTAATCACAACACGTTGTTCTTCAATACTTTCCGTGATATCATGAAGGGTAGTTTTGGACCCGAGTTTGATGAGCACTTTGAGAGGCGGCTTGGTGAGCTTTCAGGACCTAGATACATACATGCACCAAAGCCACCACCAAGGAAAGGAGCTACAAGTCAAGAAGTTGGAGGGGAGAACAAGACACCAGAAAAGTCGTGGAAATCCGCCAAGACACATGGAGAAGCGGCGTTCGTGCACCCGGGAACCCTCCAAAGATACAACACCTACTCAATAGCTCCAATGGCCGGTGGGTTGCGAGAAATCCCTTTGGCCCCGGTTATACAAAGTTCACCGACTATTCCACTATTCATGCTATGCCAAATCCCGGATATAGGCCACCGGACGGTCGGGACAATCTTATGGACCACAAGATTCAAATGTGGATATACTCCTAGTGAGGATGGCCGATATGATGCAACACCAATTTGGGATTAAGCCCAAGAATCGGCCCTATGTGTATCGGTCACCCTATCCGTGATTGGTACAATAGAGTGGCGCTTCCTTCAAGATTGAAGCCTCCAACCGACTTGACCAAGTTCTTCGACAAGATGACACCTCTACTACCGAACACATCGGTCCGGTATTCGATTCGATTAGGAGAGCTTGCCAATGATGAAGCATGGAGGATTCGCTTCTTCCCATCATCCCTTACAGTATCGGGCTTTCACATGGTTTGCCACGTTGCCGCCAACTCTCGTTGGAACATGGTCCGAGCTAGAAGATAAATTCCATTCATATTTCTACAAAGGGTTCCAATGAAAAAGAGCTCGTCGATCCGATGGGGTTGACACGTAAATATAATGAGACACCACAAGAGTTCTTGCGCAGTTCAGGGAAACAAAGAATTTCTCGCTATTCTTTGAACTTGCTGCACCATCGGTTGCCGGCAGTAGGGCGTGGCATGCATCCGACCATCGTGGAAAAGCTAGCCGGCATGGAGTTTGATGACCTAGGACAACTCTCAAGGCGCCTGTCACTCATGGCCGGTCCGCCTCGAGAACATCAAGAAGGACACCCGTTTTTAAAGGGGGGCAACGTGTCTTATCGGGCATACCACCACTTCCCGGAAGAGGGAGAAGATGAAGATGATGGCCAGGAGGACATAGCACCGCCGACTCGCTTGGGGCAAGGAGCCTATCCAGGTTAACCAAATACTGGATGAAGACACTCAAGGGGGCATATGACTTCGACATCTCCAAGTCGGAGAAGCTCTTTGAGTTCTTGGTCAAGGAAGGACGATCAAGTTACCGTAAAATCATTCTATGAGACGCCCGTATTGGGTCAAGATCGGCAAATATTGTGGCTTCCATGATATGATCACTCACAACATCAATGACTCGCCGAATCTTCAAGCAAAATAGATTCAAAGGGCTATACAAATACAGGGTCTCCTCAAGTTCAACAACAACATGAAGGTGGATAAGGAGCCCTTCCCTACAGGCATGGTTGCTTTCGATACATGCATGGTTTCGCCAAGATCCTAAGGGCAAAGGCCCAATGAAAGTGCTGACTTCCGAGAGGGCAAAACAAAGCGGTTCTGGTTGACCCTAGTCGGCAAGTGTCCGATGTAGAGCTCCAGAACGCCGTGTTCGGTTTCCAAATAGCCGAAAGCAGAGAAAGAAGAAAAACCTCCAAACCAAGAGTGACATCTCGCATACCGCTGAACAAATGGCAAAGACAAAGAAGAGAAGCAATATCGTAGAGATCGCCAATTAAGAGGGGAACAAAGAGAGGTATGAGGAGGAGATGTATCACTTGGAGCAAAGAGAATACATGAAAGAGCAGGAAGAGTCTCATTGGGACTGTCCTTTCTTTAGGCATTGCTAGAATGAAGGCTTGAAGTCGCCGCTAGGAATAATCGCCCGAATGCAAAGTGAGCAATACCACGGGTACAGACATGGCACGAGTCAACCACCGTCCCATCCAAGAAAGACTGGGGGCACGCTTCCCAGAGGATGATCGGCTCTTAAAAAATGAAGACAGTAAACCTCACGTCAGTAAAAGGATTGCAGATCAAGCATGGGCTGATGTTGAGGATTCTGATGATGATCTGGACTCTCCTCAAGAGTACGTGTGGCAAAAGGGACAATGGTGCCCTCCTGGTCTAAGGAAGAGCCAGAAGAGAAGAGTCCAACGCCTCAGAAATAGGGAGCTCAAAGAAGCAACAGCCGAACGCAAATGTATGGCGCCCAAAGAAGAAAACTCGTGAAGCCGTCATTCAGCCAGAAGAGTATTCGGCAAATGGACGCTCGCGATGTTAGCATGGTTTTCTTCATCCCAATAAAATTTGAAGCTCCTACGTAACAAATTACCGTGGATCCGTAGAAGGAAGATACTTGTTCGTGACGATGATGCCTTTTCTCGATCTCGATAGTAGAGAGATGATGGACCTTTTGGCACAATTAACCCTATCAAGGCAAGCGGTATTTGACAAGCCGAGGGAGCATAATCATCCGAAGCCTCTCTACTTAAAAGGGTACCTCAACGGGAAGCCTCTGACTCATATGTTTGTCGATGGAGGAGCTGCTATTAACCTTATGCCATATACAACATTCAAAAAGCTAAGGATGATTGATGAGGATCTACTAGAGACGGACATTGAGCTAAGAGACTTTGTTTGGCAAGTTTTCGATACCCATGGAGCTGTTTGTGTTGATTTGACGATCGGCTCAAAACCTTGATCACTACCTTCTTTGTGATCGATAGTGAAGGGCCTTACAGACTTGCTTCTTGGGAGAGATTGATCCATGCTAATTGTTGTGTTCCATCCACCATGCATCAAATTCTCATCCAAAGTGGGATGGCGATGAAGTTGAGATAGTTCAAGCGAGATGATTCGAGGATATTGCGCTTGCCGAAGTCGTTGTTTCAACGATATGATGGTGTCGAATGTTTCTCGGGAAAGGAATTAAAAGAAGGTCCTCATCACCGGGATCAACACCGATCCAAGCAATGGGTATTCATGATGGTTTTTAATGGGAAACCCAATTGATGGTAACAAAGGAAAGCTTGGGCATGGTTTTAAGTCGGCCGATAAATTGGAAGAGATAGATATTGGCAATGGTGACAAATCAAGACCGACTTATATCAGCTCAACTAGATCCGTAGTTTAGGAAAGAACTAATAGATCTCCTCAAGGAATTCAAGGATTGTTTTGCTTGGGATTATTCGAGATGCTCGGGCTAGATCGCCGATTGTTGAACATCGATTACCCATCAAAGAAGGATTCTAGCCCTACAAACAACCTCCTTGAAAGATTTATGAAGAGAAGGTATTGGCCGACGTGAAAAAAGAGATTGAAAGGCTACTAGAAGCGTATTTCATTCGGTAGTGCGTGTATGCGTAATGGATTTCCAAAGATAGTTCCCGTTTACAAGAAAAATGGGAAGATGAGGGTTTGTATAGATTTCAGAGATCTTAACAAAGCCACTCCTATGGATGGATATCCCATGCCGCTTCTTGATTTGTTAGTAGATGCCGCCGGGATACGAGATTATTAGCTTCATGGATGGGAATGCCGGATACAATCGGATCTTTATGGCCGTTGAGGATATATCAAAACTGCTTTCGTGTGTCCTAGCCATATTGGTTTGTTCGAATGGATTGTTATGACATTCGGATTAAAAAATGCTTTAGTGCAACTTATCGAGAGCTATGAATTATATCTTCCATGAGCTGATCGGCAAAATAGTCGAGGTCTACATTGATGATGTGGTCGTCAAGGCGAAGAGTTACAAGAAGCACCTGGCTGACCTGAGGAAGACATTAGAGTGCACAAGGAAACATGGATTAAAGATGAATCCAAATAGGTGTGCTTTTGGGGTCACAGCCGGTGAATTCTTAGGATTCTTAGTTCACAAAGGAGGGATTGAGGTAGGGAAGAAGAGCATGGAAGCTATAGAAAATAGTGCCCCTCCTACCGATCTTACAGAGTTGCGTCGTCATTACTTGGCAAAATCAATTTTGTAAGAAGGTTCATCTCCAATCTATCAGAAAGGGTCTTGCCATTTTCTCCTTTGTTAAAACTTAAGAAAGTTCGAAGTTCATGTGGAGCGACGTACATCAGAAAGCCTTGGATGAAATAAAGGAATATATGAAGACGCCACCTGTTCTGGTCCCTCCAAAGCTAGCTAAACCTTTCAAGTTGTAATGCGTGGCGGCCGATAATCTAACCATAGGATCGGCCCCTTATGCAAGAAGAGAATGGAAAAGAGCGAGTGGTAGCTTATCTTAGCCGAAAAGCTTTTAGACCCGTAGACGCGGTATTCGGCTATAGAAAAGTTGTGTCTATGTGTTTACTTCTCATGCACTAAGTTTCGGCACTATTTACTTGAATGCCGAATGCATAATAGTTTCCAAATTTGATGTGATTAAACACATGTTGTCAATGCCGATTTTAAAAAGGAAGGATCGGTAAATGGGTGTTGGCATTATCTGAGTTTGATTTAAGGTATGAATCGGCAAAGGTCATTAAAGGTCAAATTATTGCTGATTTTGTTACTCAACATCATGACCCCTCTCACGACATGATTGGTATTACACCTTGGGCTTTATTCTTTGATGGATCATCTTGTGAAAAAGGAGGAGGTGCAGGTGTTCTCGCTAATCTCACCCAAGGGGGCATCTTTTGAGTTTGCTATTCCTATTGATGCTACTTGTCACTAACAATCGTGGCGTAATATGAAGCTTTACTCGTAGGGCTCCAACTTCTTGTTGAAATGGAAGCCGCTGCGGTTGAAATCTTTGGAGATTCTCAATTAGTGATCAAGCAACCGATCGGCGAATATGCATGCGAAATGACATTCTAAGAAATTATTATGAAGAATGTCGAAAAATACCGAGAACTTTCATCATATTCCAAGGGAGCAAAATGGAGAGGCTAATAAACTAGCCCAAAGTGCTTCCTGGATATAAGGACAATCAAGAAGTTCGCGTTGCAGATTTGTGTGCGCTTTGTGGGGATCAAGGTACCACCAAACCGATAATGATTGAGAACTGAAATTACCGAATACCTCAAAAAATCCTTCAAGAAAGTTTCTCGAAACTCGTGTACAAAGCTATTAAGTTTGTGCTTCTTGATGATCAGTTGTATTACAAATCTCGGATGGGGTACTTTGCTTAAATGTTTGAGTCAAGAGGAAGCCAAGAAAGTAATGTATGAAGTACATGAAGGATTATGTGGTGCACACCAATCGGCATATCGAATGAAGTGGGTAGTCGAGAGAACAGGGGTACTTTTGGCCAACTATGCTTGAAGATTGTTTTGAGTATTACAAAAGGATGTCAAGATTGTCAAAGGTTTGGTAATATTCGAGAGCTCCCGCATCGGCATTAAACCCCATTGTTAAGCCTTGGCCATTCGGATGATGGGGTATAGATTTGATTGGCCGATCCACCCTCCATCGAGCAAAGGCCATAAGTTTGTACTATTGGCCACCGATTATTTTACTAAGTGGGTTGAAGTTATCCCATTGAAGGAGGTCACATCGAGAATATGGTTGAGTTTGTCAAAGAGCATATCATTTACTCGGGTTTGGAATTCCGCAAACTATAACGACCGATCAAGGGAGTTAGTTTATATCTCGCTGAATTTTGTGACTTTGTTGAAGACATGGGAATCAAGTTGTACAATTCATCCCCTTATTATGCACAAGCCAATGGTCGGCCGAGGCTTCTAATAAAATTATGATTAAGATTATTCGAAGAAGATCGAAGAGAAGCCTAGAAGGTGGCATTTGGTTCTTAATGAAGCATTATGGGCTTACCGAATGGCATGTCATGGATCTACTAAGACATCTCCTTATGAATTAGTATATGGACATCATGCAAGATTGCCATGAGAGATGCAATCGAGGATCGGGCACGGGTTGCATTACGAAAAGATTTGGCGAAAAGAAGAGTATAGAAATCTTATGATAGATGGGTTAGAAGATCTCGCATCAAATTCGCCTAAAAGCATTGGAAAATATTGAGAAAAATAAGATGCGTGTCGCCAAATATTACAATAAGAAAGTCGTGGTTAAGGAGTTTGTCGAAGGAGATCTTGTCTGAAAGCATTGTTACCACTTGGGACTAAAGACAGTATATTCGCAAAATGGTCTCCAAATTGGGAAGGTCCTTTTCGGGTATTGAGATGTGTACTGAATGCATATATCTTGATATCTTTACAAGGGCAAGAATTCAGTCAGAATCAACGGGAGATTCTTGAAGAAATACTATCCTAGCGTTGAGATTGGGGCCCGAAAGGATGAGGTTAAAATTCCAATATAGCCGATGTATGAAAACATCGCCTCTAGCGTAAAAAATACTCCCAAGGATGGGGAATAGCTAGCATACAGGTGATATGTTGCCTTTAGAGCAAAAATCCTATAGCCAACCGAATGTGTTATTCATACGTAATCGTGCTATAATCGGGTTCATATTGGGATATTTGACCAGGCAAATAATGATCAAAGGAAATTCAACAATGAGATTATGCCAGCAGAGGATAACAAAAGAGGCAAACATAATTTTATTTATGGGATGGCTGCCACACTAGGGTTACATGGTATTTTACATTATTCTTAATTAAAAAGACTATCAAGAACGGCCTTCAGCGACCAAATGCAACGTTCATCCTCTCGCGTACGATTGGGCCTTGGTGTCCGCCGCTTCGATCACATGTCCTGGTCGCTTCGATCAAGCGATCGAACCTCCTTGCCACGCCTACAAGGGAGAGTTGCTTCATGAATCATGAAGGAGAAATCCATCGAGGTTACATGTGAAGCTTATCGTTGCTATTCTGCATACACGCTCTTGGGCTTCATCGAGTTTGTCATATTCCTCTTTTACATCTTCTATGTCTTCAATGGTTTGCTCATGTGCTTCCCGCTCTACCCTGAGCGCCTCCTGTGTTGTTGCGAGCTGACGACGGAGCGCTGCAATCTCGCATCGCAGGACTTGAGAGGTCATTGAGAAGAAGGGTCGACTCGCATAAAGGAAGCGCCAAAAGCATACAGGAAAGAGAACTTACTCCATTGCTCGAGGTTAGGGTTGGCTGAATGCTTCAGGTCTCAAAGGGAAAAGAAAAGGAGGAAGAAGGAAAATCTGGAGTTTGAAAGAGATCTGGATGGATGCTATTAGTAGAGAGGGTTCGCCTGCGCTTATATGCAGGAAGAAGGCCAAAAAGCGGATTTAAGACGGCTATGGGGAATCTGTTCGGTGCTTATCTTGAGAAGCGGAAGCGACCTGGTTTGCCGATTCACATTGGCGGAGATTTCGTGGCATGAGTTCCAAGAAGGAATTAAAGAATTACACGGTGCTACGGAAACTTCCGGAAAATGGGCCTCGCAATTTTAGCCCGCTTAAAAGTTTGGCCCGGATTTTTGCAGATCATGGTCAATTTCAGAGCAAAAGAGCCTCTTTTACTCTAAAATTGAGGGGGCATATGTTAACACCAAAATTTGGTAAAGCCTCGGATGACGATGGGCCGGCGCACGATGGTTCTGTAAGGAGTCATTCGGCTAGCAAAAACGCGACAAAGAACGCCAGCGTTCGAAGCCGCCGTTATTCGGCTAGGAGCCCGAGTCCGAGAGGGAGCTGAGCATGAGATGGTTCGGCAAGCGTGGAGCGTCGAAAAGATATTTAAGGATGAGGGTCCACATCACGTGCAATTTCACGACTCGAGAAGACTTGGAGGACAATGTATCTTAGCTAGATATTTTCGTTATGTTTATTCGTAACTAGTTAGGACTCGTCAAGCCCGGGTATAAATATAAGACCCCCGCAAATCGTAAAACCATCTACCAATCAATACAACAAACCCGGCTCCATGCCTTGGCTCCGCCACCTTTCGAGTCCATCGTGTCATCGATCTATCATGAGAGGATTCATCGACCCGCCGACCTCCGTAAATACCGCAACCTTGCACCATGTCTAGTATCGTCGGGCGGATTTAGATTATTGCAAGTAGTCTTGTTCACGCTTAGTATCGTCGGCGGATTTAAGCTATCGGGGGCAAGAGGGTTCTTTTGTCGATCATGAGCCATCCGGTGGGCTAAGGTCCGGCTAAGAGCTAGTTATCGGCTTCATTAGATTTTGGCAAGATCTAATGAATTCATTAAGTTACCACGTGTTGCAATGCTTTTATTTATTATTTAATTATGTTTGCACACACTTTTTGCCCAATTTAGATTGAAAGGTCTCGCTTTTATCTTATCATAGATCTAGTTGCTCTTAGTGCTTTCATTGTTTATCTTCTTGTGCTACTAGATCTATCTCGCTTATCATAGCCGAGCTAGATCAATCTAAGTTGTCACGTGTTGTGGGTTCGTATAATGCGTTTAGATCTTGACAGACTATATCATCCGGTGGATACGGATCTTTGGGTTACTTCTAGAGCTAGTCATCCGGTGGACTAGAGATCGGTTTAATCTGATAGGTTTTACGTATGAGTTCCTTCTTCATGGACCCGATTCGGCAAGCTTGCGAAACACGGTTATGCTTTCACGTGTAATGGGTATCTATAATGATATTCATGATTTACCTTCTTTTATTTATCATGTTGTCAATTAATTCGATTTATGCAATAGAGCTTTACGATAGCACGTCATGATGATCGATTTACTTGTTCAAACATGTCTTTTATGATTATTCGGCAATTGTTACTACATTACATCTTTATACATGCTTACCAAATGCATTCATTATTTGTCGACGAGATAGCTCTCATAGCTATATGTCTTTATATCCGCCTTGGAGCCATACATGCGAACTGTCTTGGTCTCACCGGGCATGTTCTAGATCTCACGTTTACCTCGTTGTCATTTAACGGGTCAAATTGACTGGCACGCCTCAAGACACTCGGGCGGTCGAGTAAAGCCGGCTATTCCGGCTTGTCGGTGTGTGCGGCGCGGGAAGCATAATTTTTGTGCCTACAATCACGCTGGTGCGAGGCCCGACGATGGATCTACGTCACGCTCGTCCAAGGCCTGCCGAGGCCCCACACGCCACGACCCACATTCCTGCGACTATTCTTTGAAACCGACCACGCCGCGGGTTATGCCGCCGAGACCGTCATGCGGAGCGGCACGCCGCCGCTAAGCATCGCCGAGCAATTCCACGACGCCGCCGAGGTTGCTCCACAATGCCCTGCCGAGGTCTGAAGTGCCCACCGAGGTCACGCCCGACGCCACGCAACCGAGGGGCCACCGCACCGCCTTGCCCGAGGGGCCTCCATCAGCGCTCGCCCGGGGCACCTCCGTCCACTCTTGACTGAAATTTTTCGCCCGCACACGCCACCAAGACACACGCGCCGGGGCTGCGACGCCACGCCAACCGTGCGTTCGGGGCTGCCGCGTGCCCGGAAGCTTCCCGCCCAAGCGCTCGCCCAAGGTCGCTCCACTCGAGCGAAGAACGCCGTCGAGGTCGTGAAATCGCCCGCATCCGGCAAAAATTTCTTCGCCTCGACCAACGCCTGAGCGGATGGCCCAAGGCCCGACTCACGCACGCCCGAGGTCACGAAGATGCCGAAGGGACTCGTCCCGTATTCGCCTAGGCCACCTCTACGCCTCGCCCGAGGGCTCCATCCCCGCCGCGATTTGCCCGAGGACCGTCCGAAGCCGTTCGCCCGATGGCCCACCGGCCGCGATCGCCCCGGGGCCGTTCGCCGCGCCGCCCAAGGCCCGCCTGCCGGCACGCGGCCGTCTCACACCCGAGGTGGTCACTCCCGAGCAGGTTCACGCATGCATACTCGCCCAAGGCCGCCAAAGCCACCACGCGCCAAGCCTCCCGGCGACGGGCCTCCGCTTTGTTCGTCGAAAACCTGGCCTCCATCTCGGGGGCGGACTCGGATCACATCTTGCAACCAACCACGACGTTTGGAGCATCCCACAAGCTAAGTTGCCACTTGCTTTACAAATCCTCAAACATTACATATACAATGCTCTCCCTGTTCTCGAAAAATATAATAAAGAACATCTTCTTTTTCTTTTCGAGAGCTTGTCCGAGGCCCTCAAGGGATCAGGACCTCCATGACTCTCACCATGCCAAAGCTCCCTCGGGGGCTACAGAGTGGCGTACCTCTCCAAAGAGCACCCAAAAAACGCTACCTTCTCCTTTTTTATCGTTTTTTTCGGAAAAATTCTATGCCGATTCTTGCTGCACTTAGGGAAAACAAATGTGAAAAGGTCATCCTAAGGGCGCGGGGCCGGCCGAGCCGTGAGACCGCCCTACGCCTCCAAAGCTACAACATCTCCACTCACCACCTTCCGACCTAAGGATGGCCTACAAATCCAAATAGTTTCGCAAACAGATTCACCAAAGTGCAAGAGAAGAAGGCATGGAATATCGCGAAAAATGATAAAATACGAGTCATATGTGTCGATGGATCATAGTGCCATGACATCTATATTTTCTAAACCTATAAATACTCTGGTATGGATTATTTCGCGGCCCGCCCCCCACCTCTTCGCCGAAGATAGGGTGAAAATATGTGGCGACAAGGCGTGGGCTCCAAGGCTTAACACTCCAACCGCTTCGCTTCGACGCTGCGCGCAAAAATGTGGCGTAAGATCCCATCGGGGAAACCGCCCGCTCGCGGGGACGGTTCTACTTCGCCGGCGCTGCGGCTCGCCAAAATGCGGCGTAAGATCCCATCGGGACGAAACCGCCTCGCTCGCGAGGACGGTTCTACTTCGCCGACGCTGCGGCTCGCAAAATGCGGCGTAAGATCCCATCGGGACGAAAACCGCCTCGCTCGCGAGGATGGTTCTACCGCCGACACCCGCGCACTTCGCAAGGTGCGGCGTAAGGTCCCATCGGGACAAAACCGCCTCACCAACCCAAGGCGGCACCTCAAAAGACGCATGAATGCGCCCGACCCCTAGCTAGGGGTAAAAATGTTAGGCCGTTGCTCGACTGAAATGCCCTCCTCAAGGGAAGGCGTGTCCGAGCCCTCGAGGCAGAATGAAAAAGTCACCGCAATGCGCCCCTCGGGGGTGGCGCCGGCCCCCGTGCCCACCGCACGGTCCGGGGTTCTAAAGCTGGGCCCCCGGGTTTCTATAGCCGCCTCGGGACAACCGAGCAAGGGACAAAAGGGAAATGCATAACCGCCAAGCCCGGCTCGTGAGCTCTGGATTTTCCGGACGTATCTAAGATTCACGGTAACCGCTACGAGATGTCCCATCCGTGGCAAAGCCGCCGGCCCTCGGGTCCGACTTGCCGGAACCCGGGATCTCGCTAAGAGGCCCGAGAGTTCTCATGGAGTGCGTCCTAGACCACGTAGCCGACCCCTGCTCTCCGGCGGGGCACGGGCACTCCGCTTAGATTTCTGTTACAACGCTCAATGGGTATGTCACGCTCGGCTCACGAGGCGGTGCAGCATGTCTCCCCTTCTCCTCCCTTCCCGGAAGGGCGACGGATGAGCGTAAATAAAAAGGCGAGGAGGTTCGAACGACCTTGCGCACATAAGCGCGAGCTGAGCTGCCCTCGCACCCCTGACATCCCTTGCACATCTGCACAATTTAGCGGGTAGTTCGGATCTTACCAAATACAGAAGAAGAAAAAAAAGCCCTCGGAGGAACTAAATATTCCTCCGAGGCCTCGGGGCTACACCCAATGGGTGCGCTCGCGCGCACCCGTTCTGGGAACAAGAGTTAGCTCTACCTCAAGAAGTATGGTGACCAACCCCCGAGCGAGTCACACCACTCCCTCGGGGGCTCGGGGGCTACTGTCGGGGGCCAAAATAATGGGCCCCGAACATTCTCTACTAACAAGAGATGTAACGGCCCACGACGACCATGACGGCCCATGACGACTATAATGGCCCATGACGACCCACGACGACCATGATGGCCCACTCTCTCAACTTCTCCCAGACAAGCAAGCAAGGCCTCTTCCCGAGGCCTCTACCTAAGGCCTCTTCCCAGGGCCTCTTCCTAAGGCCTCTGCCTAAGGCCTCTGACCAAGGCCTCTACCCAAGGAAATGGTCCCATGCAACCGATGGGACATATAACAACTCTTTTGCTCCCCAACACACCACGTGCAGTACAGGTGTCATGCTCCAACAAGAAGAGAAGGAAGCACAAGCCACCAGACCACCAGGCACCAGCATGACGACCAGGCGTCCTCCACGCATCCTTGTTCTTCACCAAGAAGGAAACACTGTACCACTCAAGAGACATGCACACCAACACGTGTAAATTAGACAGCCACTAGTGGCTATAAATAGAGGAAGGAAGCAACATGCAAGGGGGCTTCTTCTTCCTCTCTACGGGACTTCCCACAGGGGATCTCTCTGGACTCTTCTTCATTCCTCTCCATTCTACTGAGACTTGGGGCTCATCCTCTCTCTCAAAAAACTTGTAACCCCTACTATAAGCACTTCGGTGCAAGATAATACAAATCTCCTCCCCCCGCTGGACGTAGGGCCTTCTTTTGCCCGAACCAGGATAAATCTTGTGTCCATCTTGCATCACCATCCGGATTAGGGACGCGCAGCACAAATTCACTAGTCGGTTGCTTGAGATACCCCGGTTTTGAGAACACCGACAGGTAGGGTTTGTGTACGTGTGTTCATAGGGATGAGTGTGCGTGCGTGTTAAGCATCTGCGTTGTCTTTGTGTAATCTAAAGAAAAATCAAAATATGAGGGAGGCTCTTGTAAAAACCACCAACATACAACAACCTGTTACTAGCTATGTAATGTGAAGTGCCAAACTACCGGGCATGTTGGTCGCAAAAAAAAAAAAAAAAAAAAAACGGACATGTGCAATTGTGCAAATGACAAGGCCTACCACTGGACATCTCGAGCACTAGATGAAGCTGGTACCTAGAAACATGTGCTAATTGCACTACTTGTGCTAATTATTTTATTATCTATATATGTAGGCAAGTACAAGAACCTATGTACTTTGGGTTACAAGAAACGAAGTTGTCAACAAAAAGTTCCTTAATCAAATGTGAACAAAAATTAAGAAGATAACTTTGTTGTAGGTCTTGTTTAGGGGATGCACTGGCTCTAGCACTAGACATGATTGATTAGAAGAAACAACCTCTCATGAATGTCCATTCGTTTTAGGTTGCTGAGCTGATTTTCGTGTTTCATGTCCTGATAGTACGTACGTTTAAGCGATGATTACCGTACGTCTAAATTGGGTTGTCTGTGCTGAGATTTTGTTGCCTGGTCTAGACAACATTCTTTAAGTGGGCCAGATTTTAGCTTTTCTTTAACTGGATGTGGGCCAGATTTTAGTGGTGTGCAACTTTTGCTGGCGTGCGTTGTTGTTCCTCCAGTTTTGCTTTGGGCACCCAACTCCAACACACTGCACAGCAGCAGGCTACTTAATTGAGGGCCCAGGACAGTAGTAATCTCTAACTAGTATAATGCCCGTGCTAACGCTACGGTATTGTTCTTGGAAATTGTTAGTTTAAATCAGGTTTTGGTACAACATTGGTATCTCCTTGTGTATGAGTTACATTGTAGCTAACTTCTTATCAAGAATTGAATATCTTCAGGGAGATTGTCACAGCTTTCTTTGCTCATTTTCGTCAAGATGTCACCCAGAATTCCCTCCTTAGTGTAGTTGGTTCCTGTACATGACAGATAGAAATATTATATCAAGTTTATTGAAACATATGTATACTATGCAGACTTACATTATTGATCGGTGGTAAGTTTTCTCCGTCCCACCACTTCATGAAATTGTACACAAGAAAGCCTCCCAATTTCCTGGAACCGGTTAGTTGTTCAAATAAGCAATTTTTTATGACATGAAACTTATCATATAACTTATTACAAGTGATTACCATTGTTTATTTTCTTGAACCTTTGTTACCCATGTTGGGAAATCTCCAACCCAATCCCAAACATTGTTCTTCAAATCAGGATTTGTCAGAGCCATGGCGAGAGAAAACTTTTTACAGATATTGAGAATGGAAACTGCTATTGAGAAGGCTTATTGAGTATACATACATACCATTAATCACCAATTTAAGACGTCTCTGTAAACTATATTCTTCGTGCTCTTCCCCAGTAGGATCCAAAGCCACATTTGGTTTTGCCAAAATCCTCGTTGTAGATCCGACACCCCTCTTGATAAACCAACGTAAAGTCGTCCATGCGAGAACACCGGCTCGAAGGTAGATCCCAACATTGGGAATGGTTTGTCCCTGTGATTTATTTATGGTCATTGCGAAACTTAATCTCACAGGAATTGTTTTCTCTTGAACTTAAAAGGAAGGGAAATATCATCCGAGGGTGACAACGGTAGCCTTGGTATAAAAACTCTCTTCCCTACATGCTTTGCCGGAACGATCTCGGCATCAATTGCATTGTCTTGCAAATGTCGACCATGAGCCTTGTGCCATTGCACAAGCCATTGTTCGGATCAAGATTGCGGAGAAGTATTATAGGACAGTTGACTTTTAGCTTCAGCTCATGAGGGGGAGCCATTTGGAGTTATCGAGTTTAAAAAGTCTAACGGGAAGTGATTTTGAGGATCATCAACAATAGTGTCAAAGCTGTTGTACACCTTTTCCTCACCGAAACCGCTCAATCAACATAGAATTGAGGCTATCAACATGCTCGTTTTTTACTGGATAGAATAGCCCGCGAGCTCATGTATGTGGCCGATGTTGCATGTTCTTCAAGTGATGGAAAAACTGCTTCAATGAGTGTATTGACCGCCTCCTCGGTGTCATTATATGGAATCACAATGTCATCCGCAAATCGAACATAATCATCTCCTATTGTTTCCTCAGTCCCATTTCCAATCCGCAGCAGGTACTCGTAAAACCAAGGGTCGACCAGGTTCTCATCATGTTACGTGTCAACCTAATCTTCCTTATTTGGGGCCACAAATAGGATCTTTGCACGAGTATCAGTCACCTCCGCTCTTGTGCCACGTGGAACCACTGGTAGGACCTGTCGGAAGTCTCCACCAAACACCATGATCTTGCCTCCAAATGGCAAAGTACATTCCATGATATCCCGTAGGGACCTATCAAGACACTCGATGCACTGACGCTTAGTCATTGCCACTTCATCCCAAATAATCAATGAGGCCCTACGCATCAACTCTCCACTTGGATTTTGCTTTGTAAACTTGCATGTTGTGGTGTCATCAATTTTAATTGGGATTCCAAACCTAGAGTGTGCAAAGGCGTCCTCCCGGCAATATTGATGCCGCTATACCAGATGTGGCTGTTGCAATGGCTATTAATCCTTCGGACCGAACTCTAGCAAGTAGCGCCTTGTACAAGAACGTCTTGCCTGTGCCTCCTGGGCCATCTACAAAGAAAACTTGGCTTTTCTTGGTAAGGACATGCTCAATGATTTGATCAAACCCTTCTCTTTGTTCCTTGTTTAGAGAATGAAAGATGTCTAAGTGTTCTTGTTCTACGGGGATACTCGTTCCTCTCTAACCTCCTTCATTATGTCAACGGTTCTTGGGCCCATATCGGAGATTGGTGGCGAGCCATATTTTGTTATATCTTTCCCCAAAGATTCTAGCATATCCCGTAATTCTCTTAGCACCATTTGCTCTACTAACGATGTGTTGGCATTATCTCGCTGAAGTCTTCACCTAGAGCATCCTTGTGCTTGTCCCATAGGCCATGTATGTTAGTGGCCTCACGTATCACAAGGATGGTAGCAAACAACCTCCCGCAAGGAACACGGCATCCGGAATGTGGTGGCCTCGGTCAAACAGTCATCTATTGAGCTATCCATCTCTATAAGCCCTCTTTTCTCGCATGCCTCTCTAAAAGTAGATTGCACCACACCGCCCACGCGATCATCAAATGATGTAGCACCTCTCGACATGATTCAATAAAACTCTTAAGTAGTATCTCTCGCCTTCAAATGGATTAGCATAGACGACCCGCCCTATCTCGTCCCGAGACTTGTTTCCTTGCTTGCCACACTTTCTTCCCGGGGATCCAACGGTAGTGTTAAAAATTCTCTCGTACAATATTTTCCTTGCTGCGCGGTCATCTCTGTTTTTACCGAAATACTCGGTCGGTGTGGTTATATTTGAACCTCGCCGCTCACAACATCCTCCAAGTTATCATCGTCATTATATGTCACAGACTGCATATTAGGTAGATGTAGTTGGAGCTGCAATACTGCTGGATAAACACCAAACATTGGGAATCCCAATATCCTCGACACCGCCAGTGCGTATATGAATCTAGCATTCCCTGCATCGTTGTATCTCGTTGATGACACCATCATTTCCTCCTTCAGTAGATGCATTTACCGAGAATGATGCTTGGTCATGGCCTTTGTATACATATTTGAATAGATACTTCATCGCTTTAATGCTTGAGCATGCTTCAACATTAATGTGGCGGTTGTATCTATGTAGGAGGCCGGGTTATATGGCACAACCCACCTGTTATCTAGCTCGCTCTCCCTAATCCCGACCCGGCGTCCATCATCTCTTCTCCTATATTTTGGATATGAATCGTTTCCTTGTATAGTTTCCTCACAAAACTGCCGAGGGTAGTCAAATCGACACTTTCCATCCACCATGCAAGCACATTTTCTATTGAGGACACCACATGGTCCATGCAACATATGGTTGATAACCAGATCGTGCAACTCTGGGAATTTGTCCTTGTCTGGTATCTCTGCTGAAACCACTCGATCATATGCATCTGGGTTGACAATTTACTTGCTGACTTCATGATCGCAAGAAATGCTCATGTGGTAAGCCTCTTTTTTGGAATTCTCAGAACATGGACATATGCTTTGCAACCTCACCAAAATATTTCTTCTTGATCGTAAGATCTTTTAGATCCCTCAACTTTGCCCCAGTAGACTCTCGTAACCAAGTCCGGCCTATCTTGTGGTTCCCGTCCCGGTTCGAGGTTGCTTGTTATCTCTTCCCAAAGATGGATTGCATGTCATGGTGATGAAGTAATCGGGCTTTCCAAAAACGCCGCACAATAGCCATAGCGTTAAGGAACCTATATTGCATGTCTCGATCACATCCGGGAATGTTCTTGGCAACACAATTCTCTTCCCAACCTTAGAGCCTTGCGTCTCTCCAGCATCAATAACATCAACCAATCCCTATATATACATTTAAGGTTATACAAACATTAGACAAAGACAAAGATAAAGGTTACAAAATTAATGAACATGAAAAGACATGAAATATTATTTTTAGCGGTTACAGTACAGTTCGCACGTATTAGTTTCGGTTGGCTGGATTAGAATACCAATCTAGCCGCATGGACTCAATCTTTATGTACATATCGACAGCCCACCGCTGAAAAAGACGTCCTCCAAATAGTATAATGTTGGTTAACCCTCGTCGACCTGCATTTTGAAGCGAAAGAGTACCGTCGTGCGGTTACATATCTTGTGGAGTGTGCTTCACCCGCAGCTGCACCTAGGATCTCCCCTTCTTGGTTGTCATTATCCCCATCTTCCGTTTGATTTTCATTATTATTATCATCCGTAATTTGCAAAAAGAATAAGATAATGTTATATCATAGTATTTTAGCCGGATTTTTGCTTTCTACCTTGACCACCATCCGTGTTGCCACCAGCCATGTATCGGCCATTATTAGATGAGGACGGGGTATCTGCAGCTTCTGATAAACATATTAGAATATATTATTATGAATTGTGGCATATTATAATAAGGTAGGAGAATAATACCTTGGTGACCACCGGTAGAGCGTTGTCTCATGTAACCAACATTAGTAGACGCCGGGGTCGCAAATGGGGAATGGTTTGGATCCCCGCTAAACGGCATGAACTTGTTCCATCCCGTTTCCCCAAAGGGTTATACATAGGATAACCTAATGGGTCATAACAACCATGGTATGGTCGGACATACTGCGGACGACGATCTGTCCTTCCATATACAACCACACTTCTGTCAAAACTTCTTTCGGATCGTTCCTTCCATCCGGATAGCGAAAGAACTTGCGATGCCGTTGGAGCATTGTACCTTCTCCGGGTCGGGCGTGATATTTGTATTGAGCTCAATACGGTAGTTATCCAAGCTTGGAAAGTCGCCGTTTAAGCCTAAAATTTGTACATACGGGTTATCTTGCAAAATTGCAAGGATAGTCCGCATGAGGTTGATATCAAGATCGGAGACCTCCTTTGTCTATGTGACAAGGACTCATCTTCTGTATCATAAAAGTACAAATAGATGGCGAGCTGCGTCTTCCACACTGGCACCAAATTGTCGAGGCGGTGGTACAAACCGCCATGTACTCGAAAGTTGTAAATACCGGTCCCTACGGACTTGAATATCTCTCATCTAGGGTGACTCCTAGACTTGCAAAGGCAAAATGAGAGTTGATATAACGTATACGCTTTCTGAAATATAATGCGTCTTCATCCACTTGACTTGTGAACAACCTTTTCAGCTCTGCAGGTGGTTCTGGAATATGTATCTGTACTTTGCCTTTTTGACAACAAAACCCAGGTGACTCATACTGAAACCTCATTGCACCACAATATCTGCAGTCTGGCACATGGCTCAACTTATGGCGTTGGGGTAGGTTCTGGTAGATGGAATCATATGGATCTACAATTGTCTGAATAGTTGCAGTTGCACCAGTTGGAGCCACGCGGAACGACTCATAATTATGACCTGCGTCCACGTTGCAACAATCACTTTTAATTCAATATCACCAAAATATATGTATTTAGTCAATATTAAAAGCATATATTAGGACATAGTACCTTGTGCACGGTTCTGAATAATTCCCTCGTCATCGGGCAAGTCTTCATTGGTTATTCCATGGACGCCATCCATGGCATGGTCATCGCGAGCAATTACATCATGTGGTGGTTCGAATATTGCACGGTCGAAATCATCTATATTGGGTTGGACATTTACATGGACGTTGTCCGGACTTGGTAAATGAAGTTCTGCAATATATTTATCTCAACTATAAGAACAGAACCGTACATCTCCATCATTTATTTATTTTATTTTATCATTGAGAACTTATATTAATGTGCTGACCTGACTGATTGGTAGCTGGCGTTGGAGCAGTTAAGGACGTGCGTGTGTATCTATGTCGTGGCACAAAGGCATCATTCCTGTGCAACCAATCTGAGGGATCGTCGGGGCCATCATTTTCCATTATTGTCGATAATCCAGTTCCAAGAACCACAGCTTCACATACGAACATGAATTTAGGAGCATGAAATATTAGTCTAGACATATGAATGTATTTGTCACCTGTTGGCGTGGTTGCTGGTAGTATGTTTTCATCAATGGCTAGATTGGCAAGAGGTGTCGTGCTGTTACTCTGCGATTCGGCCTTCTTCCGTGCTCGATATTGAGCTTGATACTCACGGTCTCTCCTTCTAATGGCTTCTAATTGCTCGACGGTCATATCAGCCCTCCTCTTCCGTTGTTGCCCGCCCATGGAAACACCTATAGACAATGATAGTAGTTTTATAGTAGAGATTATCGTATAGAGATAATAAGTTCATTAATCCACATATTTTATATACATCAAGTTACCTTCGGCCACGGATAGTGCACTGCCTATTATGTTTGCGGTGCTATTGCCATCAAGTGTGTTTTCCGTGATCAGAGCTGGTTGTATATTTTCCTTATTCAATATACTTGATGAGCTCGGCCTATCTCAACATGTGTTGTTCCTGCTCGTTGTCGTGGCACACTCGGTGTCTTTATAAATAGCTCGACAAATATATATATGTACAAGTATAAATCATAAATTATACCAGATGTAGCAGGAGCAAAAGAATTGCTATTGTTTTCCGATTCGGCCTTCTTTCTTGCCCGGTACTGGCGTTGGTATTCACGTTGTTTCCTCCTCGCCTCTTCCCTTTGTTCGTCGGACATTTCAGCCCGACGATTCCGTCCGCGCCGGGCCTCATCTATACGTTGTGTGTCTTAATATGCAACAGGAATGAATAAGTCACAACCAATGAGCTGAAAAGACATACCTGCGATGTTGGTGATATCTCCTAGTGCAGAGTTTGTTCCTCTCGACGTAGACATATGTGCCACCAAAAATCACTGGCGTTGGTATACTAAGCATCAAGACAGAAAAGTTTCTGTTAAAACCACAAACACGACAACCAGGTATATATATCCTCAACATTATATTACAATACTGCCTTGAGTATATCCTCAACAAATAAAGTTTACATATAGATAGAATATATAGTGGCTTGAACACATAAAATCAAAACAGAAAAACACAAGCAGCGATGAATGGATTATGAGCAGCGAGGACGTGAGCAGGATTGAAATGCACAAATGATCACCTCCGTTTGGAAAAAGAGATCGATCGATCATTCAAGGAGGCATAGAAACTATCATACCGTAGTTCCTGATGCTGTTCTCTCCGTTTGGAATCACGACGTACGCCCGACGGCAGGAGAAGGACGAAAGGCGCGGGTCGTGGCGCTGCGTCGTAAGGATGGCCTGGAACTGGATCGTGGCGCGGCTCGATCGGCGAAGAGAACAGAGAGACGCATCACAGCATGCGGCCACACTGGCCGGCGGCGGCGGCGCCCTGCCTCCTTGCCATGAGGTGGTAACGTCGAACGATGGCAAGGAACTGTAGATTTGAAAAAAAAATCAAGCACACATACATACATATACTAACGCACAGATGCATGGAGCTGTCGCAGCGCTGACGGAGAACAGAGCGGTGTCAGGATCCTCCATTATTTCTTACGTACAGACCTACGCAGTGAAAATCATATGGCCGAGGCCGCAGCAGGCCGGCGATGACCTGCAGCAGGACGCGCAGGAGGCAGGAGCAGCAGCCCGTCAAGTACGGCGACGTGCTGCCGATCGCCGCCGGCAGAAGGAATCCACGCACGCGCGGCGGCAGGAGGCGTGATTTTCGCGGATTGGAACCGTGGACTCCGTAGATTGCAACCGTGGACTCGGGTCGCGTGGGCGTGGGCGTCGGTTTTTTTTTTTCGGCTGTGGGATTCGCCGGAGAAAAAGAAAAGAAAGAAGCGTCGTGAGCGGTGGAGGAATCGAACCCGGGTCGTAGAATTTTGGTGCGCCGTGCATGTGCGGGATTGTGAGGTTGTAAGACCTCCGGACAAACTTTTCAATCCTGGCCCGCCGTTCGTGGATCCGTTGGATGTGGTTCGTCAGTCCAAAAAAGGAAAAGTGGTGCCTTATAGTAGAGAAGATAGTAGAGATACGGGAAGGAAGGCCAGGCCCAGTTGTGGTACTATGAAATAGAGGCCATGATGATCCAAGCAAAGCAAATAAAGGCCGAGGCAGTCAGCAACGGGCTCTCTTGTCGTCGCAGTCAGTCAGTCAGAGCGAGTGAAAGAGTCTCGGTCTGTGCGGGCTCTCTTCTCGTACGTCGGTCGTCGTCCACGGGAAGGGAAGCAGCTGTTGCGTGCATTGGGCAGGCAGCTGACTGACCATGAGCACCACAACCTTTGGATTGGGGTGTGTTCGAGCCCTAATTTTCCTCCAAAATTTCATGCTTTCCCATCACACCCAATCACGTCGAAACATTCAACGCACCTAAAAACGCCACGGCCAAGATAAAATGTAGGTAAAAAATAAACTAATTACACAGTTTAGATGTACATTCATGGTAGACGATTCTTTTGAGTCTAGTTACGACATGGTAGGATAATATTTACCACTAACAAACGAAACGTCTTCACGATTAAGACGATGTGACATACATGTCCCATCCGTCCAAAATTTTGGCCGGTGCTAAACAGGCAGCGAGGTGAAACAATCTGATTCTGATGTGACCGCCCCGCCGGTTTAGAAGCAGATCGAAAGAGCCGCGGGAAGGGCTCACGCACGCGGAATTCCACCCCACTTGGCACTTGCTTTGCATAATTGCATTGCATTATTACGATGCGGACCGGTCCGCTTCTGGTCCCCACCTGCCAGCCAGAGGGCTCTGCGAAACAGGTGGAGTTAGAGTGAGGATCAGCATCAGCTGCCTGCCACTGTCTGTCGCCAAGTGTGTCGTGTCTTCTAGGCTCGCCGCGAGTATGCTTGTTCCTGCGTGCGTGCTGTACAAGGAAGGAACCCAGGAAAAGCGAGCGAGCTAGAGCTACCTGTCCCACTGTCCAGGTCCAACCTTGATCGAGAGGGATCCGAGGAGAGAACCACCCACCCACCCAGCCAGAGGTACTCCCTCCATCCCTTTATTCTGGTCGTTTTAGCTACGGTGTATTGTCCCAAAATGCGTGTCGCTTCGCTACTCTGCGCTAGTAGGGGTAGCTGTGCGTCAGTAACACACCATTCGGGCCGTCGGCTCTTCTCGTCCACACTTGTTGCAACCTGCCCCGTCCGTGCGTTGCCTCCTTTCCTTTCTCTCTCTATGAGCCCCGCGCCACTACCGACCACGGCGACCTCCAGAGGCGGCGGCGACGCGACCGCAAACGGCCGCCTCCGCCACGCGAGGTCGCTGCTCGCTGCTTCATGGGCTCGTCAGAGGTAGCGCCGGCGAGGGTCGCCCGCCGTCGAGGTCGCACCGAGGGACGCTGGCCGCCGTGCCCGGATCACGGACCGACACCTGCTCGGCGCGCCCGCCGACGAGGTGGCACACCTCTTCTTCGTCGCCATGCTCTGCGTCCGGACAATAGCGTCGAGCGACCCACCATCGCGAGGAGGTCGTGCGGATGCTCGCCGACGAGTTCCGCACCACGCGTCGTCGGCGTCGGCGCGAGACGTCGCCCGTCGCCCGTCGTCGTCGCCACGCGCCCCCGGCGAACACCGGTGGTGCCAACAACGGGGAGGGAAGAAAGACAGCCGCCGCCCGACGACGACGACGCCGGGAAGGAGGAGCCGCCGCCAATCGCGGCTACAAGCTATTTCGGACCTGCTTGCCTGACGGTGGCGGCACCCGGCCCGGTGTCATGCTGCCATTGTTGCAAGCAAGCAAGATGGACCCAAGCCGCATGCGCTTCATGGCACCGCCTCAACCCGAGACGCCGGGCGGAGTCTGCTGCCGATCTCGACAGTCGATCGTGGCGAGGCGCGGCGCTCGCGGCCGGCCGGCCGGCCTCTCGCGTTGCTCGCAAATGACGCCATTATCAAAAGTACTAGTAGTAGTACTAGTCCACCGCTCCCACCCACCGGGCTGCTTTGTTTATTTGTTTTTTTTGCTGCGAAAAACAGGCCACCGGCCGCCCCCTAGGGCCATCTTGGTCTTTTTACGTGTTTCCTTGTTCTCCGTGCCCGGACGCCGGCGACGAGAATAAAGGGGACGGAGGGAGTAGTGCGTAGCTACCGAGCCATGGCAAACCACCCCGCGGCTTCCAACCCCGCCCACGACACGCCGCTCTTTCACGGAGCGAATGCGATGCGGGCGATGTACTAAACGAGCTCGCGACCTTCACTAGTACACGAAAGACATACAATACCGGTTCGAAGCCCCTCTTTATTCCCCCGGTTTCCCAACCAGGATTGCTCATCCGGTCCCCGTTAGTCCCGGTTTGGGGAACCGGGATTAAAGGGTCACTTCTATTCGGTTCATAATACCAACGGGACTAACCGATTGCATGCGGATCTCCATATCCACATACCGAATCTTCGATTTCACACCTCCGCTGCCAGCGTGCGTCTGCCAGCGGGGCTCCCCGCATTGTGGGGGCGAAATCGGCGCCGCCGCGTTCCTTGACCGTGTTTTGCACCTCACCGTGCATGTTGCTTTGCTCTGTCGCGCCGCTGGTGGTGCTCTCGAGCTCAGGCCCCCGGGTCACCGGGAGGCGCGTCCCCCGTGCTCTCACCGACCAAAGGTCACCGGTCCCGCGTGCCCGCCCGTCGTGCGACTCCCTCCCACCCTCCGGAGCGCAACGACATGTTTTTTTTTCCCGAATGTTTCATTTGTTTGTTTCGGTCGGGTATGTTTCAACTGAACCATTTGTATGTCGTAAAAGTAGATCGAGATATGTTGCATTTGTTTCCGCAGGCATGATGCAATAGTACGTTTTGAGTGTTACACATGTTTCGTAGATATGTTTCATTTTTTTTATGCAAATTGTAATCGTGTTTATTTGGATGTTGCATATGTTTCGCACATATGTCGTATGTGTTTTATTCGATGTTTCGATCGTGTTCCAAGTGTGTTTCGAAGGGATGTTTCAAGTGTTTCATCTAGTTTCGGTTAGGTATGTTTTAATAGTTTTTATTTTTGATGTTTCAAAAGTAGATCGGGTGTGTTTTCTAGTGTTTCGAAATGGTGTTTCAAGTGTTTCAACTACTTTCATACGTATGTTTGAACTATTGGTTTCCTTGTTTCAAATACTGGTCGGTGTTTCTTCTCCCACGTTACGCTACACGCACTCTCATGGTCGAGGCGAGGTCGAGGTCAAGCTCTCTCATGGCTGGGCCGGGTCGAGCTCAAGCTCCGCCACCGGAGACCAGGGGCGTGTTTGTTGGAGAGCCAGCCGGGTGGCTCGAGCTCTCCAACTGCAAGAGCGCATGTTTGGCGCCGGGCCCCACTCGGCCAAGCTAGCACGATGCACAAAGCACCCGGCGGCCTGGCTCCTAAGCGAAGCCACCCCCACCGTTTTTTGGCGGCCAGGTCCGACGAGGAGCCGAGTAGGCTCGATGGGAGGGATTGGGGTTACCTCCTGCCATCTCACCTCCCCTTCCTCGCCGCCGGAGCGACGCACCGTCGCACCACCTTCTCATCTCACCTCCCCTCTGTCTTCCCTCGCCGCTCCTCCGCCCGCCCACCGCCGCAACGACGACGCGTGCACCCGCCGCGTCGCCGCCTCCCAATGGCCACGCCACGGCCTCCATCGCCATGAGTGGAGCGGGCACGACACCGGGCGTCGGCGATGTGCGGAGGGAGCCGCACGGCTGCCCCGCCCGCCGCGGCCGACGCTACGGAGGAACGTGATCACCTTGACGGCCGGGGAGGCCACGCGATGGCGTGCTCCCCCCGCGCGAGCCGCCGCGGAGATCGGCGCGTGCTCCGCCGGTCGCGAGGTCCACATCGCCAGAGTGCCTCGGAAACCGCCACCGTCCTACAAGGAGCGGCACGCATGCGCGTCGGTCTCATCACGAGGGCAAAGCCACGGGGAGCGGAAAGCTTGGCGCATGCGGCGGCGAGGCGAGGCTGCCGGAGAAGGCGGAGATGGCGGCCATCCGCGACGCCGCGACCACCTAGACGCCGCCCAACAAGGAGGGCAAGTCGCTGCGACCAGCCAACGCCCACCGCGTGCCACCGCGGCTGCGTCAACGCCGACATCGTCGCCATGCTCCGCGCGCCGCGACATCCACGCCCGGGCTCGAGTCCTTGGACCGCGCCAAAGCCGCATAGCGGAGGCTCTCCGCGAGGTGCCACGAGGGCACGCCGCCGACAACACGTGCACTGCCATCACCGCGGGCCACCGGCGAAGCTCAAGGACCTCATGCTCGACTTCCATGGCGGTCGGCATCTCGGGTACAAAGCCGTCCGTGGTGTGTTCGATGAAATGTCGACAAGGCTAGAGGTTGGTGGTAAGGCTACCAAATTCCTGGTGAAGGTAACCATAGGCCACTTGAGCTAGAAAACAAACATGATCTCCGACGAACCAGGTTGGTTTGCGCTGTGAAACAAACACATGGCCTTGCACCGTAGCAACCATGCTCTTTGCCGGCCACAGCCATGCCGGCCGGCCATGCTGGGCACATTGGCGAGCCGAGGAATTTATATTTGGGTATGCCAAATGTATAAAATTTCGAAGCAAATATGCAATACAATGGACGATAATCACGGCATTCATCATCGTCCTGTGCTTGTACAAGTGCTGCCTGCAGATTGGTCCCAGTCTGAACAAGAGGAGGATTTGGTGTAGATGTGGTACTTTTTTTTTTTTTTTTTTTTTTTTTTTTTTGCCTTTGCAACTTTCTGCTATGCTGCTACTACCCTCCTTCATCTTGACTACAATTTACAAAGAACTGAATGTTAAAAAAATCACTAAACAATCTAGCGCTCAGCATAGCAGTAGCAAGAACAAATAAATTAGAGGGAAAAAAATGAAATCTTTTCCTAGCTGCCTGTTGCATTGCGGTGACGACGTGCTGCTGGTCACCTCCTCACCAAGTCCCGGCCGCCCGCTGCAATTGCGGTGACGAACTAACGGTTACCTTTGCAGCCTGCTGCTGCTGGTCACCTTTTTCCGCATCATCGGCCGGCCACCGCCGGGCGAGGAAGCGGATCGAGATGTGTGGAAGTGTTGTCGGTCACCGCTGCCGCGGCGGCGTCAGCAGATCAAGATGCGCCACCGCCGCTTGGGGACGAGAATTGTTGCGAAGAACGGTAGTTGCAACTTTATGAATAGGATGTCGATGGGAGGAGTTCTGCCTTGTCTGCTCGCTGCTACTACTTCGTTTGTGGGCTTTTGGTTCATTAGAAAATAGAATACATATATGTATATGATACATGTATTTATTGTTTTACCAAAATCTTGGGTATTCAAAGGAATACCCAGGCATACACCTGGCGCCGCCGGTGGTGGGGCAGAGGCCCCCTCCCCCAAACACGCCCAGAGCTCCCCAGGGGTCGATTTTGGAATCGCGATGCGCGGGTGGTGGGCAGGCGGGCGTAGCGATGCGGGGGGTGGTGGCAGGCGGGGCACCACAATCCGTGGTGGCGGGCAGGCGGGGCATCGCGATGCGGGGTGGGCCCATGGGCTGGGTAGGCGCGGGCGTCCAGACGCGTACGTCCGTCCGTCCAGGTGCTAGTGCCGCCGTAAACAAAATATTGAGTAGTGTGTCAAGCATAACAGTAATGGGGTGTCGGGTTAGTACTGTTCCATAACTGGTCTATACCGTTTCATAACAGGTTTTGCTGTTTTTTATCGGGTTGAACTGTTTGGATGATCCGGCACTACGTTACGTTACTGTTAACGTACGGTGACCGGCTGGCGCCATCACCACGTTACTGTTAATGTACGGTGACCGGCCGGCGCCATCACCACGTTACCTGTTAATGTACGGTGACGCTTTGGCGTTCCGTAGCGCACTTGCTGTAATAATCTGGACGATTTTTGGTTGCGGTTGAGTAGATACAACATGGGCAGGATAGTCGTCGGTCAGCCTAGCCAATCATCATCGCCACGTACGGTGCATGGCCGGAGAAGTGTGTGCCTATATCACGATCGGACACGGACAGTAGACGAATAAAGGGTCACGAGTTCAGTAGCGGCCGGCAACGGCAAGCCCGGTGCCGGTGGAGGTGTCATCCTGTGCGTGTTGTCGCATGCAGAGGTTCTCGGTCTGGGCGGGCTCTCTTCCCGTAGGCCGTCCACGGAGATTCTGATGTGACCGCCGGCCGCCGGCGGCCGCCGGTTTTCAGAAACGAAACAGGAACATCCGCGGGAGGTAGAGGAAAATCACACGCCCGCCCGCCCGCGGAATTCCAGTTGCTTTGCATAATTGCATTGCATTATTAGGACCCGGGACCCGCTCGCCACTGATCCATCCCCACCTGCCAGATAGAGTGGACTCAGTGGATGACGGACAGCATCAGCTGCCTGCCACTGCCACCAAGTGCCAAATAGACAAGTAGTAGTGTTATCTCCTATCCCCCAGTGTCTTCTAGGCTCGCCGCGAGTGAGTGATTGTGCTTATTAGTGCGTGCTGTACAAGGAAGGAACCCAGGAAAGCGAGCGAGCTAGAGCTACCTGTCCAACTGTCCAAGTCCAACTTTGGGGAGCTGAACGAGAGGGATCCGAGTAGAACAGGAGAGCGAACCAGAGCCCAGAGGTAGAGGCGCAGAGCGAGCCATGGCGGAGCCAGCAGCAGCAGCGTCAGCGGTGCCTGAGACGGAAGCGGCGCCGGGGAAGATGACGATGGTGGTGGGTGTGGACGACAGCGAGCACAGCTTCTACGCGCTGCAGTGGGCGCTGCAGCACTTCTTCCCGCCCGGACAGCCGCAACAGTACCGCCTCGTCGTCGTCACCGCCAAGCCCTCCGCCGCATCCGCCATCGGCCTCGCCGGCCCAGGTACCAATCCATCATCCATGTGCAATCTGATTTTCTATGTCTTTATCATAAATAATCCAATCGATCGTGTTGGTTCGTTCAGGCGCCGCGGATGTGCTGCCGTACGTGGAGGCGGACCTCAAGAAGACCGCCCTGCGCGTCATCGAAAAGGCCAAAGGCCTCTGCACACAGGTACCACCCCGGCCATCGCCTACCTGCAGGCAGTGACCCCGTTTACGCAAATTAATTACGCTCTGTGATTTATACTAGTTAGCAAGCACTGAATCGGAATTAGAAACAAAGAGCAGCATGCAGGACATGAACTTGTTTTTGTATATCCCCCAACAATCCCTTTGCTTATATACATATTCCATGGCATGCTGCAGGTGAGCGACGGTGTGTTTGAGGCAGTGGAGGGGGACGCTAGGAGCGTCCTCTGCGAGGCCGTCGAGAGGCACCACGCCGAGATGCTCGTCGTCGGCAGCCATGGCTACGGAGCCATCAAAAGGTCTCCACTTACATCTCACCTCACTGTGTGCCTCTGCTCCCACCCCTCTTCTCCCCTGTTTCCCAACTATAGACAGACAGAGTTGTTGCCACTGATTGCAAGGACGACTACCACTAACAAAAAAAAAATCTAGTTTAAGATGAATGAAAACCATCAATTTGGCAAAGTCATCAACTGGAATTTCTCTCACATCGATGGTGTTCGAGTTAGTATACGTGCTCATATTCTTTCCATGTGCTACTGTACTGGTAGTTTTTTTTTCACATGGTTCGTAGCTTTGCATCTATGCGGCAAAAAAAAAAACATTATTCAGTAATGATATCAGCACTTGTTGGCAACAAACAGAGTAACAAAACTCTACTATGTTCCATGAAAACTGAACGAGCCTACAGCCCTAGACAAGAATTATTTTGTAGGGTTTCGAATAAACCGATAATGGAAGCAGCCTACTCCTTAAAATGTGATTTAATTAATCTACAACTTAGTACACTCGTTTCGACCTGTCTTTTATACTCCCTATCTTTTTCACTCTGTCTTCATGCTAGGTCAAAATTTACTACAATGGCCATTGCTTTACATTTCAACTCTGCATCGCTTTCCTCGTCTACTTCAAGTGTCTTTTTACCCCTGAAAGATTTACTTGTTCAAGTATGCGCATCTACTTTCATATTATTGACTAATTTCCTCAACCTCTCTCAGGGCTGTTCTTGGAAGTGTGAGCGACTACTGCGCTCATCACGCGCACTGCACCGTGATGATAGTAAAGAAGCCCAAGCACCACAAGCACTGATCAATGAATGCTCCAGTACGACAGATCACATGCTACGTATACTGCAAATAATATGTACCACTGCAAAGTTGTGTACGCGCCAGTTTGTGAATAATTGGATCACCAATGCAACCATCACACCTTCGGTTGCTGCTTCAGCTAGTATCCGATGCATGCAATCCTTCTACACGAGGATTGAGGACTACAAATAATTGATATTGTTCTCCGAACCTCAAAACTATGTATTAGTGTGTTCAAAGTATATGTGTGTGATTGCCTTTTCTGTGAGCTGGCCGTGGGAGTGTATGTTCATTTTAGGTAGAGAAAACTGTTATATCTACCACCACGACATGATAAGAAGTGCTGTACTCAGTCTCAATCAACTCCACCGGTTATTAGCAGTGGTGGGGACCAGCAGCAGGCAGATCCCACATTGTAATAATGCAATGCAATTATGCAACACGGGCGGGTGTGTAATTCCCGCGGCTGTTTCTGCCTCGCTCACATCGCCAATTCGGCATATGGAAACCCTAAACCCAAACCCCCTCTGCAGTCTGCACCCGGTGTACAAACCACGAATAATCCCCCAACCTGGCCGTTGCATTGTATTACAAACACCCTCTACTATAAAGTTGTCGGCCGGTCACATCACAATCAGATTGCGAGACTCGTGCTAATCTATATCTGCCCATGCAGCCCGTGGGCTCGCGGCACGGCCCACGACACGGTGTTTTGGCCCGGCACGAAGGTCACAGTGCCTGTGCCAGCCCGGCCGGAGGCACCAGGTCGTGCTTGACCGCCTCCCTGGCACGGCATGGGCATGACCCGGTAAAAGGAGGCGGCCAGGTGATGCAACATTCTAATAACCCCCTTGGCCTACTAAAGGCCCATAATACCACACCCTAACTTCATCCTTGTTTCTCAATCAGTCAACCCCATCTCCCGGACTCCAAGTTTCTCGTTCCTCAAATGTTGTTGGGACTCTGGTGGGGTGGAGTTTGACTTTGCTCAAACCCCATCCAATCAGCTCAGCTTCCCGCCACCCCATGCCTCATCACGGCCGGCGGCGATGGGCGATGCCCCAGTCCTAGCCCCAGCTCCTCTTGTTCCTGACGTCGATATGACCCCATGGCGCCGTCGTCCCGGTCCCAACTCCTTGGATCCGTGGGCAGCAGGTGCGCCACATTGAGCTCGTCACGCGCACGATCGTCAACCGGCAAGCCGAGCTTCACCGCCTCTCGCAGCACCGCGCCGTCTCCAACTTCCCACACCCCAAAACAGAATCCACGACTCCACCTCTGCCTATTCGCGCTCAAAGCCTTGGGCCGACCCAAAACACTAGAAAAGGCCGTGCCTGTCGGGCCGGCCCGCACGAAGCCTGAAGAGACACGGCCTGTGACGTCCACGACGTCGGCCGGGCTGCGCTGGCACGGCACGTTGGACATCTATATGAATCAATCCAATCCCACGGTGTTTGCTCATGATCAGTCTCCAGCGTTTTCAGTAATCGTCGGATCCGGTGCTGCCTGCCTCTGCCTAATGCACGCAACTGCACGAGAGCTTCCCGTGGAGAAGAGAGCCCGCCAAGACCGAGAGGCTCGTGTGCTGACTCGGTGCATGAGACAACACGCACGAGATGACACCTCCACCGGCCGTTGCCGGCCTCTGCTGAACTCGTGACCGCCTTTATCCGTATCCTGATCGTGATAGGCCGGCACACACTTCTCCGACCAGTGTGGCGATGGTGATCGGCTAGGCTCACCGACGGCCGTTTTGTACGTATCTATTCAACCGCAAGCAAAAATCGTCAACACACACATCGACGCCGGCATAGCAGACTGCGATGGCATCGCGCCTGTGCATTTTTTTTCTTAGAAAAGCCTGGTTGGGCGTTTTATTGGCTTGGATTGGATCATCATGGTCTTTTATATGCTACCTACAACCGGGCCGGGCCTTGGTTCCCGAACTCGAGGAGATTCGTACCAGGGCCGTCGCCTGATGCTGCTGTGCTTTGAATTTGGGTGCCGCGAAAACTGGAGGAACAGAAGCCCATCCACGCTTTGCCTGGGCCTCTGAGCTTCAGTGTTAAAGAGTTGGAGACTAGAACCCTGAGAAACAACTTTGATCACAGGAGACCTAACCAATGCACACTAGTTTGCAGTCATTTGGCTATTTTCAGCTCCCGCTTTTTTCCAAAAAATTCTACGTCCGTACGTGCATGTTAATAACAGTTTGCTCGTTAGCAGGCATGTACAATTTTCTTCTGAATCACCGACCGAGTTAACAACATTTCTTTTAGCCTTATTAGGTACAATAAAGACACTTCGTTCAATTACATAGAAAGAATCAGCTGACAACGTGGAACGCATAAAAATAATGAGGAATGCAGCTTGTCTTGTAGCTCTTCCACTTGAAACTTTTTTCAGGGAATCTTTCACTTGTATACTTCCCAGGCCAAATTAAAACATAGAGGCACACAGGCACCAAGTATCGCAATCATGGACCATGGTGCGCACTACTGTCTTCTAGCTCTTCTTCCTCTTGTGTACTTCCTCCTCAAGTCGTTGTCCAAGAAATCTCCCTTGGGAGCTGCTGGTAGCCGCCGCCATGGCCTTGAGCTCCCTCCAGGCCCATGGCAGCTCCCCATCCTCGGCAGCATCCACCATCTCCGTGGCTCCCTCGTGCACCATGTCCTGCGGGACCTGTCGCTCCGCCACGGGCCTCTCATGTTCCTCAAGTTGGGCGAGATCCCGGTCATCGTGGCATCCACGCCGGACACGGCGAAAGAGGTGATGAAGACCCACGACGCCATATTCTCGACGAGGCCACTGACCTTCGCCATCAGGACGGCGGCCAAGGACGGCCTGGGCGTTCTCTGGGCTCCGTACGGCGACCACTGGCGGCAGCTCCGCAAGATCTGCACCGTGGAGCTGCTCAGCGCCAGGCGCGTCCAGTCCCTGCGGCCAGCGCGCGAGGAGGAGGCGTTCCGGTTGGTCCAAGCCGTCGTGTCGTCCTCGTCGACGTCGACGTCCGCCGCCGCAGCAGCAGCACCGCCGCTCGTGGACCTCGGTAAGCTGGTCTCCGTGTACGTGGCCGACGCGTCGTTGCGCGCCGTCTTCGGCAGGCGGTTCAAGGTGAAGGACAGGGACACGCTGCTGCACTTGGTGGACGAGGGCGCACGGCTGGCCAGCGGGCTCATGCCCAGAGACCTGTTCCCATCGTCGTGGCTGGCTCGTGCTCTGAGCCGCTGGGCGGTACGCGAGGTAGAAGCCTACCGCTGCTCCTTGTTCACCTTCATGGACGGAGTGTTAAGTGAGCACCTAGAGCAACGAAGGTCAGGTGAAGAAGAAGAAGACGAGGAGGCCGGAGGATCTGGTTGATGTTCTCCTCCGGATCCAGAAGGAAGGAAACCTTGAGTTTCCTCTCACCATGAGGATAATCCAAGCCGTGTTACTTGTGAGTGTTTATATATTTTGCAAATAATGTTAATTGATGTCTTCAATTCTTGTGTGAAGTATGTACATTGTATTGTACATTTTTGTATACACTACTCCATGTAGGATATTATCGGAGCGGGTATCGAAACAACAGCAACAACGCTGCAGTGGACGATGGCTGAGCTGATGAGGAATCCAGGCATCATGTCCAAGGCACAAGCAGAGGTTAGAGGAGTGTTCACAGGCCAAACCAAGGTAACCGAAGATCGGCTAGGCGAGCTACCATACCTGCGGCTGGTGATCAAGGAGACCCTACGACTGCATACCCCGTCGCCATTGCTGTTGCCAAGGGAGTGCCAGGATCAGTGCAGGATACTCGGCTACGACGTGCCCAAGGGAGCCATGGTGCTCGTGAACGCCTGGGCGATCACTAGGAGCCCGGATTGCTGGGAGGAGCCGGACGCGTTCCATCCTGAGAGGTTTCTTAGTGATGGCGCGAGTAGTTTCAAGGGCAACGACTTCAAGTTCATCCCGTTTGGCGCCGGGAGGAGGATCTGCCCTGGGATGGCGTTCGGGCTGGCGAACGTCGAGCTCGGTCTCGCCAGCTTGCTCTTCAACTTTGATTGGAGCCTGCCGGAGGGCATCGTTCCTGGTGAGCTCGACATGAGCGAGACCATGGGGATCACTGCTAGGAGGAAAGCTGACCTCTTGTTGTATGCTACTACGCGTGGGTCAAACTGCCGAGTTAATTAACTCGGTAAATCTATACCTCACCCGGGTGAAACTAACACGTTGCTCACCCGATTTTCTGGTCGTCAGATCTTGTGCCCGAACGGAGATGATCGAGTTGGCCGTTAGGGTCTGCTGGGCCCAGATGCCGTGCCGCCGTTTTCTCGCCGTCTCGAGACCCAAGATGCAGATGTGCTGGCCCTCTGTCTCTGATCCTCTGTCCAGGCTTAAATGCATGCGTGCATTCAGTTGCGCGGGTCAAACGATCAACACGTTCGAATGCTGTGTTTGTGCTTCTTGTATGCTATCCGGTTTTAGGTGAAATACTCCCTCCGTTCTAAATTGTAGTTCACTTTGACTTTTCTAGATTCATTTATTTTACTATGTATCTAGACATAGTGTATAACTAGATGCATAGCAAAATCAATGTATGTAGAAAAACCAAAATGAACTACAATTTAAAACAGAGTAGTAGCTATTAATCTGAGGCAACTATTTTTGTATCACTCGATATTTTTTCTGCTTTAGTTCAAGACGAGTTGTTAAGGTATATCTGCTGTCCTCATTCGATGAACTGAGAAATAGCCATTAATCGAAAATCATCTTCAATTTGTCTGTTTGTATGTCTTATTAGTTTGCATTTCCCTATTATTTAACTTTGCCTTCCATAATAAAAATATGTCCTTTGTTATTTGTCTTTGCATAATTTTTGATTTGTCTCAATGGCTGTTTGTTTGTGTTTGCAGGATGAGGCAGGGCTATGGGCAGTTGCACAGTGGTCGGATGGCTAATTGTTTGTTTGCAGTGTTCATGCCGCATGACAACTTGCCTCAGCATCTCTTCCACCGTAGATCCAAATGGTTCATTGCATGTTAAAATCGTCTGTCTTGGTTCTAATACAGTATTTTCTTAATTGGTTGGAGTTCGAAGTTGTTAAGCATGTTAAAATCATGTATCAAGTTATAAGTTGGTGTTATGTATTGTCAGGTCCTAATTTATACTAGATGATTGTATTTTTTACACCTAATATAATGGTGTAAATTTAATATAGTTCTGGTGTAAATGTATTCATATAGTGGTGTAAATTCTTAATTTCTGTATTTGTTGAATTTTGATAATCTGATCATCTTTAATGTGCTATGTATGAATCTCTATCATGTTGTTATCTTTATTTTTTCCTCATTTAATTTTTATTTGTACCATCTGATTTCATTTGTACCATTTGATGTTGATCCTATGGTTATCAAATCTGGGTGAAATATGGCCTTGTTTCACCTGATTTTCAATAATTACAAAATTCAGGTGAAATAGAGGGTGTTGTCACCCGGGTGACCAACCCACGCTCAGGTATATGTTCCCAGAGAAGAAATCATCCAAAAATATATAACTGGTGCTGTCAAATTAGGGTCAGTTTCAGCTCCAGGATATGTGAGGATGTGATTCGTAAATCAACATTTTCCATTTCAAAATGTAAGTCATTAAAACCTGACTGTCATGGCATCGCGCCTGGGCCTTTATTTGCTTGGATTGGATCGTCATGGCTTTGTTTTGTAGCAACAACCGAGCCTTGTTGGGATTAGTAGCCTTGTTGGGTGCCCAAAGCCGAACTGGAAGAACAGCCCATGCACGCTTTCTCTCGGCGGCAGTAGTAGTGTCCCACTAAAAAAAACTAAAATCTTGGCCCACTTAAACTCAAAGAAAAAAACGAAAATCCGGCCCACTTGCCATGTTCTCACCTACTACTGTTTCCGTTTCTATGTGGCAAATCAAAGCATTTACGGCTATCTTCTCAATACGATTTCTGCACTATTTCCAGGCCTCTCATTGGGCCACGTCGCCTGCTTATCTCTCAAGTGTCAGATCTCAAACGGACGATCATCCAGCGTTTCAACGTGGCTTGTACACAAGTCGGGTTCCAGAGGCTTCGTAGCGACTCCCGAGTCTCGACCAAAGAGAACGCGGGTGCTCATGGGCCCAGCGCAGGCTCCAGCGTCGCCGCTTCGAAGGACGCAGGGATGCGCGGTATGACAAGCAGCACAGCACTGCGGTGCGGTGAATCACGGGCCACGCGGATTTGTGTGGCTTTGAACAGGCAGCATAGCCACGAGGACGGCCGGCAGCGCCGGGAGCTGCGGCACGGACGCACGGTGGCGAAGCCTCCCGTTGTTTGCCCGCAGACTACCCTGACCTTTCAATCATGGCCAATGGAGACTGACTAGACTGCTTCCAAAATACGGTCACCTCCACCATGTGCTTCGCCACCGATGGCTCCGTCTGGCGCCGTGTCGTCGGAGCGGCGGCTCCTGGCCAGGCATGGCCGCATGGGTATGGCCGGCTACGGGTCACCAGAGCTAATGGCCGAACGCAAGCCACCGGCTCGAGTTCGTTGGCGCAGCAGGCCACCGGCGAGGTGGCTAGGCAGCGGGTTTCACCAGCCGCTGCGGCAGATGCAGCACCGGCTCCTGGCACGGTGGGCCTGGTCCCTGGCCAAGCTCATGGGAGGCTGCAGTGGCAGCAGGAGGAAAATCCAATTGCGGGTTAACATTGTGCCACTGCTTCTTTGTTAGCGCTCAGCCAAGGGCAAACTCTAGTAGCGCCACGGATGAACGAGCCGGTGCTGTGATGCTGTGCTCTTCTACATCATCTAGCCGAGCTAGCACAATAAAATGCGTCACATATACGTGACTTTCCAGAGCATTTTGTTCTCAAGTTTGAGCGAGCTAAGCTGACTCTGTCCATCCTCCGTGAAGGAACCTGCCACCGGCGACCCTAGCCTGTGACCGGGATTCTCACCGCCGGTGGCCCTCACGGCCCCGGTGCCTTCCCTCTTCCCCCATCGTCGCTACGTGACCCTTCCCTGTTGATCGTCGCAGCCCAATCCATGGGATATGCCGGCGGTCGCTGTGGCTCCGTCGATCAAGAAGGCATTGCGACAGATCACAGCCAGGGATCCCCCCTCGCCATCTCGATTGTGATGCAGTGAGGTCAAGAATCATCGGGGAGGCCTCGTTCCTTTCACCACGATGAAGCCACCTCCGTGTCCGGCAAGTTTTGGGATTCTGATTCGAGTCCGGTGTGAATACCTCGGGGAAGCTGACTCCCTCGCCAGAAGTTTTGAAGGTATTGTGCAAGCCAAGAAATCGTCGGTGGCTGCCAACCCCACGCCAAGTAGCGCCGCCGGATTACAGCCGATGGCCAAGGTTGGGCCAACTTCGCAAGCGAGGAGGGCAAAGCCGCACATCACTGTGGCGGCCATGTCAGTGCCGCCACGGCCGGTTAAGCCACCATGGAAGTCACTCTGGAAGGGCCCTCTACCGCCGCCCGCCCACGTGACGCCGGTGATGTGTTTCCGTCGGGCGACATTATCGCGAAGTTCAGGCTCCCCGATCCGGTATCTTCGGAAATCAAAAATTGAAGCCGGAGGACCGGAGGAGTGGATCCAAAACCGCCGACTTCGGTCGAACCCGACCCATTCCTATGTTGGGCTCGACCAAGACATGTCAAGCCCGCACCACAACCGAGTTCTCACGAACCATCACAACAGAGAACTTCGCGTCGACACACACCGGCGGACCTAGGCGACACCTCGTCAATCCCGTGGTGCCGCCGGATCTCCTCTCACCGGCCGGCGTTTCGCGCCGTCTTGATGGCTGGTGGTCAAGGCGCCGCTTTCGCCGCCGGAGCCAATACGTGGCTGGCCGCGGGGGTGGTGTTGGGGATCAAGGCGTGGCGGCGAACCGTGATGGTCCTGGTCGCAGTGCTGGTCGCGCTGATCGGGGTCCTGTTGCTGCTGATCGTGGTGGTCGTGGTCGGGCTGGATGGGGGCCATGGTCGTGATGGTCCTGAAGGTGGTCGCGGTCGTGGAGGATTTGACGGAGATCGTGGAACGTCAGCTACTCAGGGGCGTGGTGATCCTGCTGCCCGCGGGCGTGGCCCTGCAATGGATCGTGGCCGGGGAGTGGCCGACCCGGGCAAGGCGCCTCTGGGTGGCGATGCGGCTAACCTGGAGACGGGAGCCATGGCCAACGATTCTGCAGGTACCAATCAGGGCGCGGCTGCGGTGGCTGCCCCATCTGATGAGGCGGGCAGGCAAAAGAGGAAGAAACCTGGAAACTTGGAATGCGTCATTTGCCTGCTGGGTCACTACACAAATCAATGTCCGTTGTTGCGTGGACCAAAACCCACGGTTGCTTACTGTGGTGCAGCTGAAGATGGTATGGGTTTTTTCCAAATTCAAGCCGCTAACTTCAATGACATTATTTCTTCTTCTCAAAAGTCAATTGTAGCACAAGTTACAGTCCAATCTGGGGAAGTTCCAGCTCGTTTGCTGCTGTCCGAGCTTGCTAGGATTATTCTGTTGCGTTGGCAGTGGGAAGTCCAGGAGGTGAGGGGTCAGTCCTATATTGTCCCTTTCCCGAGCAAGGAGGAATTAGACCGTATGGTAGCTATTCAAACAGTCACGACAAAGAATAAGGAAGGTACACTTTTGTTTAAAGAGTATGTGGATGAGGTTAAGCCTATTAAAGTGCTAGAAAAGGTTTGGGTGACAGTCACAAATGTACCTCATCCACTTCGTTCCTTCCTTCAGTTGTGGGCTGTTGGCACGATGATTGGTGCAACTCAAAAGGTGGATATGTATCACCTTCGGCAGACAGGAGAGATCCGAATTTTGGTGGCGGTTCTTGATTTGAAAAAAATCCCACCATTTGGAGATGTGTGTGTCAAGGGGGAACTCTTTCGCCTTTATTTCACGCTTGATGAAGAAGAACCTCAGATTTATCCGGATGATGATGATCTCCTGGGAAATGATGACAAGGATTTTGATGGTGATCGTGAGATGGAAGAAGCGGATGATGATGATGCTCCTAAATTTCCAGAGAAGGGCAGTTCTTCTTCAGCTACTGGTGGTTCTCTACCTTCGCTTTCGAGTGGTGGGACCTCCAATAAAAATGCTACCATGGATGGCGACACTTTCTTTGATGAAGTAAGCAAATTTTTGGATGACAAGATGATGGGACATTCTCCTTTCACTGTGAACGAGCTGACCACGTTTAATGTCTTGTTAGCTCCACCAATGAAACCTCATCCTTTGTTGATTGACTCTCCTTCCGTGGAGTGTCCACCATTGTTCTCCTACGTCATACCGACTGAGGGGCTGCTGTCGGGCGAGGGTACTGCTACCTCAGCTGTTGGTGCTGTTGGGGTCGAGGCGGGTGATGAAAAACCATTGGGCCAGACTGCTACTGCCCTTGATGTGGTGGGGGAGCACGGGCAGCCTGCTGCGTTGGAGAGTGATGCTGGTGGATGGTCAGCCTCATTTACATACCCTACTGTTGATGACGAGGTGCCAAACGTTCAAGTTTCAGACCTGCAGTCAGCACAGCTCGAACAGGTTGCCTCAGTCAATGATGCTTTACAGCTGCCTCCTACCACGGTTGTGACTTCTGTGAGTGTCACAGCGCAGCAACATGTGCACGACTTGGGCACGGCTGGGTTCATTTGCACTACTGCTGTTGGTGATCTTTCGGTGAAGGTGCCAGCTCTTGCTGCTGGCATGGAGGAGGGACTCGGGCAGGCTGCCACGGTGGTGTTGGGTGATGCTAGTGGTTGGTCGTCGACCCTCACGTACCCTGCTACTGAGTTGCATTCAATACCCTGCTACTGAGTTGCATTCAACACAGCTCAAGCAAGTTGCCTCCGAAGTCGTTGTTGCTAATGAGCTGCTCCCTGCCACAGCTAGTCCTGATGCCGGCGTTGAGACTCTTTTGGCGGGTGATGATGTCCAGGGTGAGGTGATTGAAGTCAAGGTGCAGCAGCCGCTGTTGTATCAGGTGGATGCTGCAGTTGTCGATGATATGCCGTTGGCGCTGGTGGCTTCTACGTTTGCTGCTGACCTAGATGTGAGTGGGCCAGAGCAGCAACCGGCGTCGATAACAGGACCTGCAGTTGCCCTCGGCCACTGCAGGTGTTGCCGTTGTCGAGGGACTGCTAGCGCCTCCCTCGGCCACTGCGACCCCAGCTGGTGGACAGGTGGTGGGTGAGTCAGTGAGTGCTGTCGTCGAGGGGATACCGCTGGCGCCCTCCTCGTCTGCAACCCCGGCTGAGGTTGGTGGACCATCGGCGAACGCGCGGGTTGAGGCTGCTTCTGTCGCCGCTACCGCTAGTTCTGCGGTTGGTGCCGTGGAGTTGGCCGGTACTGGAGCTGGCCACGACACTCTCCAGCACACGTTTCTTCAGTTGTGTTGGGGCGGTCGCCCCTAAAACACAACCGACGGAGCCGAGGAATGCGTTGAAGGCGGACGAGCATACCCTATGCAAGATAGAACGGATGGCGATGAAAAAGAACCTCGAATCTTTAGGTAACTCTTTCGCTAGCTTTTCAGATTCTGTTATTATTTCAAAACTTGGTAGGGTAGGCATCGACCTAAATTCTTATGCTGTTGTTGCTATTAAAAATCTAGAGGTTGATAGATTAGTTCTTTCCGCTAATTCAAAGAACTCAAAACCTAGATTAAATAATTTTAATAGCGGTGATGAAAAGGAAGAACGCCTGGATTCAGTTCTTGACCACATTTGCGGGAATTATAATGAGAACTCTCGGTAGAGGAGAAGGATCATATCATAGATCTATCTCCCATCAGGCGTAGGAAAAAATATAATAAGACCAAGTCTCCTAAAAAGCCAAAGACCCCTTCCAAAATTGTTTTAAAATGAAAGGAGTTTTCTGGAATAGCAGAGATCTTGCGGACTTGGCTAAACACAGATTTCTGGCAGAATTAGTTAGAGAGGAGTAGATTAATTTTATTGCCCTTTCTGAGACTGATCGTGACTCTTTCCCGGACCATGTTCTAAAAAACATTTGTGGAGGGCGTGACTTTCTTTGGCATGCTATGGCTCCTCATGGTAGATCCGGGGGTATTTTACTCGGAGTCGACATGTCAATTTTTGACATTGGAGCCATTGACGAAGGGGATTTCTATGTGAAATTCACTTTACGATATAAAATAAATGACTTCAAATTTGTCCTCTATTCTATTTATGGACCAGCACAGCATCAAAACAAGAGTGCATTTCTCGCAGAAATAGCAAATACATGCTCAAAAGAAAGCCTCCCTTATATTATTGGTGGGGATTTTAATATTATGCGAAACTCTGACGACAAAAGCAGTGGGGATTTTGACCCTAAATGGCCGAACCTTTTTAATGCGGTCATTGAATCTCTGGATCTCAGAGAAATTACTATGTCATGCCGCCAATATACTTGGGCCGGACCGGGGATAACCCAACTTTTGAAAAGCTGGATCGGGTTTTAGTTAGTACGGATTGGGAACATCAATTCCCTCTAACCGTTCTGGAGCAAGAGATCGGAATATCTCCGACCACACTCCCCGGTTATTAGCACCGGTGCTTCTACCCACCGCACCATGATTAGACCCTTTAGATTTGAAAGGGGTGGCTAATAAGGGATGGGTTTTATGCAATGGTTGCAAATGTTTGGCAATCTGAAACTTCTGGATCCAACCCTTTAGAGCGTTGGCAAGCTAAAATCCGCAAACTAAGACAGTATCTTAGAGGGTGGGTTGCAAATACTGCAGGTACCTATAAGAAAGAGAAGAAGACCCTTTTAGAACTCTTACACGAATTGGATAAAAAAGCTGAGACTGATTGTCTATCTGATCATGAGATCAATCTCAAGCAATACTTAAAACGGCGCTTAGTTTCTCTTTTTTGAGAGAAGAGGAACTAAAATGGTACGAAGAGCCAAAGTGAAATCCTTATTAGAGGGAGATGCAAAAACTAGGTTCTTTCACTTAGTGGCCAATGGGAAACACCGAAAACAACATACCGAAAACAACATATATTTAGTCTTGAAAATGATCAAGGTGTTGTGATTGGTGATGACTGTCTCAAAAAGCCACATTACAAACTATTATAAAAATCTTTTGGTTCACCAGAGCAAACCCGAAATAACCCCGATGGAAGATCAAATTATAGATATTCCACAAGTCACCCAAGAGGAAAATGATATCCTTATTGCTGACTTCACTGAATCTGAAGTGAGGGAAGCTATTTTCCAAATGGAACACAACAAAGCTCCAGGACCTGATGGTTTTCCTACTGAATTCTATCAGGTTTTTTGGGAGGTGATTAAGGACGACCTTATGTCCATTTTCCGCGAATTCCATAAGGAGAGCCTTGATCTTTTAGTCTCAATTTTGGAATTATCTCCCTAATCTCTAAAACCCAAAATGCTACTACTATTCAGCAATATAGACCAATTTGTGTCATTAATGTTAGTTTCAAAATCTTCACAAAAAGTTGGAACTAACAGACCGAACAAAGTAGCTAAGACAGTGGTGAGCCCGACATAGACGGCATTCATGCCAGGAAGGAATATCATGGAAGGAGTAGTTATTCTACACGAAACTATCCATGAATTACATACTAAGAAAAGGAATGGCATCATTCTCAAAATTGATTTTGAAAAGGCCTATGACAAGGTCAAATGGTCCTTCCTACAACAAACTCTACGAATGAAGGGGTTCTCTCCCAAATGGTGTAGATGGGTTCGTAACATGGTCACGGGAGGCAAAGTAGGGGTTAAAGTCAATGATGATATAGGCCCCTACTTCCGGACCAAACGTGGCCTTAGACAAGGAGATCCTATGTCGCCTATCTTGTTTTTAACACCGTTGCGGATATGCTAGCTCTTCTCATTAATAGAGTAAAAACCGATGGACAAATAGGAGGGATTATCCCACACCTAATCGATGATGGTTTGTCCATCTTACAATATGCTGATGATACCATTATCTTTTTAGACCATGACCCAGAGCAAGCAAAAAATCTGAAACTCTTGCTCTGTGCTTTTGAACAATTATCCGGTCTAAAGATTAACTTTCACAAAAGTGAAATCTTCTGTTATGGTGCTGCCAAAGAGATGGAACATTACTATACAACACTCTTTTGGTTGTAATATTGTGGCCATATCTTTTCAGATATTTAGGGATCCCTATGCACCATAGACAACTCCTAAATTCTGAATGAAGAAAAGTGGAAGAACGCTTTGAACAAAAACTTTCTTGTTAGAAAGCAAAATACCTATCCTATGGGGGGAGACTTATTTTGTTAAACTCGTCTTAAGTAGTCTCCCAATGTTCATGATGTCCTTTTTTAAGGTCCCAAAAGGGGTCCTCAAAAATCTTGATAAATTCAGATCAAGATTCTTCTAGCAAGGGTCTACACAAAAACATAAATATAGACTCGCTAAGTGGGACATCCTATGTCGCCCTAAGGATCAAGGTGGTCTTGGAATTATAGATTTATACCTACAAAACAAATGTTTATTGGCCAAATGGATTGTCAATCTTATAAACACCGATGGTACCTGGCAATCCTTGCTAAGGAATAAATATTTGAATTCCAAGACTCTAACCCAGGTGTCAGCCAAACCCAATGACTCTCATTTCTGGAGAGGCCTCATGCATATCAAAGATGAGGTGCTTGCTAAAGGTTGTTTCCTAATTAAGGATGGAACCAACACAAGATTCTGGGATGATACTTGGTTAGGTGATAAGCCCCTCAAAATGAGATGCCCGAGCTTATATCATATAGCAAGGGATCGCCATGCAACGGTTTCTTGAAAGTTTTATCTACTAATCCTCCTAATATCCCATTTAGAAGATCTTTAGTGGATAATAATAACCTCTTTGAGTGGCTAAACCTAGTAGCTCAGGTCTCTAATGTGGCTCGGTGGATGGAAAAGACTATTTTAGTTGGCGTTTATCCAGGTCTGGAGTGTTCTCCGTCCGGTCTATGTATCTTGATGCTATAGATACAAATCCACCCTTCCAACATAAGAGAATCTGGAAATGAAAAATACCTCTAAAAATTAAAATTTTCCTCTGGTTTGTCCAAAAAGGTGTCGTTTTGACAAAAGACAACCTTGCTAGGAAAAATTGGAAAGGGAGTCAGAAATACGAGTGTTGTAATATGAATAAAACTATTCAACACCTCTTTTTGATTGCCCTTTACCAAGATGATTTGGAGGATTATTTTCTATGCTACTAACCTTACCCAACCTGTTTCTATTAACCATTTGTTTGGTACTTGGCTTCGGAATCAAAATAAAATGCTAAGCCACCGATTTGGGTTGGTGTGGCAGCCTTTATTCTCGCCATCTGGAGATGTCGTAATGACACGATTTTTAAAAAAACAAAATCTAACTCTATTATGCAGGTTATCTTCAGGAGAGCTTATTGGCTACGCTTCTGGGCCCAGTTGCAGCGTGCTGAGCAAGCAAAGGATGCCCTCGTTGCATTGAGCAAGCAATTGGAGATGGTTGCTCTAGAAATTTCCAATAGAGGGTGGAAGCATCTTTTCCATTTGCTTTAGTTCCTATGTCTATGTTACAGACAATCGGCTTGCACTTGTTTATTCATTTTTACAAACTCTGTAATAATTGGCTGTGTACATCCCTGTATGTAGAGGCCGGATTTTATTATCCATTATTAAAAAAAAATACGTGACTTTCCGGACATCCTTCTGCGTACAGCTACAGCAGTAACGAGGATCGATTGATTATCTATTGCTTACCCACATATAAACTTCATACATTTAGACTTAAAAAGAGTTTGCCTTACTATCCACAAAAATCCTTTCCGATATAGCTTTTCACCGAAGCTAAAGTTTATACTGGTATTATTATTATTATTATTTGGTATACAGAGTGGAACTGCATTTCTTAGCACAGCTGTTTTTTTTTTTGGTTTTTGCTTTTCAAGTTGTAGAAAAAATATTCACGATACTACCGACGCACTTCACCCACTAAACTAAGTTAATAACCCTGAATCATCGAAATGATATAAAAGGTAAACCATGTCCCTGCTTTTCTAAATGCCCCTGTTTTTCTACGCAATATAGAACTATGAAGAGTAATGCTATTGCATAACAAAGCAATGTCTGCTTTCTCAAAAGTTTTAGAGAGGTGTCTCCAACTTGAGGTTGTATAGTAGTTTTTCTAACTGCAAAAAAATGTTGCTATTACTATTCTAATCAGCATTGCTATTAGGTTCCTGTCTTCTATCTGAGCTAATCGATTTATAAATGAGAAATAGTTCTTGTATATATTCTTCAAGACCACCTACACTGGCCATAAGCGGCAACGCCCACGACCTTTTCTAGTTTTCACTATTTGGTTGTAGCCCTAAGAATGTTGTCTAGACCAGGCAACAAGATCTCACCACAGACAACCAGATTTTTGTCATATATTAAACTTAAAAATTTGAAACAATAAATGAACTCGTCAACCAAATTATAAAATTAATGGACATTCATAAGACATAAAAGGAAGCATCACCCTAAACACATGACAAGTAAAAAAGGAAAACATAAC
>JADLZK010011899.1:0-65513 GCA_015847255.1 Hyparrhenia diplandra | reverse complement strand
ACCTTTCAATCATGGACTATCGGGACACACGTTGCATACACACTATTTGGTTTATGGAGCACTCAAAAACGAAGGCCTTTTCCCTCACCACGTAAAGACAATCCTTATGCCAATGGAAGTGCACAACGCATACATACTCGCACAGCCCAATCATACCAAACGAATCCATGAGAAGTGAGAAAAAGATGGTTTTTGGGTTGAAGAAGGATGGCTTAACTCACGTGTGTATGGACCTCGTCCCCCGCCGCCGTGTTGATGTCGTTGGAGCCGACCACTTGAATGTCATCCGGCCAAAGGCATCCTTGGGCTCCTGGATGCTGGCCGGGTGACATAGGAGAGGATCTCCCCGGCGCATGGAGAGCAGCATCCCGGTGTGATGTATGCCGGCGGCGGTTGAGATGACGGGGGGAGCCCCGTAGAAAAAGCTCATGTAGTCGTGAGCCTGTGTAGTACCGACACCACCGGCCAGAGGCGGCGGCGGTAATCCAATGGGGCCCCTCGGTGCACGGTGGATGCGCCCGTGGGGGATAAACCCCTATCCCCTCACAGGTTACGGGCTAGGGCCTCTCTCGCCAGCCCGACGGGCGGACCGAAGCCCTTGGCGCTAGAAGACCGCGACATCGGAGATCACGGCCTAAACTTGGTCGCCAAGATAGTTTCCTAGTATAGCTCAATCGTAATCACTACATACTTTCATTGTAACCGATCGGGATAGTTCTTGTCGGACCGGATCCGACTGTAACCCCTCCCCCGGACTATATAAGGTGAGCGGGATCCCCCCTCGAGGACCACGATATTCTCAATCAATCAATACAACTAAGCGGACATAGGTTTTACGCCATCAAAGGCGGCCGAACTGGGTAAAACCCGTGTGTTTTGTCCTTCGCTCGTTACGCTTAATGTCTCGTTAATTTGTCTCGCGCATCCCTAACCGCTCAATCTACTAGCGGGCATACCCCTCGCTAGACTATCACCGATAAACCCGACGGCGGTTGGCGCGCCCGGGTAGGGGTGTGCACGAAGACGCCATGGCTAACAAGATGGTGATCTTCCACGACTCCATGGCGGTCGACCCGATGGAGGACATCCAATTCGGGACGCTGAATGCGGGGCAACGGGCGCCCACCTTTCGGCGTCAACAACTGCGCGGTTCAGATCCAATGCATGCGGATCCGCATCGCTCTTTGCAAGACGGCACCGACCCGGCGGGCGGGGCCGCCGGACCCCGACAGGGCTCACCCACCCGTTCGCGGCCCGTACACGCGGCGCTTAGTCCACGACGTCGACAATCTACTCGCGACCGACAAGCTCAAGATCGGTATGAGTGAGTCTTCACCTTTGGTTGATTCGACCATGTCACTCTGCGCCAAACGGGGAACAACATCGACCACGACACGGGCTGCCCGACGGCTCTGGGAAAAGCGGATCCGGTGAGGGCAATCTTCCCCGCCCGTGGTCTGGTCGTCACTTCTACTCCCGAGGGCCGGGTTGTCCACTTCTCATCATCCGCGGGTGGCCCAGCGCTGGGGCACTGGGGCGGTCGGAGAACCGTCCTGGACCCCTCGACTTCATCGGCGCACCAACATACCGCGCTAAGGCGCCTCGTCGACAACGCCGCGACCACATCTGCATGGCCAAGCTCTCTCCGTGGAGGGCGCCGGGGGAGGAGGAGAGTACCGAGCCCCGTGACGACCGCACTGCCTCCACGACTTCATCCGACGCCACCACTACCGGCCTCCCGGGGATCCGATGGAGGCGGAAATCGCAGTCGCTCCCCTGTTCGACCGGGGTGCACCGCTCCCCGGGAGACCTCGGCGGAGGATCTTTGTCGAGAGGACTCGGCACCCCTGATGGGAAACTGAAGAGCTCCGCACCACCGGGAGGGACGTAACACCGATCGGCGCCACCGCCGGCAGGCGGCGGGCAGAGGCCGCTGCTCGGGCTCAACGCCGGTATCGGCCGGGGCTTCCCAGTGCTAGCCCGGGACTCTCCGGACCTGCGGTCTCGTTCAACGGCGGCCAGAATCCCGATTCACAAGACACCGTAAGGGGGCGCTCGCCACGGCGGCTCTCTCACTGCGGGAGAGCGCCACAATAGATGACGTCCGGGGATACATCTACGCCACCCACACTCGGCAATCCCGTCTCGGGTTCATCTCGCGCCTTCGGCCGGTTATCTCATCGGCGTCATCGCCCGAGAGCCGCAACACCAGGCGAGGAAGAGGCATCCTCCATGCCAAGGGGGCAACCAATCGGCGACGGCGGCCGGCGGCGCCCGGTGCTGCCACGGCCGGCGGGGCGGAGCGCGACCAAGGCGATCGGCAAGCGGGCGGGGGGCGCGGATGCTCACCGGCCGGTGGCGCGGGTGGTCAACCACCCCGGCGTCGGTCGGGATCCAGCCAGCGATCCGCCCCGACCTCCGGGCAGCATCGAGATCAGACGGAGATGCGCTACCGCATTACCGTAGCGACGGGCTCGCGAGGATGCCGAGATCGGCGGCGTGAGGAATACAACATGTTATGCGGAAACCCAACCGGAACCTCACGATCACTACGATCGGCCCTACCACCGGATCTCCAGCGGGTCCGATGGCCCTCTTGGCTTCAAAGGCACTAACGCCTCTCGAAGTACTCGGCGACCAAGATCCCGAGGCTGGGTCATGATTTACTGAATAGATCGCAATCAGGTCGGCCGAGGCGGAGGATGTCATGGCGAACTACTTCTCGATTAGCCTCGACCAGGCGGCCAATCGCTGGCTCGGCCCTACCGGAAGGAAGACTACGCACGTGGCAAGATCGTCGGGATATCTTCATCAGCACTTACATGTCCACATGTAAGCAATCGAGCACAAAGTACGACTGGGAGGCTGCGCCTCGGCCGCAACGAGCCACTCACAGGAGTACATCCGCCTTTCTCCAGGTCGCCGACAATCCCCTCTCGATATCACCGACGCCCGAATGCGTCGTCGCGTTCACCAAGGGCCTTGTCTCCACGGGTAACGCCAAGAGCCCAAGAGCTGCGGAAGAAGCTCCACAGGTCCAAGATCACAACCATGTCCAAATTCTTTGGATGTGGCGCGAGGGTTCGCGGGCAAGACGAGGCCGAATCGTCTTCCATAAGGATTACGGCTATTACCCGAGGGTATTCCCCCGCCGAGATGCTCCCGCGACGATAGCGGCGCGACGGCGTCATGATAACCGCCGCCACGGCGACTCCGCGACATGAGTCGCGGGAAGAGGGTCGTGGCAACTATCGCCTTGGCCGTCGTGTCGGAACGGCCCCAGAGGTGGCGTCAACAATGTCAAGGCCAGCGGGAAGAAGAAAGCGCTCAACGGGCAAGACCCGATCAAGAAGCTCCTACACGACAAGTGTCCCGGCACCGGACTTGAATCATAGTCTCGCGTAATGCCCGGCACTTTAACGCCAGTATGAAATGCGGCGCAAGAAGATCAAGATCACCGATGAGCAGCGGGAGGAGGCACCACAAGATTGTAACAACCGGGGAAGAAGACCGGATGAGGACGCCGATCCAGGCACGCTACGCGCCCGCCGACGGCGTCATTCACATGATCATGGGCGGACACTGCGGTCGCGAGGTGGGGCGGGATCGCAAGATCTCGCCCGTAATGTCCTGACCGTCAAAGACTTCCCTTTGAGGGGTCCGCACCCCCGATATGGCCCACCTCTCCGAGCGGGTCATAACTTTTCGGCGCGGCGACCCGGTGGTGCAACAACCCGTACCCGGGGCGATTCCGCTCGTCTGGACCCGGTGATCGGCGCTGCGCTTCGAAGGTCCTCGTCGGCGGCGGGGCGCCCGAACATGTTGTTCGAAACTTCGATGAAGGCTCGGACATCACGAAGGGCGACCTCAAGCCATCGACCACCGTTAGGGGATCTGGCAGGAGAGTCATCATTTCCTCTCGGGCGAGGTTACGCTACGCGTGCGATTCGGCAGCTCAAGCATCATCGCATCCCGGTACATGAATTTCGTTGTCGCCGACTTGATTCATGTTACCACACCGTCATCGAGGGCGACCTGGTCTGGACCAGGGCTCATGGCGGTCCCGCACTACAGCTACCTCATCCTCAAGATCCCCACGGACAAGGGGTCCTCACATGCGGGGCCAACGTACACATGGCCTATGTCCGCGAGAAGGAGGGCCTTGACAAGCGGTTCATCCTCCGGTCGATCGACGGGGGGAGGAGGTCATCAAGAACGCGAAGAAGCTACACCCCTCGACCTCGAGATACCCGAGGAGGAGCGGACCAAGAAGACCACCAAGCCGTCGGACACTAAAGACATCCGGTGGTGGAGGGCGATCGCGCCCAAGACGACCAAGATAGGCGTCAACCTTGACCCCAAATAGGAAGACGCGCTCGTCCGGTTCCTGAGGGGAGAATGTGAGCATTTTTCGCGTGGAAACCCGCCCGATATGCCCGAGTACCTCGAAGCCGGATCGAGCACCGCCTACGTGTCAAACCAACGCGGCCAAGCCGTGCTCGGAAAAAATACGCCGCTTTAATAAAGAAAAGTCGGCCGCTATTAAAGTAGAAGTAACTAGGTTGTTAGGCTGGCGGCTTTATTCGCGAAGTGTATCATCCCGACCGGGTAGCTAACCCGGTCCTTGTAAGAAAGAAGAATAATGAATGGAGGATGTGCGTTGATTATACCGATCTCTCAATAGGGCTTGCCCTAAAGACCCTTCGGTCTCCCACGTATCGACCGGGTTGTCGACTCCACTGCGAGGTTGCGAGCTGCTAGCTTCTGGATTGCTACTCGGGCTATCATCGATTGCCCTCGCGGTTGAAGACCGAGAGAAGACTTCCTTCATCACTCCGCTTTTGCGCCTAATGCTACACTACCATGTCGCTCGGGCTCAAGAATGCCTGAGCCACCTACCCGCCGGGCTATCTGAGGGCTGCTAGGGAACCTCATCCCCTACCTCGCTCGAGGCTATATGTCGACGACGTCGTGGTGAAGACCGAGTGCCCTTTCCCTCGTCGACGATCTTGCAAGGGTGTTCGCCAAGCTAAACGAGTACCAATGGAAACTTAACCCGGGAAAGTGTGTTTTTAGGCGTCCCCTCGGCAATTTGCTCGGCAACATTGTTAGCGGCATGGCATCGAGCCAAACCCGAGAAAATCAGCGCCATCATGCGGATGAAACCGCCACAAAACGTCAAAGATGTCCGTAAATTGATCGATGCATGGCGGCACTTAGCCGTTCGTCGCCGCACGGGTTCGGCGAAAAGGGGCCGCCGTTCTTCAAACTCCTTCGCGGGGAGAAGCTGGGTGGACCAACGAGGCTCAAGAGGCCTTCAACGGCTTCAAGAAGTTTCTCACCACGCCTCAAGGCTTTGGTGGCCCCAAACGACGCGGAGACGATCTTTGCTCTACATCACGGCGACCAACCGGGTGGTTAGTACCGCCTTGGTTGTCGGCCTGTGAGGAAGGGCATGTATACCCCGTCAATGGCTGGTCTACTTCGTTAGCGAGGTAATGAACGACTCAAACAAAGGTACTTACATATACAGAAATTGCTCTATGGAATTCTCATCACGTCTCGCAAGCTGCGTCACTATTTCGACCTTCACCCGATCACCGTGGTGTCGGACTACCCATTGGGCGACGCCCGCGGAATAAGGATGCCAATGGTCGTATATGCAAGTGGGCGTCGAGCTCGGCTTTCACCATTGAATACAAGAATAGAGTACCATCAAGTCGCAAGCAATCGGGCGATTTCGTTTGCGAATGGACGGATCTGCGGAAACTCCCTCGAAGACACCCGGCCGAGAGCCGGGCGATGTACTTTCGGCGGTTCGCTCAACATCGATGGGCCTAGAGCTGGTGTCTACATCATATCACCCTCGGGGATACGCCTGCGGTATGTCCTCCGGATCCACTTCTCGGCATCTAACAATCTTTGCGGAATATGAGGCTGCCCTTCACGGCCTGCGTATTGCCGCCCGCTCGGGATCGCCGATTGCGGGTATTCGGGGGACTTCGGCATTGGTAATCAAGCAAGTAAACAAAGATTGGGATTGCAAGAGTGAGAAGATGGACGCGTATGTGGCAGCTATAAGAAAATTGGAGGGCAAGTTCTATGGGCTCGGCTTTGATCATGTGGTTCGGGATTACAATCAAGCGCCCGATGAACTTTCCAAGCTTGGCTCTTCCCGGCAAAAGATACCGGCAGCGCGTCTTCGTCGAAGATCCGTGGAAACCAACCATCGCGATCTGCGCGGGCCCTCCACTCGAGACGGCCGAGCATATCGCCGCTACGCTATCCAACTCCGTTGACGAAGACCGGCGGGTCCCGATAATCAAATATGCGTAGGAAGCTCTTGTCCCGAGGATCGGACGAGCAAGAGCGTCTCATCCGTAAGTAAGAATTACGTCCTAGTCGACGGTTTCCTTATCTTGAAGAGTATAGGGGACCGGTCCTGCGAAGTGCATCTTCGAGGAAGACGGTATTAAGCCGCTCGACGAAATCCATGGTGGGATTTGTGGCAATCACGCGCCTCTCGCACTTTGGTCGGCAAGGCTTTCCGCAGCAGGATTTTATTGGCCAACGGCGGTTGCCGATGCGTAACACACGTGCGGCATTGTAAGAAATGTCAATTCTTCGTGAAGCGAGGCACGTGCCCGGCACATGAGCTCGGACTATACGGCGGATGGCCTTTCTCGTCTTTGGGGACTTGACGCCCTCGGACCTTTCAAAGCAGCCCCGGTGGTTTCAAGTGGATCTTCGTCATGGTCGATAAGTTCTCTAAGTGGATCGAATACCTCCCATTTGGTCGATGCCAATCAACACAAAGCCGTCGAGATGTTAGATGAGGTGGTCCACACTACTAGATAAACGATTTTGCATGACGGTCAAAAATCATTTTCCGTGGCGGGCAAAATGCCCGCCCGCGAAGGAGGGTCACGCAAAATCACCGATTTTCCGTGGCGGGCAAAATGCCCGCCATGGTTAATAATATACAAAAATAAAAAAAAAGAAAACCCGTCGGGCCCGGATCGCCTAGATCGGGCCCGCCGCCGCTAGGGTTTTGCCGGCGGGCGCCGCCGGGGTTCTTCGAAGCCGCGAGCCGTCCACCGCTGCGTCGCGACGAGCTCGAAGCCGGAGGCCGCGCCGGATCTCGGCCGAGGCCGTCCCAGCGGCGCCGCCGTGGCGGATCTCGCCGACGCCGCGGACGCCGCTTGATCCGCCCGCCTCAGCGCGCGAACGGCCTCGCGCTCCACCGCCTCCGCGGCCGCCATGGATCCGCGGGCATGGAGCTCCACCGCCGGGATCCGCCGCCCACAAGGCGACCTCTTTGCACGCCGCGCTGGACCGCCGCCGCCACCGCTCTGCGCTGGACCGCCGCCGCCCGACGGCGCCTCAAGCACCGCCCGGCTGCGCCGGTCCGCCATGGGGAGGGGAGGGGAGGAGTCGGGGAGGGGATGAGTGAGGGGGAGGAGTCGGGAGGGGAGGAGCCGGCCGTGTGAGTGTTGTGAGAGAGTGGGTGAGATGGGTGCTGAAATCCTAGCTCCACAATATATAAGGAGCCCGAGAGGATGGTGGATATGGGCTTTTGAAGTTATTTTTGGGCCTCGGGACTTTGGGCGGCCGGACCTAATTAACCATGGCGGGTTTTTATAAAAACCGCCACGGTTATCGATTTACCGTGGCGGACATTTTGCCCGGCCACGGTTAATTAAAAATGCCCCGCGGTAAATCAAGCCATTAACCGTGGCGGTTTTCTAAATGCCCGCCACGGAAAATTTTTTCCCAAAGCCTCGTAAAATCAATTTTGTAGTAGTGCCATCGCTTTGGCATCCCAAACTCCATCATCACGGATCTCGACACACATTTCTTCGGCAGCCATTTTGGGATTATTGCGAAGATAAAGGCATCCGGGTGAAATACATATGCGTGCCGCCCATCCTCGCGCCAACGGGCAGGCCCGAGCGAGCAAACGGCATGATATTAGGCGCGCATTGCGAAGCGACTCTTCCGGCGGATGGGAAATACCCTGGTCGATGGCTTAAAGAGCCGCCGCCGTTGTCCGGGGACTCGAACTCAGCCCGGCGCAGCATGGTGTTTCCCCATACTTCATGGTGTTTGGATCGGGCGGTCCTCCCCGCCGACATCGCCTTTAAGCTCTCCTCGGGTTGAGAATTATAATGAAGAAACTTCGACGCTACTCGAGAAGATGAGCTCGTCGCGCTCGAGGAAACCCGCCTGCAATGCTGCACGCGGAACGCTAAATACCTCGAGGGCGTTCGAAGATATTACAATCGCAATGTACGCGGAAGAGCCTTTGCGGTTGGCGACCTGGTCCTTCGAAGGAAGCAGAAGAGTGTTCACAAGTTGGGATCTCATTGGGAAGGCCCCTTCAAAGTTAAAGAGGTTACCCGGCCAGGAGCATACCGGTTGACGACCATGGAGGATATCGACGTCCCCAACTCCTGGAACATCGAGCACCTGCGATGATTTTTCCCGTAACTCGGGGACTCTGTAAGCCAGCTTGTATCATTTTTTGCCTTCTGTTGTCGCACAATTTAATAAAGTTCATTTGAGTACGTTGACATGGTTATATTTTCTTTTCGGTAGACGTAACAATTTATTTCCATGCTCGACCATACTCTAATGTCACTTTGGACCCCTAGAGTCGCCTCTGTACTTGGTAAACCGCAGTATGTGTGACCGTGTACTCCCCGCATAGACTGACGACTGGCAGATGACTCCCTAGCGTAGTCGAACAGCCCAATAGCTTGCCTGAGCATCGCGTCTCCTTGCTGCGGCTATACCGGCGCGTTAAGGCTAGGATTGGCGTCCACCATAGGTGACCCCTTTTTCGTCTACGGTCTACACTTCATCATCGACCATAATCGTATGCATGCTAAAACGATTATGAAATAAAAACAAAGTATTAGCTAATAACTGCCACCCACATCCGGGCGTGGCTCGGCTAAAACCATGAGTGTTTTTCAACTGTTTTTTCACTAACTGTTTCTTGCTACGGCCAAAAGAAGCAAAGTATTATGCCCGGGGAAACCTCACCCCACTTCGACGCCAACAACTCATAGGAGAGCTTCATCTCGTCAGCAAGCTCTGTCGCTGTCTCGTCGGCCCTCTGGCGCGGGTTTAGAGCGCGACGGCCTCGATGTCCCGAGTGCGTAGCCTGGCGGGCCTTGCCGAAACGCACCTCGGGATGATGGGAGCGAGCCACCGCCCGAGCATGTCGAGCCGTGTCCGCGAGTAGCCTAGCGGGTGAACTCCATAAAGTTTGCCCAGGCCGCCGTGCTCCGCGCTCCACGTTACGTCGTCGTCGGTCGGCGCTTCCCCGGATTGACCCGCCAACCGCGTAGCCATGAATGGCATCGAGGGGATTGGCCCGGCGCCTTCCGGGGGACTTTGCGTCGACCCCTCCACGAGCACTTTCAACCTCCGGATCACGAATCCGATAATCGGAGGCCGGCGCCGGCGACAATACATATACGGTAAGATCAAGAAACTTCGTTTTACATAATTTTTGCCAAGCGGTAGTTGTTGTGCACCTTGAGAGACATACCGTCGCGGTCGGCGGTGGTGTTCGAGCTCTTCGTGCACTTCACCCGTCAACTGGTTTGCCATCCCCCGCTGCCGCTGGTCTCGGCGGAAGCTTCATACTCGCAAAGGTATCACACAATCAACGTGTTAATCATCTTACTACCATTTTTTTGAGGTGTCTTGGATGTTGACTATTTGGGCATCCTTCACACATACCCGGCAAGACACATGGCTGGGTCTCGGGCGTGTCGCTCCGCTGCGGCTGCGAGCTCGGCGGCGCTCCTCTTCAAACCGCTTGCGGTCCCCGGCCGCCTGGCACGCTACCCGCTTCCAGCGCTTGGTGATTGCCCTCTCGGGCAGCTCGAGCGCAGCCTCGCGTTCTCGCGAGTCCGCCGACCTCGGGACCTCGCGCTCGGCGGCTGGCGCTGCCCTCTCTCCCGCGAGCGTGACGGCGCAGCGCATCACCATTCTTGGCCAACAAAGGGGTCCTCCTCGGCCATGAGCACCGCCGCTCTTCCGCTGGTGGTCCCGGCTCATGGGAGAGCTCATCCCAGCGCTGTCGGCCTCACGCGGGGCCGTGGCATTCTTCCGGCTCCTCGCGCCAAGCGGCCAGTTTCTTCGTTCCGGATATGCTGCACAATAGCATACAATCACAAGTTGTGTGCGTCAAAGTCAAAATGCAAGTTAGGCGTGGTCGAATACTTGCAGCCTTGGTGGCTGGCTCCCTCACCCACTTGGCGGGCTATCTTGCGCGTCGGCTCGTCCTCTCTCCTCAACATCCGGCCATACGCTCCACACAGGGCACGGGATCCTCAGCGGCCATTACCAGCCGTCGACCTCCTCCATCTCTGATCATCACCCTCGACTTGGATGTAGTCGAGGGGACTGAGGCGGTTGACCCGAAGCGCAGCATCCGGCCTCGGTGCTCTCTTGGCTCACAGGTGGCGTCGGCCGGCTCTTGGTGGACTTGGTGCCCGGCTATCTCTTGAGCGCCGCTGCTGGCTGGAGCGTCTTTAAGCCGGCGCATCTCGCTTCCGGGGGCCCCGAGGTTGTGCCGGCAGCAGCGGGCTGCCCCGCTGCTGGGCGTCCGCGGCGATGGTATCTACCCGCGGGCTTGATGGCGGGCCCCTGCATCAACGGATAATTCATACACATTCACCCCGACACGTGGTGATCACGATCGACATCAAGTCCGCTTACACGTTGGCGAAGCGCGGACCACGGCGGCCTCCCGAACCCACCACGCGACCTCCTCGCTCGTGGCGTCGATACGCCACCATGTGGCTCGGCCGGCGCCCTTGGTGGATCGACTTCGTGCACTTGGTGTTCTCTCTCCTCCGGATTGCCGAGTACAACAAAGTGATGGTCAATCAACGCAACCTTACTCGGGGGGCGGATATCATTCGAGGATACTTACAAATGGAGTTGACTCTACAAAAAGCTCAAAGTTCTTCATCGGCAAGAAAATCGTCATCATACGGGGGTGTTTCAGCTTTGTTACGACGGGCGGCCCGTCCAGCTGTCACCTTCTTCCCGGACCAGTTCGGCTCGGCGGACTCTCGGGGGGCGCTTGCCGAAGAGCACGCACCCTCTGCGCGCGGCGCGCCGGGCGCCGGTGCAGCGGGTAGGAGAGGCGACGCGTTAAAGGCGGCGGTCTGAGCGACGGCGGCTTCCTCGGTTGGCGAGGCTGAATGCGGCTGCAGCGTCATCCCATGGATGCGCAAGTATCATCGGCCGGTATAGATAATTGCAATCTACAGCAACGCATCAATCAAATCCGACTACGCACTTACCGGTGGTGGCGGGTTCGACGCCGAATGTAGCTGCGCAGCGGATCGTCGCGGTATCGGCGAGTCCAGCGATATTTTGGCTACCGCTCTGGACTTCGACCCGGCGGTAGAAATTCCGCCCGACTTCGCGGGTGGGATCATTCGGCCGATGTATTATTGAAACCGGGGTGATCCTCGCGCAGTTAATTTGGATCCGGCGTTCCACGAACGCGTGGGCAAGATCGATGCCATCCACATGCGGGGTCTTCGATCATAGCCCGGCAGCTCCGCGACGCTGGCGACATGCCTGACGCCGCCGGGCTCCTCGTTCGGCTCGCTTGTCTCCTCCCGGCACGGGTGGGATCGGTGGGATGGGCACCTCCGGCCAGGGCAGGTAGAACCACCGCGTGTACCAGCGGGCCACGTTCGATGGCGGCGTGGAAGGAAGCCCGACTTGCTTGGTTGCCCCAAAGCTTCACAAACACACCACCGGCCACGCGAACACCTGAATCCCCTTCAACCCAACATAGAAGAAATACTTCCGGAGACTAAGGTTGGACAGGATGCCGAGGCAACACTCACAAAGCGTTATGAAGATGGCGATGTCGAGGATGGCGTTCGGCGGTGGCGAGTTGGACCCGTCACGACATCGGGGAGCTCCGGTAGGGCGGGTGCGCCAGGCATCCCAAATCCACGCCGAAGTGGCTCTCAAACACCACTACCTCATCGGTTTGAGGCATGGGGTATGGCTCCGCCTCCGGCACCCTCCAACCGGCGATGACCCTCTCGGCAAGACCGCGGGCGTCCACTCTAAATTTCTCCCCTCGACCGCCCTCGGTGGACCAGCCCGAGCTTTAGCCTCTCCTATCCCATCAGATTACGGATCTGCCGTCATGACAGCGCGGGCTCTCCATCGCGTCCGTGGCGGCCCGCTGCGCCTCCGTGGGCGGCAGCCCGCCGGCGTCCTCCTGCAGCACCTCCACCCGCGGCCGGCGGCGACCTCGCGGCGCGGCGATCCATCCCCACCTCAACCCCATTCTACATTCCAAGAAAGTGAAGCGGTGTTGGCAAAAAGAATGAAAACGGCTCAAATCCACGCCGTCGGCCACATTGGGGAGTCAAGCAATAGCAAATCCATAGATCTATGGGGTGCTTACCTCTCGAGATCGATGGCGGCGCGATTGAAGATCCGCGCGCGGTGCGGTCGCAAAACCTAGCCGATGCTCACCGGGTAGCGGGGAAGAAGAAGGGGCTCGAGAAGAAAAAAGCGCTCCGGCGGATGAGACGAGGAGAAGCGGCGCCGATATTTATAACCCCGTCCGCTAGGGTTTCTTTGCATGGGCAACCGTGCGCGTCGTGGGCCCGCGTCTCCCCATTTCCTAGGTTGAGTCGTCGTCGGCAGCGGCGGCGGCGTCGATTGCCATCATTGCGCTTTCTAGGCGCGGCGTGAGTTGAGCGTTGCCCGCGCGTCCTATCCCCTCGATTCTCGCTCCGGTTTGTTCCCCACGATATGGGATATTAATTGACCGGATACGTTGCCTTTTATTTTTTTTTTTGGGACCGCGGCGGCCAAATCTTCTCGACGAAGGTTCATGGATACCACAGGGGTCTCTGATTTTCGCCCTAACTTCCCCTTAATCCCGGGCTATTAAGATTAGTTGCCATTATTGTATGTCACGGATATTCTCCCGGTTGGTGCCGTCTTTGGACCCATGCATGGTGCTTTGGCATCCTACATCCGGGCAGACACACAGTGCTCGGGGACTCCACGAATGGTCTCCATCTAGGACCTTGGTCTTTGCGCCAGTTAGGTTTCCGATTACTCGGGGACTTTTTGCTCACATTTTTTCTTATGACCCTAGCGAAGCGTGATTGCTCACCTACTCCTAGGCTCGGGACTAAGTGGGCACACTTCACCTACGATGAATCATGCTTATTTTTGATATTTGTATTTTACACGGTGTTTTTCCACTATACGTGGGCACACTTAAGCCCCGAAAAGAAAAAGATTTTTTCATTGGAGCACCCAACATCCGCGAGCGGACTCGTCAAGACTAGGCGGTGGGAAGCAATGGAAAGAAGCTACGGGAACATAAGCGGCTGGTCGAGAGCTGTCCCCAGCTAGTTGGCGTTTAACTAGCCCGGGCCGACACCATACTGAAGACCGGTCGACAACACCTCCCGATGATCGGAGCGTCAAGACTCTTTCACTGCGGCATACGTGGCGTGCTTGGGGACTAGGCGTGGGGGATAAACCCCTATCCCCTCACGGGTTACTTCGGGCTAGGCCTCTCTAGCCGGCCCAGGACGGCGGACTGAAGCCCTTGGCGCTAGAAGACTGCGATTATCGGAGATCACGGCCTAAACTTGGTCGCCAAGATAGTTTCCTAGTATAGCTCAATCGTAATCACTACATACTTTCCTATTGTAACCGATCGGGATAGTTCTTGTCGGACCGGATCCGACACAGAACCCTGCTCCCCTGGACTATCCACGAGTAAATCCTCATCCCGCAATCGTAAGTATTACTACCAAGACTTCCCGAGAGTGAATTTTCATCCCGCAGTAGTAAGTTTCTTCCTAAATCCTCCTCCCCCATGACCATAAATTTTCTAAGTGCACCCGTAAAAAGCAGGCGAAAATTGATCCCGTGATAGTAAAGGTACTACCGTGAAAAAAAAAAAATTACCCTGCCATGCATGTCTGTTGACCAACCGATTTCCCAGCCAACCGTAAAAGATACTTCAGCCATACGTGCATATGGAGTATTTTAAACTGAAAGTTTTTGAACGTAATAAGATAGATCTAAGTTATTAGTACTAATTCACAAAATCATAGTAGTAATTTACAAAAGGCAAATTAGTCACGGTACACCTGAGCACTCAAAATATTTGGCCTAATCAGTAGTAATATTTCTCTTTGGTAATTAGTCTACATGCATGTACTACCGTGAAAAAAGCAACAGATTTTCCTCCTATAATTAAAGAGCGGATTTTTCTCCTCAATTAACTATAGTTAACGCATTTGTGTAGAATTAAAATTGCCGTTGGACACATGTACTACCATGAAAAAAAAAAAAGCTACAGATTTTCCTCTTAACTATAAATGCGTATAATTAAGGAACCTAAGGATTTGTTTATTTATAATTACCGATAGATGTGTAAGGAGACGATTTTTCTCTTCAATTGACGTAAATGTTTATTATAGTAGTAAGATTCTATGAATTAGTAGTAAGAAGATTTTTTTTCCAAACCTAAGTAGTAGTATATAGAATTGAACCACATATAATTAAGGAACCTAAGGATTTGTTTATTTATAATTACCGATAGATATGTAAGGAGACGATTTTTCTCTTCAATTGACGTAAATGTCTATTATAGTAGTAAGACTAGTCTGGAAGCGCGCATTTGCGTGCCAACTCTAGCGTCAGAGAAATTAGTAGGGTGTAGAATTTAGATTGATGAGCAGTAGAATGATATTGCAAAAATACGTTCACATAGATGGTCATAGGATGGACCTTTGCACGCCTATCTGGGGGTTGGATGAGGTGCAAATCATCAAGATGGGAGTGAGCCGATATGTGTATAGTTGAGGACTTATAGGAAAATAATTGCAACACAGATTAAAACTAAACCCATAGAAGATCATTGTCAACTGGAAATTTATGGCATGTATGGCTTTTAATGGTTCAAATATGAACATAAACTTTAGGAACACATAATAAGGTTCTATTGAATCAATCACAAGGTGATAACAGATTTCAATAAGTATCTTGACAAAGCAGGCTCCGTTCTGAAGCATCCAGTCGGAGCCCAAGCCTTGGGACGTTGTTGTTTACTTTCAACAGGATTGCTTCTTCAGATTGATCGCCTAGAACCAGCTCGTCTGTCATGGCCCGAGCGTTCACCGCAGATATCACCAGGACAGGAGAAACTGAATCCGAATTTTAGGTCCGAAGGAGATCAATGATCAGACGGTTTCAGTCATGCTTCATCATTTTCTGAAGTATCTGCAAGAGCATATAGGTTTGAACCAAATTATCCAAAATTAGAATGGCCAAGGCTGATTATTTTCAATAAAGAAAACCAATATAAGAGATAATTTGAAAGGTTGAACACAAGAGACTAATATAAAGCTGAAACAAACCCAATAATGACCTATCACGCATAGTCAGTCTACAAATCATCCAATAATGTCTTGTGTGATGCATGTTCATGAACTATTGTTAGGCAAGAAACAAATTAAACATATGTGATGGCATATTGTATACTACAATCTTTTTTGTTAGCAAATTAAATTTTTGTAAGCCAACCGACATTATTTCACCAGTGAGTTTTTTGTAAGGTTACAGCATTCGAAGGAAAAAGTTAGTAAGTATAAGACAAAAATTTAAATCGTGTCGAAGAAAAAACTCGAGTGTGTAACCTTACAAAGCCCGAGATGCTTGCTAGCGTATCGTGAATAGAGGCATTGATATTATTTTGACTTATAATCCTTGTTAATAAACGTAAATGGAGAATAGGAATGTGAAGTTATTGAATATTCATAAAACAAATGAATAAGAATTGTAAGACATACGTAAGCCGGAGCTTGAAGGCACGCCAAGAGAAGCCGGGTATTGGCCTAACGAACTTTGTGTTCCAAATCCAAGCTTGTCAATCGAGAGAGGTTGCCAAAACTGCTTTCTCGGTATGCCACCAGCAATGTTGTCACCGGGAAAGGACCTACAAAGTATCATACATTATAGAGATCAACAAAATAGGTAATTCATGGAGACATGATATAACAACAAACACATACTAATATTTAGTTACTTTTACATGCTAACTATTTTTGCGAAGAATAGTAGCCATTACATCACAAAAACTACCATCTAAAATATTTTAGGTGCATCATCGGTATAGAAGAGTGCACTTATAGAACATTTAAATGGTCCAGATATCTGATTCTTGGTGATAGGACTCAATAAACCCTATAGAAGCCAATGTTCTGCAGAGAGCATCGGGAAGGTAAACTTCGAAAAAAAAGCGGGCGGTCTAATTGTATGGCTCAATCATGAGTTTAGCACACCAACATATTGCGGATTAAACTACAAGCTCATCAAAGTCGATAATTATATAGTAAAGAAAAGATAATTGTTTTATATAGTAAAGAAAAGATACTTGTTTGTTACTTGCCCGAGGTAAAGAACTATTTTTTGCTGCACAACTACTCTTGAACTCACAATTTGTTGACAACATCGGCCAAATCCTATAGTATTGTAGGATACAAATAAGAGTGCATCCAAATGACTCATACCGTATAAAATAAGTAACATACCATGCCCTAAGCTTTCGAAATATTGAAATATGTAAACATATTGATGCCGTAAGTATCGAAATATGCAAAGGATCAATTTGAATTGGTCCCAACTATCCCTCATGGTCCCAGTTGATAGGTATCATGGAATATCAATGCATTGGCATCTCTGAATTGGTGTCCTAACTCCTTGTTACGAGTAGTTTCATATGCATCCCTAATTTATCCCAAAGTATGACTGCAGACTAGCTGAATCACTTAAAAAGAATGAGCGATTTCTTAGTGAAGGCGAGGAGTGAAACAATATGTAAACCTCATATCTTATAATCGGTAATTAGGACGATGCAACATTATATTTTGAAAAAACTTGCGTATACAAATAGAGACAAAAGCGGTTTCGATCTCAACATAGTTAAGCACATACCACGTTCATGTATATCTAAATTCAGCTGAATGTAAGTTGAGGAAGGAATAGTAATCACCATATCTTTTAGGTTCACACGAATTTATCTATAGCATATGGCTCAAACAAACTGTGAAATTATTTGGAACAAATGTAATTCTAGAACCCAACCGTCTGCTTTCTTTGGACAACAAGATACGCCATACAATTTTAAGTAGGGAAGAAACATAGAATAGGATGATGGGATAATTACTACACAATTTGTACCTTCCAATTGAGTCAATGTGTATAGTTGAGGCTGGAGAAGAATGTGACCATGGGAACATGTTGGAAAACAGATTGGTGAACCTGAAATACAACAGACAAATGTCTTGGTCAGGTACAGATACGACATGCAACTGAACAGATTCTTTTTGGCATAAGAATGCAGCTTAGAGACCATCAACAAAGTGGACAATGTCGCCCGGACAGGTTGTACACTACTCACTCCATATGTATATGCAAAAGAGAACATATTTTTGTCTGAACTCACTCAAAGAATGCAGCTAAGTTTAATGCTGATTTTGTCCGCAGGTGTCCCAAGGGCATCGGCAAGCACCTAGTCAAAGTTAAGAAGCATTCACATTTATCTACATGGGCAAAATTCAAAGTGAGTTTCAAGCATTCACATTTATCTACAAATAGTCGTAGGGTCTTCAACCTTTTTATCTTTTGCAAGTACACACACATATATAGAGGACATCAGAAGGCACCTACAAACTTGAATATGACACCTCGTCTTCCCCTTAGGGATTGTATGAAACACTTTAAATGTGGCATTTAAGTCATACATGTGAAACATCCTCCTGTAATTAATTGGCAAAGCATCTAAGCATCCAACAAAGGTGCTCAACATTTAAAATGGCACCAGTTTCATTTCCCACTGCAACTTTTAGTAAGCAGCACTATTTATGACTTTGGATTAAAAAAAATGGGACAAAGAAAAGGAGTGAGCCTAATATTGCAGTTCACTAAGTAATAAATTACCTTGCTAGCAAGACCAATCACAAAAAGCTGAGTATTCATATCTAGAAAGAATGAATAGGATCTGAAATAATTGACCTCGCCATCTTGAAATAGAGATGTACCACCATGGTTCAAAATATTTCAAAATATTTAAATCTATTATAAACGATGTGAGATATGTTAATTCCGAGAAATAGACCGACCTTAAATCGCTGTAGTAAAAAAAAGCACCAAGCATGCCGACTTTGTCCCCTGTTCTTTGCAGCGATCTCGCGAGCTATAAATGAAATCCATGAGAACAAAATCGATGTACGATACATAAATTCAATAGAAATGGATGAGCAAAATTATTTTTTTTGCCACTGGAATTTTAAAATTTAGAATAGAGTACAACATGAACCAATAAAGTGTAAGGAAAGTAACAAGACCAAAGGATGGCACAAAGAGACCCACACTTTGCATATTACAAAGATCTTGACTCATCAACTGCAGAGTATAATAATAAGCAATCAATGATAATTGATAAAACCGTGATATACAACAAGACATATTTCATCCCCAAGTAACAGGAAAATGTATCCGCTATCAACACATGACCAATCAAGCGGAAGAAAAGCTACTACAAGAAGTTACCTACGGAAAAATAGCCTGCAGCCCTTGACCAATGATTCTGGAAGTAATTGGGACGCCATGAAGAAGTCGAATCTGCATATGGAACCACAGAGCTAATGAAATAGTATGTGCATCACTGAAGCAAAAAGGTAGGTGTTACATCTTGGCAATGTAAATACTCGGTGCATGGCTATCTAACAGTAAAATGAGTTACATGCAAAAATTGCTTCCTTGGGCTACTGTTACCATAACTTAATAGAGGGCAAACATTACATATGATTGAGCTTACATGACAGCTTGAATTGATATTATGATTCGTCCAGCTTTTTACAAAATTTAGAGAACAATTATCTTATTAAAATTTGAACACATGGAAGAGTAGGGACACTTGCAGCTTTTGTGAGGACATTCATATGAAGGCTTTCCAAATATATGGAATGGAACTGAGAATAACTCATGTATATAAGGCCACGGTATATTGAGAATATTGAGCAAAAGAGAACAAATAAATGCTCATATATACATGTTTCATGCATTCAAAGATGACATGCATCTTATATTTCTATGGTGAAAGCAATAACTGAATCCAGGACAATTACAAAGTCATAGTAAAATTGAAATTTCCAAGACCGCCACTTAGGAACAAAGGTAATAGCAAGATAAATGAGTGGACCAAACCACAAGAAGTACACAGCGTCGTAGTAACTGAGTCTAGGACGATTGCAAAGTCACAGTATAGCTAAAATTTAGAGACTACCACCTATCAACCCAAAATTTGGCAAAATAATAACATGCATCATGACATATATCAAGTAGTTCTTAGAGACCCATAATTTGTCTCTACCATCAATCTCTGCATGTAAATGGACTGTAATAATGAAAAAGATAGAGGAAACATGAGTACAGGCATGATAGGCACAACACAGAGGTTGTGCTTGGATTAGTTAGAAGGAAGGACCGCAACTGTATTTGTAGCCATGTAAAATATAGGGATAAGGGACATGCGACTAAATGGCATGAAGATGGTATAAAACAAGGTGTAATTTAGGAGCATGAAATAGGATTTTGTTGTTGGCTTGTCATGTCCTCTCTAGAGAAAATTTAATGCTTAGATGGTATGACAAAGAAGCAATGGTATATCTTGTCCATATAGAAAAAAGCAAGCACAGAAGGCATAGTACAGCATAGGCATCAGCAGGTATGAATAAATGTACCCAAATATACAACCAATTCTTTTACTTGGCATTCAAATTAATTAGTGAGCTCTTTTCCGGGATTGTCCAAATTAAACACGAACTTGATACTTGGAGTCATGTGAACCATGGTGGGCATTTTATTGTCCCATACAATACAAAAGAACGATGTATCGCGGAATATATATTACAAATAACCAGCCTATTAGAGGTAATCGATTATGTATCTTTAGTACTTAATTGAAAACCATCAAAGACACAAACCACTCATACATATATTGCACATCAACTCTGATTTTTTGATAACAAAAACTGAGCACACAAACTCCCCTTTCAGTGACGGTGACACATCAGAACTGAATAAAAACTGCTTGTATCTACTTTTCCACTCTACACGCCTCTCGTCTTGCACGCTTGCCAAGATCACGCAATGTGTTGGCCCCCTTGCCAAGATCAAGAAGCAAGAGAGGAGATCAAAAGCAGAGAGAATAATAGGTAAAATTCACAAAAACCATCACCTAGGGTTTCCTGTAGGTCGACTAGGGTTTCTGTGGATCAAGGAGAGGAGGAGCAAGGGAAGGAGGCCATCGTCACCGAGGGTACCCGCGCCGAAGTCCTCGCTGCCCACCCATCTCTGAGTCCTGTGGGGGCTTGCTACGGCGGAGGTCGGGGGCGCCTTGGCTGCCCCGTCGCACCACCCCCGCCCGGCCTCGCCGCGGAGGAGGAGGGACGGGTGGGGTCGAAGGCCGAGGAAGAGGAGGGCGTTGGAGGGAGGGGCGCCGCCACCACCGCATGGCGCTCTCTGGCGCCGTCCTTGTTTGTGCGTGTCGGGGAGAGAGGGAGAGATCGATGGGGAGGAAGAGAAGAGGCCGGTTTTTTTTTTTTGCTAGGCGGAGGAATCCCGTATATATTGGGCAGCCGCGAGGAGGGGTTTTTTGCAAAAGCGGCGGGGCGGGTAAACGTAAAAGAGGTGAAAACTTCGAATTTCGTCTTCTTTGGTCAAAATTCTAAGACCGAGGGGATAAAAAGTAAAAAAAAAGCATGTTTTTATTGTTGTCGAGGGGCAGCCAGGACCGAACGCGATTAGTTGAGAAACGTAAAGACCTAGATGCAATTCTCTGGAGCCAATCACGCGAATTTCGGGCGACGTGGATGGTCTCTTCTTGGAGAGAGTCGCCCAGGATAAGGAGTCGGAGATTCTATGAATTAGTAGTAAGAAGATTTTTTCCAAACCTAAGTATATATATAATTGAACCGTAGTCAAGTAGTAATAGAGTGGTACGTAGTAGTAAACCTATTACAGTAGTAATTGTATGTGTTGGAGGAGCAGATTTTTCTCCTCAATTAACGTAAATGTCTAGTAATTGTTATGTTTTTGGGGTGTGTTGCAATTCATCAGTTTCGAATACTAGAGAAGATCTTCTGTACAGAGACAATCTTCTCGGTAAACATTCCTAAATGCTCGAAACGTAAAATCTAATTCATCAAAATTTGTACAAAATTGTTTCAAAAAAATGTACAAAAATCTGGACAAGATCGATAAGACCTAACAACATTGACACATTGTCTCACATCCATCGCATTTGTACCAAAGATCAAACAAATTGATGAACTAATCTGTCTAATCTAGCGAATCACAGATATGCATGGGCGCCATGCTCTAGTAGGACTTGCACAGCCTGATCATGTCATTTCCCTGCAGCCAACACATCAACATATCCGTGGCTATGCACGACAGCAGTTGAGGGCATCAACATCAACCTGAAGACAACAAGAAAATACAGATTACGAAGGGGTTGGCTGCACTGCCGGTCACCACGAACAACTCGCCGCCGGAGGATGTCAACGCTGCCACAAATCGGTGACGGACGGGGCCGAGCTAGTGAGAGGGGTGCGGGAGGGGACGGGGCCGCTCCCGTCCAACGCGCTGTCCGGCGGCATCGCCGAGATGGAGGCCAGCGGCGCCGCCAGGGGCTTCGGCATGGCCGTCATCGGAGCAGCCGCGGCCGCCATCGGGTCGGGAAGGCCCGCCGCGTCCGCCATCGGGGCGCCGGCACCAGTGGTCGTGGACGGGAGGGCGCTGCCGCCCGATGGATTCGCGGACGGGAGGCCCTGGTCTCCACCCGAGGGTTGTGCCACCGGTCGGGAAGGGGTGGCCGCGCCGATGGTGGGGAGGGTGATGCTCGTTGCCTGGCGTGGAAGGAGGGGCACTGCCGTCGATTGGCCTTTTCCACGAGCGCCACGCCGGGATGCCGCTGCCGGTCGGCCACCGGTTGGAAGGAGCGCCACCGCCGGTACTTCTTTTGACAGGGAGGAAACGAGTGTGGCAAAAATGGATAGTGAAAGTGTATGTTGCTGTAAATTCAAAGTCTAAAAGCAGTATGAACAAAAGACTTTGAACTTGTGGCCAATTTATTGAGAGGAAGGAAGAAGTCCAAGAGTTCACATCCTGTAACACTCTGTTTTATCCTCACCTCCTTGGCTATAAATAGGAGGTTACCTTCTGTGAAAGATGTACACAACATCCAGCATAAATAAATAAAGAAAGAACTCTCTTCCTCTCATCTCTATGTTCTTGCTCTATGTGATTGTGTGCAACTTGGAACTTTGATTTTCAACACGTTATCGGCCGCGAGACTCTACCGAGCTAGAAGGTAAGAAGGTAAGAAATCGAAGTTCTTTTACACACAGGTGATGACAACCTCACCGGTGGATACAGTAGCACCACAAAAGAACACATATCTTTGGATCATTGGCGCGCGTCGGAACGCGCCCGGTGACACCGTCACCGGCCCCTGAGCAGCGGAGGAGATGACCCGGCCAGCGGTGCAAGGATGGCTTTTGCCTCCGCCCGGGCGACGCTAGAACGGCTCTACCTTCGCTCGCCAAAAGATAGGCCCCCGGTGCCTCCAATGTCCTGCCAGAGACATACATGAACTCCTTACTTTCGGCCCTCAAGACGAAGTTGATCGTGGATGTTCTTCCCTCGTGGAAGAACAGATCGGACCAACATGGCCCCCGTGACACCAGCCGCCCGAAGTCATAAAAGGAAAAGGGAGGAACTTACCCGGTACTCCGTCTTGGTGATGGCAGATCGAGCTTCCTCGTCTCGCTCGCCTGGAGCTACGGATCCCCGATCGATATGCCTTGTGAGCTCGCCCGGAAGGCCGACCATCCATGCCGCAACCGAGACGCGCGCGGGCAGCGCCCCTCCCATGCGCGTGGGCACCTGATTCGCTCACCAGCAACCAGGCGCTGGCACCTTCCCGTGGCAGCGCCTTTGCCCGGCCGGCGCTACGGTCCTCGCGACCCCTTCCCAAAGCGCGTGGCCCAAGGGGACGGCCCCAGCGCGGCGCGCGACCCGCGTAGACCCGACACGAGCGTGGGCGCCCCTAGCGCGTGAGCCCAGGCCGGCCACCGCCGCTTGCTGGTTCCCCGCCTCGGCGTGTCCCTCATAAGCACGGTCGAGACGCCGACCTCCGCCCGACCCGCAGCAGCGAGAACCACCGGCAGCAAGCACGCGCGAGGCTGGATACCGCCGTCAGCCCCAGCATGGCCATGGTGCCGCCGGCGTGACCCGGCCGAGCGTCTTGTGGCCTCTGCTTGGCGTGGCCCCAGGCGCTGACCCGATGCGTGCCGGACGCAGAGGTGGCCGCCGCCCCGACGTGCAGAGCAGCCCCACGCGCAGGCGCAAGCGCGAGGTCACCTCCCTCTCAGCACACGGACCGAGGACGCAGCTCGATGCCGCCTCCCTCGCTCTGGATTCTGTTTTCTGTCTAAAGAGATAAGGAGAGAGAGCATGGTGTGAAAGGATGAACCGAGGGAAGAGGCGCATGGGTTCTGTGCTTCCGATTTGAATTAAGGGTTAATTGATTCACACCATTACAATTTTCGCGTGTTTGAAAACGCCATTACTATTCGAGTAACTGGGTGAGCACCATTGCAATTTTGCCAAGGTTTGAAAGATGCCATTATGTACACTCGACGCCTCCAAAGGCCCACATGCAGGTGTACAGGAGGTGTCGTATTTCTGTATGGACCCTTGTACCCCCAGTCTTTCTATACATGGGCAAGTTGACTGGATCTAGTCAATACCTTACCTCAAATCCCCACCGCATCCTCTCTCATTCCCCGTGCCCGCCCCATCTGCTATTCAGAGATGGCATGCACAAGTGCCAGTTCAAGTGCTACACAGGATGGTTGTCTCCCATTGGTCGATTGTCCAAAATGCAAGATCCAGGTCATCAGGCGCAAGAGCAAGGCTGGCAATTGGTATTACACGTGCCCCAAAAATCACCCGGTAATTTGTGGTGTCTTGATTTTTTTATGAAATTCCAGTTTTCTTCAAATGAAAATAGTGTTCATTCGATATCCTTTGATCGTCAATTGCAGAACGATGACACTTGTGGCAATAGATGCATGCATGCACGCATGACTGAAAAGGTGACGCATACTGATGAGTTAAAATTCATGCACGCCATGAATAAATGTGGCATAAAAATGAGTTCAGATTCATTAAAACACATCCAGTCTTAAGAAGAGCAAACAAATGAGTTCAGATCCTACCATTCATCAAGTTTAACCCGACAAAAGACATCCAGGTCAGGTCCTAGCATCAGGTCTTTAGTTACCCACCACATCAGGTCACTTACAAAGCATAAATTGGTTCACTACGACATATATATAACACATCAGGTCACTTAGACCAGCAAAAGCACATTATAAACATGGGTCTACTCCACACCGAGCCAATTCTTGATGCTTCTGACCACTCTAGGTTCTGGAGCACTTGCAGCCTTCAAAAGCTTTTTCTTGACAGGAGTCTTCTTTTTCTTTGCCACCTTCATGTTTGCAACGGTAGCCAATTGTTGATTCTTCTCACCACTCGAGCCAATTGTCTTTTGCTTCTTTTTGATGTGGTGCTCGATCCTTCATCTTCTCGCAGCCTATGACAGATTGCAATCAGTTCTATAAGTGTTATCCAGCTTATGTTCACAAGCAAAACAGGGGAAAAGAAATGTACCTTTTAAGGGATGCAACAGTAGCTACCTCATCAATACCATCATCATCTTCTGTTGGTTCAGCTAATTTGCATGTCTTCTCAAAGTGCCCAAAGCCTTTGCACCTTCTGCATTTCACTTTCTTTTTGTTTGCCCTTTCTTCCATAGTCCCTCCGATCCCCGACCACTCTAGGTCTGCCTGCTGCCCTCTTACGCAAGGTGGGTACAGTTTGTATCCCAGCCCACCTCGAGGCCAATCAGCCTTATCGGGCATGGGTGGCACTCTATCTACATATGCTGCTCCTCGAACCCGGCAATAGAGTAGTATTCATGCACAAAATCCTTGATTTCCAAGCCTCTATTGGTGTTATGGATGATGGATAGTTTGGGGGTAATTAGGCCTTATGCTTTGCCCAGAGCTTGAGAGATTGAGGGGGATTAGAATTGTTTCTTCATAATTGATTGCTTTCCCCAAACTCAATTCGGTACAAAGAATAAATAGGCTCACGACCACTTGCAACCCAGGAGATGCCTCTGTTTGCATGCGTGGCTGAGATTGAAACTCTCCTAGAGGCTAGGAGTGGTCGACATTGAAACTATCCTAGAGGCTAGGCTTGACTACTCTTGCTTTGCATGTGCCTAAGATTAGAAACCTCCTAAACCTGATCACGCCTCTATCGACACGCGTGGCGCCTTCTTTGCCTGCCCATGACATCTCCCCACCCTTGGGGACCCAAATTGTCCCTCGAGCTGGATAGTTGCCACCGACCTATTGGATGCGACTGACGGTTAAGCCTTTTACATCTCGGCTTACCTTTATTTAAAAACAAATATAGGAAATAAAGGTGGACCACAACTATGTTGTCCCGGATCCCATGGAAAAGACCCAACCGCTAGCGTCGCGTGGGTTTCAAGAGAGGAGGATGTAGCGACCAACGAAGTCCGCTGGGGGCCGAACAGTGAGATGGCCACTACAAATCGTGGGCACGATGAAACCACCATTGGTGCCTCGCTATTGTGTTGCCATGGTCGTTCTTGGGGAGACACCATACCCGAACTCCGCAGAAGTACAGGCGAGCTTGTGTGGTCAAACTGCAGGCCGTGATTTGCCATTGCGCCGTCGTGAGGGCCATGCGCAACGCCCGCACCCTACGCCCAACAATAAAGCCTCGCCTTGTTGCTTGTAGGCGCACCGCCGCTTGCTCCTCGGATGGTGGCCCGTAACCGCCCTAGAGAGAACAGCCGAGACGCTTCTCCCGCGGATAGCCTGCACGCGCCGGCAGCCAAGAGGCCACGTGTTGCGGCCCCGGGCGTCTTTGCCGCTTGTAGGCGTGTTGCCGCCAAATCTTCACATGCCCGCACACGCCTTGAGTAGCACCATTATGTGATCCAACGTAGTGGACACACGATGGAACATGTCGGAGAGCGGGGGCGAATCGAAGCGCAGGTGCAGGAGCTCAGTGAATCGGCGCCACGCCGGGGTGCCCTCATCCTCTTGGACTTGGAGGAACCACATCCGGGCATCATCTTCCAAATTACGGAAACTAGCCATACCTTTTCTTCCGCCATGATGCGCTCCCTAAGGAAGTAGGACTCACATTGGTTGATGAAGGTGAGGGGATCAGATTTCCCCGTCAAATTTGGGAAAATTCATCTTCGGAATTGTGGTGGAGCAGAGGTGGAAGAGGATCGCTTGGTGGCTGATGTGGAAGGGGCACGCGTGGTTGGAGAAGGGGTGCGGCGGCAATACGGAACGTCGATTTTTTTTCGTGGTGATGGAGAGGATGGGCAAATGGGCTGTGGAAGAATCGGCCCACTCGTGATACCGTATGTTATGGATGATGGATAGTTTGGGGGTAATTAGGCCTTATGCTTTGCCCCAGCTTGAGAGATTGAGGGGATTAGAATTGTTTCTTCATAATTGATTGCTTTCCCCAAACTCAATTCGGTACAAAGAATAAATAGGCTCATAGCCACTTGCAACCCGGAGGTGCCTCTCGCTGCATGCGTGGGCTGAGATTGAAACTCTCCTAGAGGCTAGGAGTGGTCGACATTGAAACTATCCTAGAGGCTAGGCTTGACTACTCTTGCCGCATGTGCCTAAGATTAGAAACCTCCTAAATTGATCACGCCTCTACTGACACAGTGGTAGCCTGCTGGCTGCCCATGACAATTGGACAAGATCCAAGCTAGTGCATGCCTACAAGGTTTTCCTGTGACTTGCCATACCCTGCAGCCGCAATTATGGTTGAGAAGGTCTACTGTATGCCTTTTGGTATTGTTCCAATCATCAGCGGGGGTTACCTCGGCATAATTTTCATCACTTATGTATGAACAGCCAACCTTTCTCCTAAGATACCTCTTCTCTACCAACCTTTCTCCTAAGATACCTCTTCTCCATTATCATCTCCCTAAGCCCATCAACTAACTCATTGTAGGCACAAAAATCCTACTCCCTGCGCCGCACACACTGACAAGCCGGAATAGCTGGCTTTACTCTGCCCGAGTGTCTTGAATCGAAGGCGTGCCAGTCAATTTGACCTGTTAATTGACAAGGAGGTAAACGTGAGATCCGAACATGCACCGGTGAGACCAAGACAGTTCCGCATGTATGGCTCTAAGGTCGGATGTAAAGACATATAGCTATGAAAGCTATCTGTCGATGAATAATGAATGCATTCGGTAAACATATATGAAGATATGATGTAATAACAAATTGCCGAATGATCATAAAGACATGTTTGAACAAATAAAGTCGATCATTATGATGTGCTATTGTACAGCTCTATTGCATAGATCGAATCAATTGACAACATGATAAATAAAAGAATGTAAGTCATAAATATCGTTAGTGATACTCATGACACGTGAAAGCATAACCGTGTTAAGCAAGCTTGCCGAATCGAGGTCCATGAAGAAGGAACTACCCTACGTAAAAACCTATCGATTAAAAGCGATCTCTAGTCCACCTAGATGACTAGCTCTAGAGTAACCCAAAGATCTGATCCACCGGGATGACACGCCCCTGTCAAGATCTAAACGTATATGAACCCACAAACACGTGACAACTTAGATTGATCTATCTCGCTACGATGAACAGATAGATCTAGTAGGATAGTAAGATGAGCAATGAAAGCACTAAAAGCAACTAGATCTATGATAAGATAAAAGCCGAGACGTTTCAATCTAAATTGGGCAAAAGGTGTGTGCAAACATAATTAAATAAACAAATTGAAAGCATTGCAAACACGTGGTAACTTAATGAATTCATTAGATCTTGCCAAAATCTAATGAAGCCGATAACTAGCTCTTAGCCGGGACCTTAGCCCACCTGGATGGCTCATGATCGACAAAAGAACCCTCTTGCCCCCGATAGCTTAAATCCGCCTGATACTAAGTGTGAACAAGACTTCTTGCAATAATCTAAATCCGCTGACGATACTAGACATGGTGCAAGGTTGCTTGGTACTTATGGAGGTCGACGGGTTTATGAATCCTCTCGCAGTAGATCGGCGACACGACCGGACTCGAAGGGTGGCCGGCCAAGGCACGGAGCCGGGTTTGTTGTATTTGATTTGGTAGATTGTTTACGGTTGTCGGGGGTCTTATATTTATACCACGGGCTTTGACGAGTCCTAACTAATTACGAATAAATGTAACTAAATATCTAGCTAAGATACATTGTCCTCCAAGTCTTCTCGAGTCGTGAAAATTGTATGCGTGACGTGGGCCCTCGTCCCTCGAATATCTTCCTGCTTGCCGAACGATCTCATGCTCGGCTCCTTCTCGGACTCGGGTTCCTTAGCCGAATAACGGCGGCTTCGAATGCTACAGCATCACTTTGCTTGTCTTTTGCTAGCGAATGACCTCTTACCGAATCATCGTGTAATGGTCCATCGAGTCATCCAGGCCTTACCAAATTTTGGTGTTAACATATGCCCCCTCAATTTTAGAGTAAAAGAGGCTCTTTTGCTCGAAATTGACCATGATCCGCAAAAAACTCGGGCGGACCTTTCTTGGGCTAAAATTAATAAGGCCCATTTTACGGAAGTTTCTGCAACACTTTGTTTCCAGCCTTCGATTTGCTTCTTTGGGACTCGTTACCACCGATATCTCCCCCAATGCGAATCGGCAAGCCCGGTTGCTTCCGCTTCCCAAGATAATCACCGAACAGGATCTCTTGCTTTCTCCGCGGCTATTCGAATCCACCTCTTGGCCTTCCTTTTGTATATAAATACGGGTGAACTTCCTCGGTAGAGGCGGCTTTCTAGATCTCACTCATATCCTTCGATTCTTTCCAAGATCCAAGTATTCGCTAGCTTTAGCCTTGAGCAATGGAGTAAGTTTTCCTTCCATTTATATTTTCCTTGCTTTATATGCCGAATCTAACCTTTTCTCTCCCGATGACATCTTGAAGTCCTCGTGATGCCGAGATCGCTGAGCTCCGCCGCCCGACTTGCGGCGGTGCTAGAGGCACTCGGGTTGGAGTCGCGAGGCACACGAGCAAGCTTGTTGAAGACATGGAAGATATCGAAGAGGATCTGGACATTTTTGCAAGAAATCGGAACTTCTATGAATGGAATTTCAATCGTAAGTCTACAAAATTGGTTCTCATGTTATTTCACTTCTAGCCTCTGCTTATCATCCATTCTCAATCTTCTTGAAGGTTTGTTGAGAAGGTTTGCTCTCTTGATCGGTGCATCCCGTCCGGATGATTAGGATGGTAGAGATACCAGGGCCCCGACCGCCCAATGAGGATGCACTGGGCGCTTTCGGGCGTCAAGGATGTCTACAATAGTTTCTTTGATTAGGAAGAATGATATGTAATCCTGTATGCAGTGGTTCTTCTTTGGTCAATAAAATCAGCTTTAGTTCCACTTCCTGTAGCTTGTCTTTATGAACTGATCTTTACGCCTTTAACTCAGCTGTCCTAGTATTGAATTGAACTTTGCCGAATGACCCTTTCACCATACGATTGGAAAAGCCCAAATAACCTGGCCCACTTGCTGCCTGGTCGATGACGCTCTTAAGCCCATATGACGGTCTTTTCATGGCTATGCAATCTGACTTATAAAATAACTCTCACGATTATTTCCAGAACAAAAACCGCTCTTGCTTTCCAATCTGTTCACCTTCTTCCTTACCGAGCAGGAAAAACCCTCAATCTCGGCGAGCATCCATGGCGGTGGCGATAACAACCGCGGCAAGCGTCCCGGTGAGGAGGACGAATCAAGTGGAAGCCGAAGTTCCTCGTCGGCAACGCCTTGAGTAAGAAAATTTATTCCCCTTTTAGCGACTCCTGATATTCTTGTTCATCTTCTTGTTTCTCAATCCGACCAATATTCCTCTCGATTTGATTTTCCCTTCTTTTTGGTCAGACCGATTCTCATTCCTGCCTCCTCAATGCTTGCTCCAAGCCCTCTGATGAGGACACGCCTACGATGCCCAAGAATTTGGCCCAATCTTTCACGGTACAAAAATCAATAATTAATATAATCTGAATTTATTACTCTAAGGAAAAGTTCACGAGGCAATAATAATCAAGTCTGGCAGTGCAACCAATGATCAAGTAACCTCTTAGACAGCCGGCCACGGATGAGACCAGCGGCAACAGCACACGCCAATTAAGAGAAGATAACTAAACTCCACTTAATCCCACGGCAAAGCAAGCAGATCATCCAACTCAACAGCACTAGCAATACGTGCAGGAAGCACACTTGAATATTGAACAAAAATATATGGACGGATGCAGCACTTCGGAATTCAACGAGCGACAGTAGCAAAGATAGGATTGGGTTCGGCTTACAATACGATGATGCAATCCAAACCCTAATAATAATCTTCAACCCGCGGCCACGACGACCACGATCCAAAGATGGGGACTCCGACGGAAATCCGAGGCACGACCAAGCTGCGGCAGCTCGAGCACACACTCCACACAATCCGAAGAGGATCGGCAAGATAGACCGGAGAGGAATCACCCTCTAGCTTCTCTCAGGGAAACCCTAGATGAAACACAATAAAATCCAGTCTAATCTGTTACATGGCCGACTCTGGCCTTTTTAAACGTGCACGCAGGCACCTGGCGGACACAAGTCCGACTCGACCAATAGTCTAGATGCAACGTGACTTTGCTAAGCTAATTAATATACGTATCCAAAAATATAATAAAATATTACGGCAAGGATGCTAATTAACGTGTGGACCTGTGACCTTCACCTGTTCACCAGCAGCTTGATGCAAATAGTGAAGGCTTCTCCAAGTTTTCCATGATGGCAATAATACCTCAAGTGACGTCAACTTTCATAGAACCAAAATAAATATGTTTTTTTTTTTTTTGGCTTTTCATCTTCTTTCTTGAATGTTACGCTCTTAAAGATGATCATTGATGAAAGACCACTCGGAGCAAATATTTTCTTTGCCTTCTTCATATATTCTTCATTAGAAGAGAATGCGCCAAATTTTAAGAAAGATGGATCTCTCATATTTTTAACTGATAAATTATCCAAAATAATCTTTTCTTGGCGCCATGGGCTCATCACCCTCCTCTTCCCCAACCAGAACCTTCTTCCCCTGTACTGGAGTATCTCTCTGACTCCGAGGAAGATTTGTGGTACCGCCAGGAGAAGAAGAAGAAGGATGAGATTATCAAGGAGTTTGGCGAGTACTCCATGAATGCCTGTATCAAGAATCTCGATCAAGAAGATTCCATCAAGCAGCTCTGCAGCACCAACACTGGTCAGTTTCAGATCTGGATTCTATTTACTGCATTGTATCCTTTCTATCTGACGTTCTGTTGGTCTATCACAGCCTTGTTTGAAGAAAACCAGCAGCTTCTAGCAGAAATCGCTCGATTGCAGGCTGACAATGCGCGTTTGACGGCAGCCGCCATCCGTGCTGCTGACAAGGTGAAGGCCCGAGGCGAGACAGTAGCAGAACGCCTCGAAGACGTAGCAGATAACCACATCAACGACGTCGCCATCGAAGGGATGCATCTAGGAGCGGCCATGAGTCTGACGGCTCTGTCGACTCAGACTGGTGAAGATTACTCCATCTACCCAGTCGGCTTTCGTGAAGCTCCAGAGGACATTGACAACATTGAAGAGTCCATGGACGTGTATGAAGACCATGCTACCGCTGTAGCTTTATCCAATGATCCCCAAGCTGTTTTTAACCTCTTGGAGGATTAGTTTGTATCTAGGATGAACAATGAAATCCTTTTCCTGCTGGGTCTTTTAATTCCTTTATTGTATAATCTGGAATACTTGCCGAATCAATGTTGACGAACCAACGATTACCGAACGGATGACGTCATCACTAGCCGGATATTAAAATCTTGCTTCCAGTTGAATCGTAAGCACTGTTCACCTGTGGCATTGAATACGCTTCCACTTTTCCTTTTCCCAACAAACCAACCAGGGGTAGAAATGTCAGTCCGAGGGAAGGTGAAACGTCTCCAATAAGCAACCTTTAAAAGAATATTTTATCTGGCCAATTGATCTGCTTTGACTTCTTGGATATAGTATTTAATCGTCACCCGGTAAAACCATCGATGCCACGAGTGCAAAAAGTCCTTCGACAAAATCAAGAAAACCACGAGAGGAAAGTGAAGATTTGTAGCCAAGATTATGCCGAATAACATCTAGGTTTTAGGACAAGTAAAAATCCTTCGTGATGTACTTTCGGCGGTGCTTTTGCAACCAACTCTTGCAGTTCCCGAATAAAGGCCTTCTGTCTTTATATTGATTTTTATATTTTTTTGCACTAAAAGGCGACATAACAATATTTATGCCGGCTGTTCTCCAATTCTATGGAGTATTTTTTACGCTAAAGGCGATGATTTACACATCGGCTATGTCTCATGAATAGAACAAATCTCTTTGCTCAAAACCACTAAATCATACGTGTCGGCCAATCATATCTTGCAATAGCTGATCCTTTGAAAGCCGACCGCGAAATCTTTCCTTAAAAATTACATGAGAGCCGACTATCTCGATCGGTCTGGTCTTTTTAACGATCTTGGCACAGACCTTCTTCCCATTCTCTTCACGAGAAACACTCCACGCCCTCGTATTCCCGAGCGATGGTTCGATGGCAATCATGATTACCGAATCATCGGCTTGTACTATCTCAACGTCATCACCGTTCCACTTTGGATGAGGACTTGATGCATGGTGGATGGAACGCATAGCGGTTAGCATGGATCAATCTCTTCCAAGTAATAAGTCAGAGGACCCCTTACTATCAACCACAAAGAAGGTAGTGATCAAAGTCTTTGAGCCGATCATCAACTCAACGTGAACGGCTCCATGGGTATCTGAAGGATTTCCAAAGAAAGTCCCTAAGCACAATGTACGTCTTGAGCAAATCCTCTTTGGTCATCCCCAGCTTTCTAAAAAGTTGTATATGGCATGATATTGATTGCGGCTCCTCCATCAACGAACATATGAGTCGAGGGTTTTCCATTAACATATCCCTTCAAGTAAAGAGGCTTTAGATGATTATGCTTCCTAGGCACATCAAACACAACCCGTCTTGATAAAGCCAAGCTGTCCTAGGAGATCAATCATCTCTTTGTTGTCAAAAATCAGAATAGGCCTCTTCATCCGAGTAGGCATCTTGTTCCTCTAGATCATCGGTGGCTTGCTCTGTAGGAGCTGCAAACTCTATAGGAATGAAGAACACCATTCTAACATCTGCCGAACGCCCACTTGCCGAATACTCCTCTGGCTGAATGATTGGCTTCTGAGCTTTCTTTTTTTTTTTGGCGCCATACATTTGCGTTAAATTTTTGCTTCTCGAGCTCCTTGTTCTGAGACGTTGGACCCTTCTTTTTTCTCGGCTCTTCCTTAGACCAGGAGGGCACCACTATCCCTTTTGCCACACATACTCTTGAGGAGAGTCCATGTCATCATCGGAATCCTCTACATCGGCCCATGCTTGATCTGCAAATCCTTTTCTTGGCGTGAGGTGTCTTGTCTTTATTTTTTAGCGCCGATCATCCTCCGGGAAAGCGTGCCCCCCAGTCTTTCTTAGATGGGGCGGCGGTTGACTTCGTGCTGTCGATACCCGTGGTATTGCTCACTACATTCGGGGCAATTATTCCTAGCGAGGCACTTCAAGCCTTCGTTCCAAAGAATGCCTAAAGAAAGGGCATCCTAATGAGACTCCTCTTGCTCCTTCATGTACTCATACGTTCTCGGTGGTACATCTCCTCTTCGTATCTCTGCTGCTCCACGGCAAGCTGCGATCTCTGATATTGCTTCTCTTCTTTGTCTTTGCCACTTGTTCAGCAGTATACGAGATGTTACCCTTGGTTTGGAGGTTTCTCCTTTTTACTCACGTTGGCTATTTGGAAACCGAACACGATGTTCTTTGGAGCTCAACACTAGACACCTGCCCGACTAGGGTCAAGCCCGAACCACTTTGCTTTGCCCTTTCGAAGTCGGCACCTTCAATGGGCCTTTGCCCTTAGGATCACCGGTAGAAACCATGCATGTATCGAAAGCAACCATGCTGCGCAGGGGAAGGGCTCCTTATCCACCTTCATCTTTGTTGTTGAACTTGAGGAGACCTGTTTGTATAGCCCTCTGAATCTGGCCGCTTGAAGATTTGGCGGTCGATGATGTTGTGAGTGATCATATCATGGAAGCCACAATATTTGCCAGTCTTGATCCAATCCGGACGCTTCATAGAATGATTCTCTGGTAGCTTGATGCGTCCTTCCTTGACTAAGAACTCAAAGAGCTTTTCCGACTTGGAGACGTCGAAGTCATATGCCCCCTTGAGTGTCTTCATCCAGTATTTGGTTAACACGGGCGGGGTCCTTGCCCCAAAACAAATTCGGTATTTGCTATGTCCTCCTCGCCATCATCTTCGTCTTCACCCTCTTCCGGGGAAGTGGTTGTATGTCCGATAAGACACGTTGCCCCCCTTTACGAAAATGGGTGTCCTTCTTGATGCTCGGAATTGATTGGCCATGAGTGACAGGCGCCTTGAGAGTTGTCCTAGGTCATCAAATTCCATCTTAGGCTAGCTTTTCCCCGATGGTCGGATGCATACCCGAATGGCTACTGGCCGGCAAAACGATGGTCCGGCAAGCTCAAAGAGTAGCGAGGAATTCTTTGTCTCCCCGAACCTCTACGCAAGAACTCTTGTGGTGTCTCATTATATACGTGTCAACCCCATCAAGTCAACGAGCTCTTTTTCATTGGAACCATTTGTAGAAAGTATGAATGGAATTTGTCTTCTAGCTCGGACCATGTTCAATAGAATTGGCCCGACAACGTGGCAAACCATGTAAAAGCCGCCCTGTAAGGGATGATGGGAAGAAGCGAATCCTCCATGCTTCATCATTGGCAAGCTCTCCCAAAAGCTGAATCAAATACCGACCCGATGTGTTCGGTGGTAGAGGTGTCATCTTGTCGAGAACTTGGTCAAGTCGGTTGGAGGCTTCGATCTTGAAGGAAGCACCACTCTGTTGTACCAATCGGGATATGGCGATCGATACACATAGGGCCGATTCTTGGGCTTAATCCCAAATTGGTGTTGCATCATATCGTTTATCCTCGCTAGAAGTATATCCATATTTGAATTACTGTGGTCCATGAGATGGTCCTGACTGCCCACCGCCCTATACCCGAGGATTTGGCATAGCATGAATTGTGGAGTAGTCAACGAACTCTGTGTAACCAGGGCCAAAGGGGTTTCTCTGCAACCCACTGGCCATTGGAGCTATTGAGTATGTGTTGTATCTTTGGAGGATTCCTGTGCACGAACGCCGCTTCTCCATGAGTCCCGGCTCCGGATCCCTCTGGTTTTTCCGGTGTCTTGTTCTCTCCCCTAGATTCTTGATTTGTAGCTCCTTTCTTTGGTGGTGGCTTAGGCGTATATATGTATCTTGGCCCTAAAAGCTCACCAAGGTGAGCCTCAAAGTGTTGATCAAACTTCGGGTCCAAAGCTAGCCTTCATGATATCGCGAAAAGTGTTGAAGAACGCCGTGTTGTGATTAGTCATTGCTCTCCCAACAGCGGCCGCAACAATCTCCTCCATCCGACCAGTTTCTTCGGGACTTGGTTCTTCATCTTCCTTTCCCCCCCCTCTTCTATGTCGAAAATGTTTGAGCATATTCCTTATCACCGGGCATCACTATCTTTGGAAGATCTGTCTTTTGGATGATTGTGCGCTCTTGTGTTTGGAGAAGCATGACATGCACTTTTTGCTTGTGAGAAAGGCTGCGCACATATCTCTCACTATGGCCTCTTGATCGGCCGGGTCATTCATCCGGAGCCGGATGACATTATCCTTGTCGACGTTGTCGCATCGTGTTTTGATCTTGAGTGGTCCCACCGGCATGCCCAAAAAGTGTGTAGGCACAAAAAATCCTACTCCCTGCGCCGCACACACTAACAAGCGAGAATAGCTAGCTTTACTACGCCTCGAGTGTCTTGAATCGAAAGCGTGCCGATCAATTTGACTTTGTTAATTGACAAGGAGATAAACATGAGATCCGGAACATGCACGGTGAGACCAAGACAGTTCATGATGTATGGCTCTAAGGCGGATGTAAAGACATATAGCTATGAAAGCTATCTCTCGATGAATAATGAATGCATTCGATAAACATATATGAAGATATGATGTAATAACAAATTGCTTAGAATGATCATAAAGACATGTTTGAACAAATAAAGTCGATCATTATGATGTGCTATTGTACAGACTCTATTGCATAGATCGAATCAATTGACAACATGATAAATAAAAAGAATGTAAGTCATAAATATCGTTAGTGATACTCATGACACGTGAAAGCATAACGTGTTCGGCAAGCTTGCCGAATCGGGTCCATGAAGAAGGAACTACCCTACGTAAAATCCTATCGATTAAACTCGATCTCTAGTCCACCGGATGACTAGCCCTAGAGTAACCCAAAGATCGTATCCACCGGATGACACGATCTGTCAAGATCTAAACATATACGAACCCACAACACGTGACAACTTAGATTGATCTATCTCGCTTCGATGAACGAGATAGATCTAGTAGGATAGTAAGATGAGCAATGAAAGCACTAAAAGCAACTAGATCTATGATAAGATAAAGCCGAGACGTTTCAATCTAAATTGGGCAAAAAGGTGTGTGCAAACATAATTAAATAAACAAATTGAAAGCATTGCAAACACGTGGTAACTTAATGAATTCATTAGATCTTGCCAAAATCTAATGAAGCCGATAACTAGCTCTTAGCCGGACCTTAGCCCACCGGATGGCTCATGATCGACAAAAGAACCCTCTTGCCCCCGATAGCTTAAATCCGCTGGACGATACTAAGTGTGAACAAGACTTCTTGCAATAATCTAAATCCGCCTGACGGTACTAGACATGGTGCAAGGTTGCCGGTACTTACGGAGGTCGGCGGGTCGATGAATCCTCTCGCAGATAGATCGACGACACGGCCGGACTCGAAGGGTGGCCGGAGCCAAGGCACGGAGCGGGGTTTGTTGTATTTGATTTGGTAGATTGTTTACGATTCTTGGGGTCTTATATTTATACCCCGGGCTTTGACGAGTCCTAACTAATTACGAATAAATGTAACTAAATATCTAGCTAAGATACATTGTCCTCCAAGTCTTATCGAGTCATGAAATTGTATGCGTGGCGTGGGCCCTCGTCCCCGAATATCTTCCCCGCTTTGCCGAACGATCTCATGCTCGGCTCCTTCTCGGACTCGGGTTCCTTAGCCGAATAACGGCGGCTTCGAATGCTACAGCGTCCTTTGCTTGTCTTTTGCTAGCCGAATGACCTCTTACCAAATCATCGTGTATTGGTCCATCGGTCATCCGGGCCTTACCAAATTTTGGTGTTAACACTCATGTATGAGCAGCCCTTTCATGTCCCTCACATTTGTTGAAGCTCTCGATACATTGTTTGTCGGATAATCACATTTATTGTCCTCTCGAGAACCCGACCCTATACCGGATTCTATTGTGGTGATCGTCTAAGTACTTAACTGCATCGAGGAGCAAACTCATATATCTTCTTCATGTGCCATTTGAACAGCCACGGAGTAAAGCTCCTTGCGGTGGATACTAGGTGAGTTCTTGAACACATCTCCCGTGTAATGCTTCATGAAGTTGGAATATAAATGTCTCATGCACTCTACGTACTTTCGGCCTCACGGAAACACGGCACCATAAGAGGTTTTTCCACCACAACTAAGTTGACTTGGCAATGCATGTCGACTTGTATATTTCAAACAAATTTTGAAACTGCAAGTCATTCACAATCTAGACATCCTCACCCATAGATTTGTCAAAGAACCAAAGCTGTGGCCTTACGGTTAGAGCTCCAACCGACCACTGAGTGGATAGGATAGAAACCAAAGAACTCAAATGTAATCGTGCCTACATCCACCTCCCATTTAATAACCTTTCCCTTATAGTATGATTTTTCCCAAAGATCGTCTTTAGTCATGAACGCTTGAACTTTGATCTCTAACAAAAACATCCTAGAACAAAAAAGCGAAGGTAGTCATAGCGGACTAGCCGCGGTGAGTAAAAAATATTTTATCGATGGGTCACAATCCTAGCACCCGTAATGGCTCTTGTATAGAGCTAGCATGAATCACTTTGTGTGCGCGTCGCCCGCTAGCATGATTCACTTTGCATGCGTCGTCGTCTTGAGAGAGGATGAATCATGTGTCGGTTTCTTGTAGCGTCTTCGAGAGAGGATACCGGAGCCGTAAAATGCCGATTTCGGGCCCGCCGCTACGCCCGGTCCGCGCCGGTCTTCATCATCGCAACAAAAAAGCCGCCGGGATGTCGACCTTCATGTCGGCCGACGATGCCCACTCCACCGGTCTTCTCTGAGGAGTCCGCCGCCGCCAATCCCGTCACCGCTGGTTCTAGGGTTCACGAATTTGGAGAAGAGAATGGGGAACGGGCATGGCAATTTGGCATACCGAGATGGGCGTCGTGGGCTTATCCTTTCACGAAGGCGGGCAGAATGGTCCATACTGAAACTACGGTACCTCCCGTACACCTACATGTGGGCCTTTGGAGGCGTCGTCGCGTACATAATAGCATCTTTCAAACCTTGGCAAAATTGCAATGGTGCTCACCCGCTTACCGAATAGTAATGGCGTTTTCAAACACGCGAGAATTGTAATGGTGTGAATCTAATTAACCCTTGAATTAAAGGCTCATGATGGCAGCTTTGCACATGGCGTGCATGTATCCATGTGCTCCCCGCTGAATACTTCAAAGAAAACTAGCACCGAGCATGCGGCGGCACAACCAACCCTTGATTCCAGAGAGAGGGGCGGCTCATTATGGAAAAGCATTCACCATTGGGCCATGTGCATACGTAAGTGGCCCGCGAAGCCCTTTACCTTTCGGTCCATGGCTTCGTCCCGGCTTCGTCCTCGTCCATGCACCATAAAGTGGGCACACCTTGAACCGTAAATGGTGGTAGACAACTACATGCGTGCCCAAACAACAACATGCATTTGCGACGGAAGTCGCACACCACAAAGAACCTGAAGTTGCGGGCATAATAACAATGGGCGTGAAGTCCACTTTGTGATGACCAAACATGCGGCTGAAGTCGCAAAGTATAAGTGGCCCGAAGACCACTATATTTTATTTAATCTATTACGTTATCATTGTTATTTATTTTTACCGCAATTTACCTTCCGTATTTAAATCCTGCAGATTTAATTATTGCAGTTTATATATTGTTTATTGCAATATATATTTCTTAGTCGCAAAGTAATCCTGAAGATTAGCGACGACATGACATACCTGGCCCAAGTCCGTAAAAATAATGGTGACTGAAGCTCACCACGCCATGCCACTACGAGGCCCGATGCCCATAGAAATCAATGCGGCCTGAAGCCCGCAGGAATCATCGAGGCTTGGGGACGACATGGCATGGTTATTTATTGCAACTTTGTATTACTATGCATTGCTTACTTTCTTGCATTTACTTAAATCTTTTAGATTTATTTTATTTTATGCAAGATTATATTTCTTATGAACCGCATATAATCTTGAAGATTATATGTGTGAGACATTTGGGGAAATACAAGTGTGGGACTGTATGTGAATGTAATCCTGAAGATTACGCTAAACCGACATTCACCGCCTCTGCGCACATGATTATGCAGGCGTGTCGGACATTGCGAAAAAAGGATTCGCTAGGCTTGCCGTGAATGGCAAAGAACTACCTCACTTGGGAAATTAACGCCGAGGTCAAGCTCGACGACTTGTGCCTCGATCATACCACCGCTCAGCCTGAAGCTGGTGAGGGTGATCTCGCAGAACCCGGTAAAGCAAAGGCGTTGCACTTTCCGCAACACCATTTACACCCCCGGACACGAAGTCCGAGTATATGAAGGAGGATGATCCATTGGTAGTATGGCGGTCCCTCGAAGGACCGCTTTAGCCAATAGATGTCGATTGTGCTCTCAAAGCACAACATGATTTGGATCAGCTTACCTCGCCAAGACTATGTCTTTGGCAAGATATGACTCTCTGCTACAAAGGGTTATGTTGAGATCGTGTTATGTGACTAGAAGATCACTAACACCGATATGATCGAGAAACTTTTTACCCTCCATCCCAACAACATAGTACTACAATAGTACAATTGATTGCAGAAACAACATAATGAGAATGATTGTTCTCGCACGGCCTACTATTGTCAAGCGTGTGCCTGAAGCACACACCTGTGTTCTTTAGATTTCTCACAACCGCGAAGGCCATGGAAAGGGAAAATGGAAGGGAAAATAGGTGCCATGTTCAAAGGCAAAGGAAAGGAAAAAGACCAAGGGTAAACGCGAATCCGAGAAGGTCATAGATAGATGTGGAGGCATGGGATATTGGTCCCGCATTGGTCATGCCCCAAAACACCTAGTTGAGCTCTACCAAAAGTTCTTTTTCTAAGCAAGGACACGAAGAGTCAACATAATCCTCACTTCACCACCGAGCCCGAAAGCTTCGGTGAGAAGACGTTGAAATGAACGGAATTGAGGATGATCTTCTCGATGATGACTTTGATGCCCCAAAAGATACCATGTTAAGTCATAATGCAATGTCCGAATATACTAGTAGAATTTGACCATTCATGCTCCTGAAGAGCATTTGCAACATGTTGAATGGTTATGCGTGCTCCTAAAGAGCATTTGCAATATTTTTCACAAGTTATGAATGTCGTTGGTTTTTACACTAGATTCTAAAATCCCCAAAGTCTCAGGCCAACTGCATACCCCCTACTTACAACTAGTGCGTGGGAAAGAATAAAGTATTTCCCATCTGCGTATGCGGTCTGTGTGCCAGTATCGCCACATCAGCGTACACCAAAGAGAACCCACCAGAAGTTGGGATATATGAGCCTATGACTGGGGATCTTCATAGGGCTCAGTACGCTGGTTGCATTTCCCAGCATTAGGGAGATTGGCATCCAGGAGAATGCCGAGAAATTTCATAAAATGGAATGGTGGAATTCATTCCTTGAACACACGCACTAGTCAATCTGAACCAGAAGTTCAGAGGATTATGCATTTGCAAATTATCGCAAATGAGCTGCCAAATACCTTCACTAATCATAGAAGTGACAAGGCCGCATTTACCTGTAGTAAGTGCGTCGGAGAGAGTATAGGTAGCCCAGAAGGTTGCCAACTCTGTTGTCTCCATCCGATCCTAGGTTGAGGGGGAGACCTCCGGGTGCTCGGACAAGTGTCTACGGAGACGTCCGTATAGACAAGGTCTTGAGCTGCTTGCATCACTCAAGGAATTAGTGGAAGAAGCTCAACCTGAACTTCGAGAACGCCCTTGTAGTGGCGGCTCAACTCGAAGTCGAGTTGGTCCTCGAAGGACCCCATCCTCGAAGATGGAAACCACCATGCGGACGCCGCTCAATATCGCATTGGTGGATCGAACGCCCGGCTCAATCGTTATGGGAAATCATGATGAGCGGGAGGGCGATCACGGTGAGATCGCCACTAATTTTGTGGAATCGGGGAGAATTGTGTGATTGAAAGACCACAATTGTGGACATACATGCTGCCCCTCAGAATTGCTAGCTCAATGGATCCGGATCCATAATAAAAGTCCATGGTAGAGTGCCGGAAGCACTTAGAATGGGACAAATGGAAAGCAACAATTGAGGCAAAGTTGTGCTCGCTTTATGAAAGAGAGGTTCTTGGGCGTGAAGTCCCAATACCTCTCGAAAGTCATCCCGAAGGATGCAAATGGGTCTTTCTCCCTGAAGAGGAATTGCTCTGGGGTACCAATATTAGGGTACCCTAAACACACGACAAATCGCGGCGAAAAACAATAACAGCGCTTCGGTTTAACTCCGCCCGCACGAGCTCGGAAGACGGAGCCCGAGCTCCGCCGCACACGACTACAAAGTCGGGCGAAGTCATCCCATGCCTTGCCTCGCAAGCGCCCTGCCTCGGCACATATGACCTCCGGGTTTGCTTGACCTCTTTCCACCTCATACGAGCTCTTCCGCACGAGCTCTCTTTCCGTCTCGCACGAGCTCCTCCGTACGAGCTCTTTCCGCACGAGATATTTCCGTCTCGTAACGAGCTCTTCCACAGGAGCTCTTTCCGTCTCGTACGAGCTCTTCCGCGAGAGCTCTTTCCGCCTCGTCTGAGCTCCTCCGTCACGAGCTCTTCGCATGAGCTCGTTCCGTCGCATTTGAGCTCTTACGCACGAGCTCCTTCCGTCTCGTGCGAGCTCGGAGGACGGAACCCGAGCTCCACCTCATGCTGTCAGACACCCCGCCTCGTATGACTACGGGTCGCGGCGAACCGTCGCACCCGCGACCGCGTATGTCCCGTGACCTCGAGGTCGCCGCCGGCCCCTGCTCTCGCGGCCGTGCCCGCGCGCCCGCCGACGCCGCATATCTCCCATTGCGCACGACCTTGAGGTCAGATGGGCCGTTCAGCTCGCTACCGCGCGCCTGGTGTCCGCGCAATCTCCGCCTCTCGCTCTCTCCAAACACAAAACCGTGCGCACATCTCCGACTCGCACGACCTCGAAGCCTCGAGTGCGCGGAACTCACGAGCTCGCGCTCCCATCCGATGAAACCCCGCGACCCGAACATCGCGCTGACTTATCTCCAACTCCTACGACGTGAGCTCGAGCGACGCTAGAGCCTACGAGCCGCAAGTCTCCGAGGATCACGCACCCAACAGACCGCATCCCAACGAGGGATCGGAGGAAGTCCAATCTACAACACCCTATCTAAGGGTACTGAAAATCAGAGCGTGCGACGCCGCCCATAGCCGCGGACGCCGCGATGTACCGCGGACGCGACGTATCAACCCGGATGCCGACCGCGCCTCGACAACCGCTACGGACAACCACCACGGATAAATCCGACCTTTCGCCGAGCTCTCCGGCCACACATCTTTACGCACGTCATCGGGACCCCACATCTATTCCGCGGGCCCGCCCCAAAGCGGAGGCAAAAAGAGTGCCCGACCGGATGGGCCGCGATCTACAAGATCCCCACGCCGCACCCTACGCAATATACGGCGGCTTTGCACGGCACGCTGCGTGCCCGATTAACCGAGCGTGCCCAAATAGCGTCCTGTGCAACTTTTACACTTTACCCCCTCTATTTTGTATTCTTCACACACAAAAGAGTGGATATTACGACTTCTTGGGTTTACGATGAAACCACACCTCATCCAAAGAAAGATGAATGTGTTGTTTATAAGGATTTCTTCCTTTGCTGGTCTTCGATTCCCTTGTCAAGATTTCTTAGAAGAAGTTTTAAAAGCTTATGATATTGAGATTCATCATCTAACTCCAAACGCGATTTCTCGTCTCTCTGTTTTCTTGTGGGCCGTGTGAAGCCGGGATGTGCGGCCAAATATCAAAACTTTTTGTGAATTGCATGAGCTTCATATTCGATCGAGCAAGGTCATTGATGGCAAAACCGTTACCTATTATTTTGGCCATTGCAACCGGGAGTGCTAAAGGAGCCAAACAAATTTCTCCTACTGCTAAGAACAAATGGGGTGATGGTCGGTTCAAAATGTGGTTTTACCATAAGGTTCCTTATGTTGAAGAACATGAAGGTAAAAGACTTGTGAAAAGGTACCCGCTTGCTTTTGAAATGCATAAGCGTGAGTTTATAGTAAGACCTCCTTCAAGAAGTCACAAGCTGCGAGTAAATGCATGAAGGCTTTCAAATTAGTTGCCTCTTTTGAGTACAAGAGATTTGGTTGAAGAATTTGTTGGCTTTGCTAGAGTTTGGCCGCTTCGCCGAGGATGGAATATTCTTCGCTTTCATGCGAAGGAGATCCGTGGGAAGACTTATAAATTTCCTGATCGTGATATTGTTAAAACAAATGAAGATTTTGTGGTCGCTGTGGAATTGAGGGCCTGCTCTACACTTGGAAAGTACATTTCTAAGGAAAAAAAAGATTCATGGATGATTTACTTGGTGAGAATTACTCTAGATTCAACCGAGTTTTTGATATTGCCAAGATTCCCTATGAAGAACGTCCTCCTCCGGCTTATTCTCGTCTTTGAAAAAGCTGTAGAAGAAAATGAGACGAAAGATGACCCAAATAAGGGAAGAAAAAAGAAAGCGACACGAAGCTTCCTCAACAAATTTGGTAGGGGTAGAAAGAAGACTTTGGCTTCAAGAAGCAAAAAAGAAGGTTAACCTTACTCCTATAGTTGACTTGTGTGATGATGAAGGGTTTGCTATAGATGAAGACATGATGGGAACTTCAGTTGATCAACTTGAGGTGAGAAAAATGTGTTTAGCTTTTGCGTGTACTGGTCTGACTCCTGAGATGTTGACACCTCTTGCTCGAAATTTACGTAATTTGGTTGATCGTGGAGAATCACACAAGAAGGCTAGCGAAGATGTTGTGAAGGATGTTTTACGCTCACGGTACGGCTATTGCTTCGTCATCTAGGTTTTGTTTGAAAACTCCTATTGTTCTCAGTATATTGATTCCGATGCTAAAGTTCATCTAGGACACAGGGACCCTAAGATGCGAGGTGATGATTTAAATAAGTTAGCTTCGTTGCTCGAGAAAATATATTCTTCAAAGTCTCAGAGTGGTTTGAAGGATGGTGATGGTTTTGTTTCTGAGACCATTGATGCTGCTGCAAAGGGGAATATTTCTGCTAGAGATGCCAATGTTTTGCAGTCTTCACAACAGAATGCTTCTGATAGTGTTGTTCGTGAAGTCGTTATTGTTAAGGCTTCGGAGATTGTTGATAAAGTTTTTATAGAAACTGATAGTGAAAACTTGGTGGATGAAGGAAAGTCTCGAGGAGCCGAGGCTATCTCGAAAATTCAAGATACTTTGAAAAAAGGGACAAAAATTGCTGCTGTGACCTTCGAAGATTTTGACGATGATATCTTTGACAAAGATGTTGAGGAACAACAACAAATTCGTCTTGAGGATTCTATGATTAACATGGATACTCAAGAAAAGATTTCTTACCCTTTGAAAGAAGGGGAAATTGTTGGTGAGTTGTTTTCTTTTGAAACTTATCTTTTTGATGTTTCTTCGAAATGAAATTGTATACTTAGTTTGATTGTTTTTATGCAGCCGATTACTTTCCCCGATGCATCAACTTCTTCAAAAGATAAAAACTGCGTTGAGGTTGGAAAGATGAAGGAGGTTGCCCAAGATGTTTGTACTCCGGCGGTGCCTACCGAAGATCTATCCTCACTTTCTAAAATTGTCGATCCTGAAAAACTTCAAAAAGTTTTGGATTTCTGCCGCACCGAAGGTGTTAATTTAGACTCTTTTTAAATTTATTGGGTTGGTGCCGAGAAGCTTCGGATGATGCCAAGGAAAACGAGCTTCGTGCGGCTAAGTGCATAGATGATGCTTTTAGTGTTCCTCGATCTTTGGCCGAGCCGGCTAAGAAGGTTCCCTTAGAGCATCTTGGCCGGTGTTTCTTTGATGTATAAGGTAAAGAAAACATCTTCGTTTATTGTTTTGTCCTAATTTTGTTATACTCTTTTTTTTTTTTTTTTTTTTATATAAATATATTTTTATGCTTCATAGGGTGCAATTCTTTTGCTTGCCTTGATCGATTGAAAGGCAATAGAAGATAGACTTGTCGCCTCGCTCTTCGTGAAAAGAAGTTATTGGAAGAAATTTCATCTTTGAAATCTCAACTTGTTTGAAAAAGAAAAAGAAAGGGGTCAAGCTGCTGACGAGTGGCATCACATGGATGGCTTGTATCACCCGATCTTGTGATACTATTAAGGAAAAGGATATTGAACTTGATGCTTGAAAGAAGACTATAGCTACTTTGAAAAGAGAAAATGAATATCTTGAGAAAAAGAAGAAAAACAAGAGGAGTTCTTCCTTATGAAGTTTAACGGGATGTGGGATATTTGTCGGAGTCATTATGAAAAGTTTGGTGCTAAGCCGGAGGATCCAAACTGGGAATTAGGAGAGTTTGATCCTTTCTTTAGGCTGGCTATGCCGTCAATACGAGGACTTGGGTGTGCTTGTGAATACCTTCGATACTAGTGTAATGTATGCCACAAGGGCACTTCTCCATTTGATGCCTGAGGCCAAGGACCCTTTGTATACCGAGTTTTCCAAAGATGATTTCAAGTTTCCTGCTGAGGCTGTGAAGCAGATTAGCTCCCGTACCCAATCGCTGTGCAAGAAATATTTTGACCAATATTGGTGTGTGAGTGGCCGGGCACCTTTGCTTTGAAAAAGTGAAGAGGAAGATGGAAGCATTTTGTTTTTCTATTTTTGTTTATTTTGTGATTTTTGTTAGCTTTCTTTTTTTTCTAAGTCTTGATAGATTGAGTTTGAATATATGCGGGGAGGAGGAAAAAAGGAAGAAACTTTGGAAGACGAGGCACGTAGGGCTCGCGATGATGATGTTCGTGAAAGAGATTTGTAGTTGTAGTTCTCCCTAGATTTTTTATTTTGAGTGATTCAGTGAGGAAACTTTGTAAGTTAAGTTGATATTTGGTGATGTATTTAACTAAGATGCATCCTGCGCAGGTGTTTCGAGCGAAGCCTGCGCAGGATGTTGCCACTATTATGCCTTTGAATGTAGCTAAAGGGAATTGTGTGTTTGAACCTTCTGAATTTTTGGAATGTTGTGAATCTGTTGGTGAAGTTGATGTTGATTCCTTTATTGAGAGTAAAACTTCGGAGGTTCAAAAACTAAAATTAACTATGGAAATCCTCGAGTTATTGATTTCAATAACTTTACACATTGAGATGATGTTTGATTTGATGAGAAGTTTTTCTTTTTCCTAAATGTAGTGTTATGAAAAAGTTGTGTTTTATTTTTGTTTAGTCGCCGGGTTCAAGTGCTTCTCCAAATTATCTCTCCGAAGATGTTTTGAGGCAAGAAGTAGACAATATAGTTAACGAGGCTTTGGATGTACTTTTTGGTAGAAGTGGCGAATGTTGTTGTTTCGAAAACAATGATTTGTAAATTATATTTTTGTAAAAAACCATGATTTGGTTTTGAGTGATTGTATACAAATAATTTGTGATGTAATAAAGTATCACTTTTTTGTAGAAAGATGTTGTCCCTTTTGATTATTGTGAAGATAGCCTTTTGATTATTATGAAGATAAAGCGACAAACTTTGCTTATGAGATGAACGAATTTTTTCCCTTAAGAAATGAAAACGTTATCCCCTTTGCTTTTTGCGAAGGCTTAAGCGAGAACTTTGCTTTCAAGTAAAATTTTTTTTTCTTAGGAAATGAAAATGTCGCCCCCTTTGCTTTTTGCGAAAGTGAAGCGACAAACTTCACTTACGAAGTATAAAATTTTTCCCTTAGGAAATGAAAACGTCGTCCCCTTTGGGTTTTTTATGAAGGTGAAGCGACAACTTCGCTTATTTTTCCCTTAGGAAATCGTGGGTAGTAATTTTTGTGAAAATTGCACCTACTTTTGTTTTATTCGTCGATGCAAGAATGTTATGTTCTTCGCGTTTGTTTCGTGAAATGATATGAAATGTAAAGCAAGTCATGTTTGGGGAAACTACTTTCTCATTTATATTGATATGAGAATTTACAATAGAGACTCATTTCATTAAAAAACCACTCACCTAAGCGAAGGGCTTCCCCCGAGTGGAAAAAGAGTGCAGCTCTTTTACAACCAAAATGTAAATTTTGCTTAAAAAAAACGATGCTGCTATCTATTTACATATTTACGTAAGAAGCTTTTTCTATGGGTAGTACTTACGAAGGTCTTGGATATTCCATGTATGACTCAATTCTTCTCCCTTGAGTCTCCAAGTGATATGATCCTGGCTTGTTTGATTTTGAGATGATGAATGGTCCTTCCCATTTTTGCTGGAATTTTCCCACTCGTGCCTTCATTTCTTTTTTTTTTTTTGAGCATGAAATCTCCCCGGCTGAAGTTCTCTCTTGATTACTTTTTTGTTATACCATTTGCTTGTTTACGCTTGATACTTGCTTAAGTTACTGCAGGGCTTCGTTTCTTTCTTCTTCAAGTAAGTCTTTGCTTGTTTTTACATCTTCTTCGGTTATCATTTGTACATTCAGTCTTGGACCTTCGTATTGAAGTTCTTCTGGAGTCATAGCTTCGTCTCCGTATAGCAGCTTGAATGGTGAAAACTTTGTAGATCTTGTGGTTGTCGTGTTGTGACTCCAAACTATTATTGGGAGTTCTTCGATCCACTTTCCTTTTGGTAATCCTACAAGATTTCTTGATATTCCAGTGCAAATTATTCCATTTGCTCTTTCAACTGCTCCGTTTGATTGCGGATGTCTTACTGATGCAAAGCATAGTTGAATTCCAAGACTTGTACAATATTCTCTGAAATCTTCGCTATCAAACTGTGTTCCATTGTCTAAGGTGATGTGCCTTGGGACTCCAAATCTGCAGATGATATTTTGCCATAAGAATTTTTTCATTGTTGCTGAGGACATGTTTGTTACTGGCTTCGCCTCAATCCATTTTGTGAAATAATCAACTGCCACGACTGCATATTTGAAGTTCCCTTGAGTTTGTGGCAACTTTCCAACGATATCTATTCCCCATCTTGCTAATGGCCAAGCTGGTTCTATTTGTTGGATTGGATTTGCTGGTGCATGTGTCTTGTTTGCTGAAATTTGACAATTGTGACAAGTCTTGATTATTTCCTTGCTATCTTTCTGAGCTGTTGGCCAATAAAAACCTTGCCTGAAGGCTTTTCCTGCGATTGATCTTGGCCCAGCATGAATTCCGCAAGTTCCATTGTGAATTTCTTGTAATATTTCCTTTCCTTCTTCGCTTGAAACACATTTCAGCAATGGTTCACATATGCCATGCTTGTAAAGTTGATCATTGATGATTCTGTAATTCCTTGTTTTGTGCTTCATTCTGGTCTCATCAACTTCGTTCTCTGGTTCATAGAAACCTTTGAGAAATGCTATTATTGCTGATCTCCAATCTTCGCTTTCTATTATATGAATATTCCTTGGTTCTTCCATCTTTGCTTGGATTGATGATTCTGATAAGACTTGATAAAATACATCTGTGGCAATTTTATTTTCTGTGCTGCTGCTTTTGCAATTATGTCTGCGTCTTCATTGTTTGTTCTTGAGATGCTTCTCAAAGTGAATCCTTCGAAGTGTCTTTCTTGTTCTCTAACATGTCAGAGATATTTTGCCAATTCTGGATCTTTTGCTTTGTAACTTTTCTCTATATGTCCAGCCACGACTTGTGAATCTGTTTTGATCAACAATTTTTGGATTCCCATTGCCCTTGCCTTGCGAAGCCCCAGCAATACTGCTTCATATTCTGCGATGTTGTTTGTGCATTTGAACTCTAGTCTTGCTGCATATCTCATTTTGACTCCTGAAGGTGAAGTAATGATTGCAGCCACTCCGACGCCTGAGGAGCCCCATGCGCCATCACAATTGATTGTCCATTCTTGGCAAGTCATTGTCCATTCTTGTGCTTCTTTTTTGTTCTTCTATGTTTGAAGTTGAGTCCAATCTGCAACAAAGTCCGCTAGAACTTGTGATTTGATTGCCGTTCTTTTTTTCAAATTCTATGAAATATTGAGATATTTCTCGCAGCCCACTTTCCCAATCTTCCGGATGATTTGCAACTTTGTAGAACATCTTTGAGGGGATGATTTGTTGGTATTTTCACTTTGTGTGCTTGAAAATAATGCTTCAGCTTTCTTGTTGCCATTAGAACCGCGTATGCTATCTTTTCGATCTCTGAATAATAGATTTTTGAGCCTGAAAGAGCTTCAGAGACAAAGTATATTGGTTGTTGCTTCTTGATGTGTTCTTACGTGTTTTTCTTGTATCAAAACTAAGCTAATTTGCATTTTTGAGGCCGAGATGTATAACAAGAATCTTCTTATGGATTTGGGCTTGCCAAAGTTGTTGGGTTTGACAAATACTTTTTATCTCTTCAAAAGCTTTTGTTGTTCTTCTCCCCATGCGAAGGCCTTGTTTGAATTTTTTGATGCTTGAAAGATTGGGAAGCTCTTTTCACCGATTTTGATATGAATCTATTTAGTGAAGCCAGTCTTCCAGTCAGTTTCTGAATGTCTTTGATGCTTTTTGGAACTTGTGTTTCCATCACTGCTTTTACTTTCTCTGGATTTGGATCGATTCCTTTTGATGATACAACACATCCTAGAATTTTGCCCTTTTTGACCCCGAAGGTGCATTTTTCCGGGTTAAGCTTCAAGTTTGCTTTTCGAAGGTTGGAGAATGTTTCTTTGAGGTCTTCGATATGCTCTTCTCTTTTTTCTTGCTTTTTGACGATTACATCATCAACGTATGCTAGCAGATTTTTGCCCAATTGATCTTTTAGTACTGTTGAAGTCATTCTGATGAAACTTGATCCAGCATTGCGAAGCCCCTCAGCCATTCTTTGGAAACAGTATGTGCCAAATGGAGTGATGAAACTTGTTTTTCTTCATCTTCTTTACTCATCCAAATTTGATGATAACCCGAAAAAGCAGTCTAGAAAAACTTAACATTTCACTTCCCCGTTTGCTTGATCGACCAATGTGTCAATTCTTGGTAGTGGGAAATTGTCTTTTGGGCAGGCTTTGTTTAGATCTGTGAAATCGATGCACATTCTCCACTTCAAGTTCTTTTTTCTGACCATGACTATATTTGCAAGCCATGTTGTGAACCTTACTTCTCTGATGACCTTCGCGTCCAATAGTCTTTGCACTTCGGCTTTTGCAGCAATTGTTCTGTCTTCTGAAAGTTTTCTTAACTTCTGCTTCTTTGGTTTGTAACTTGGGTCTATATTTAGTTTATGTTCAATGATGTCTCCGCTTACTCCTTCTAAATCTTTTGCTGACCATGCGAAGACATCTTGATTGATTTTCAAGAATTTTATAAGATTCTTTTCTTCTTCTTCGCCTAGATCATTTGCGATGATAACTTTCCCCGTCTGGTAGCATCGGGTCCAGCGAACTTCTTTTGTTTCGTCTTTAGTGCGAAGTTTTTACTTTCTTCGAGGCTTCGTGCTCTCTTTTTCTTCTTTTTCTTCTTCGTCTTCGATGTTGAGAATATTTCTCCGAGCTGGTGCTGACTCTTTTTCTATACATCTTGCTTCTGTTTGATCTCCATGGATTGTAATTATTCCATTGATTGCCGGAATTTTCATGCAAAGATATGAGTAATGAATTGCGGCTTCAAATGCATTCGAACTTCCTCTTCCAAATATTGCATTATTTTGATCAGGCACTTCGACAACATCAAATGCAATTTGTTACTTTCTTGCATTGTTTACTATCCCAAATGATACCGGCAACACAATTCTTCCAATTGAATTTATTCTTACGCCTCCAAATCCGACTAATGGATATTTTGCTTTCGCCCCAGGCTTTTTCTGTCAATTTGCATTGCATCTAGAGTTTTTGCGAAGAGGATATCTGGCTGAACTTCCTCCATCAACCAAAATTTTTGTTCTTGATCATCCCTCTATGTTTGCCTCAATGACCATAGCATCCATGTGGGGAAAAATCTTTTAGCTTCATGTCTTTTTTAAAATGTTATTGGTTGATGTGACCACTTCGCCTTTTTTGTACGGACCTTCCATTGAAATTGAGTTTATTCTTCGGAAGTAGTTTCTTCTTTCATTATTTGTTTCGTACTCCATGCTATTTCCTCCCGAGATTGTCAATATTCTGCCTCGCTTGGCATTATTGTATTGATTTGCCGAAGTGGCCGGAGAATTGTTGCCTTGATTGATTGTAGGATTATTTGCCATTGATGCTTCTAGTTGCTGAATTTGCATTTGTCCCCATGGTATTGCAGCCAAAGGTTGACAATTGTAAATTGGTGGAGGTCCCGTAGTGCTTGATGCGAAGGTCCTGAATTTGTATGGAAATTATATCCTTGGTTGTAACATCCTTGGCTCGAGGAGAATTTGATTGACTTAAAAAGTTGATTGTCTTCTCGACTTTGTATGTTTACGCTTTCTTGTTGGACTTCGTCAATGCTTTTCTTTATTACTGGGCACATTTTTGAAGTGTGGCCAGCCCCTTTGCCATGCACGAGGCAAAACATTTCTTCGGGCTTTAAAGGTCTTCGTTCGCCAAATCTTGCTTGATTGAAACCTCCTCTGTAATTGTTGTTGACACCTCTGTTTTGATATTGGCTTCGCTGGTCTTGGCTTCGCCGGTCATTGTTTATTGTATTTTCTCCACTTTGCTCGTTGTTAATTTGGTTCACGCGTTGTGGCGGTTGATACTGATATTGCCTTCGCTCAAAGTTTTGAGTTTTGTACTGATTGAATTGATTGTTGGTCTTCGCTTGGTTTCTTTCAAAGTTTTCTTCTTCGATTCTCTTTCTGTAGTCATCATCAGATTTTGCATATTTCTGGAATTCTTCATAAAGTTGAGCAACTGTTTTTGGCCTCTCTCTTTTCGGATGTGATGATAGTTGACTTGCTCTTAATCCTCGATAGTCGCTATGATAACCACTTCGTCTCGGCACATCCGGTATTTGAGTTTTCATTTGGATGAATCTTTTGTAATACTTGATCAATGGCTCTTTTGGGTATTGCTTGATGTCAAATAAGTCGTCACTTGTTAACTTCGGTGTGTTGGAATCCTTGAAAATCAACTAGCGACTTGTCCTTAATTGCTCCCAGCTTTTGATTGACCTTGGTTTGAGCGAAGAGTACCATTTTTGCGCCAACCTTTCATTGCCATGATGAGTGATTTTGCTAATGTTGATTCATCTCCCCCTCCCGAGGCAACTGCAGCTTTCGAAGCTCATAAGGAATTGCCTTGGATCTATGATTCCTTCATATGTTGGGATTATGTTGAACTTGAACCCTTTTGGCCATTTTGCTATTTTGCGGTCAATTGATAAGGGAGACTCTGTGTCAATTCTTTGTTGTTATTTTGTCTTGTTCTTTTTCTTTCCTTGTATTATTTCTTTAGCGCTTGGCTCCTCAAGGTTGATGACTTCTTTTCTTGTTTTTCAAGTTCTTCATTTAGTTTACGCAATCGGCTTCTACGCTTCTTCGATTCTCTGCTTTATTGTCTTTTCTCTTGTGCGTTGCCTGCATTCTTCAAGTTCTTTCTCTTTTCTTGCTAAGTTCTCTTCAAGTGCTTTGAGCCTTTGCTCTTCACTTTTTCGTTGTCTTGTGATCTTGATTTTTCCCTTGCTTCTTCAATTTCTTCATCTTGTCCATCTTCTTGTGATCTTGTTTCTTCTGCAGAAGTTTGTTTCTTTGGTCTTGCCATATCTTTAGTTGGTCGTGGGAATGCTCAAGCACACACAAACGGTGGGCGCCAAGATGTTGGGTAAAATACTCCAAACACGTTTATTGATGAATACTTAGTCACAAAGTGACCAGTACAACATGTCCATTACAAGAGGTTGTAGGGGGTATTTATAGGACCCCCTAGCTTCGTTATTCTAGTCAAGTGATAAACTTTACAATGACAAGATTCTCGTATCTAATCCTTCGACGAAGCCGTTTTACGATATCTTCGCATATTTTGTCTTAAGCTTTCTTTGTGTTTCATGAAAAACTTTGATTGCGAAGGTCTTTAGACGAAGCCCCCTCTCTTGGATTTCTTTTTTTGAAAGTCGAATCGCGAAGGCCTTCGTACTTCCTTCCACGATAATTAATCTCACTATACAACCATTCTTATCTTGACTTTCTTTCCTCCTTCGTATGAAACTACATTATATGAACATACTTCAAAGTTTGGGTTAGAAATTTATGTAAAATAAAGTTGACCCCCAACAACAACACACAAAAATATGATTGCTCAAAAATCCTAGAGTCCCAAAATTTTGCCTTAAGAAGCATCAGCCAATTTTTGTTATTATTTCTTAAACAAAATTATAATAAGGACATTCAAATATTTAATATACATAGTGTTTGTTTGCTTTGCAAGTACTAAAACTCTGCAGTGAAGAATAAACTTTCAATATCAGCTGCTATGTGTTTGACAAAGAATTGTAATTCTAAAAATGATAAAATCTTTTAATAGTAGCATGTAAAAGGCATGGCATCTTTTTTTTTTTTTGGTGCTATCATTGTACTTTTAGTGCCCAACGTTCTATCACACAAAAAAATTATTTTGAGAGATAGTCACTACCTACCTGTTTTCAAAGACACGGAACTATTGCAAAACAATTAGGTTGTGAGTGCTATTACCAAATTCAAGGCATGATAAATGAGGTTTATATGGTTTTGGTTATCTCTTAGGGTAAAAACTGGGAAAGCAAGGAAGCGGGACCATTGTAGATGTAGTTGAGGCCCTCCACGCTTCAACCATTTTCTTTGAACAGGCATATATAGGAAGTGTAGAGTGCATTACTTTGATTCAATTCAAAAAAACGTTTTTGGATTTCTAAATAGATAGCTTTGTGGTATCTAACATCCTTTAAGTTGAATAAGGTAATTAGGTATCTTTTAAGCTAGTTTCACGTGTCACAAAACAAAGAAATAAGAATATTTGTATGTCACAAAACATGTGAATTCTTAGGCAATGCCTTTACTTGAGTAATATTCTTTGTTGAAGATGAAAGGACAATCTTAAGAGCGAGATAATGCAAACAATGATTGGTTTTACTTTTTAATCTATCTCCCAGTTTGAGTTGTGTGCCAACTTCCAACCATGCATGAGTCCCTTATCGGTCCATTGTTACGAGCATTGTGGATCAAGCCACAAAAAGGCATTACTTCTAGGAAAAAAATTTAGACCATTGCCCGCAGATAGGTTATGACAAACTAAAGCTAAAACGGTGCATACCTCATGGAATTAAAAGACCATCTCCCATGAACTTGCGGAAAAGTAGAGCATAGTGACGCCACCGTATAAATTATTCTCTATAAGAAACAATAGCATAAGTCTATAAGAAAGTGTCATTCCCTGCGAGAAAACAAAGACATTGGACAATTTATTGCAAATAGGGATAAGAAAAGAACACTCGTTAATCGAAGAATCACAAATCACGGAGCATCATATAAGCAAATGTTTTTTTACAGATTATAGGTTTTATTAAATTGGGACAACAACAGCTGAGCTAATAATCAGAGCATCAACCAAAAAAACAAAACTCCAAGCGGGGGTCTCCATCATTATCTGCAGTAACAGATGGAGCACATCTCCTTTGCATAGGTAGCACAATCGTGAGCGACGGGTCCCAAATTACGACAAGCGGCAAGAATGCACGGTGTGGTTAGAGGTAAACTGGTTGGCTGTAATGTATGGAAAAAATACAAATTCATATGAGGATCCATACTAAACCAAAATAATGAACAATTGCATCAAATTGAAGAATCTATAACATGAGCACGGCGTTACACAAGTGCACCAAATCATCACTCGGCGGCGGCCGCGAACCTTCCTTTTGCACCATTTTAGAAAAGCGTTAGCAATTTATAGTTGGACCCATAAATCAGCCAAATCGATCAACAATTGTATCGAGTGAAGAATCATTAAATTTCACACAGGCAACACACTGCAGAGAGTTAGCGGCAATGAGAAAGCTATTTAGTATGCGATCGTAGTCTCATAAACCATGTAAAATCCGCACAAATACATATCCCGACAGTTTTTAGTTAAGTGCTATCAATCATAATGCTTGGGTTGCGACACCTTTGCGGTTTTTTTATTGACCAAATTGGAAATAAAGTTCAGATTTGATGAACTTTGAAAGCGAGAAAAGAATGACCTTTGTTGTAAGCGAAGATGAAGCTCCCCGTCGTAATTAAGGGCAACAAAGGGGTATTGTTTTCTATGAGGATCCTCATTAGGTAGTCGGTCGTATCACGAAAGAAAAAAATCCAATCCAAGAATAGAACGAAGAACGAGGAGGGGAGAGAGAAGAACCTAGGGTTTGATGGAGCGGACGAGAAGATGCGGCCTGCCGGAGATGATGTCGCATCGAAGGGTCACCACGCCGGCGAGCAATGGCGGGGCTGCTCGGCCGCGGCACAACCCGGGACGACGGCCTGGAGCCCCCGCGACGAGGTACGGGCAGCCACCACACTAGTGCAAAGACCGGCCCGGGATGCCGCCGCGCCCTGGCCGGGAGGGAGAGGAAAGGGGCGGGGAGGAGGACGACGGTGGCTGTCGCCGCCGCCACCGCCGCAAAAAGCACTTGGGGTTAGGGTTTGGCCGAGAAGAGCCCCATCGCGAGAAAAGAGGAGAGAGGGAGGCGGAGAATGAGAAGGAGGCGGCGGCCGCCGGCGGGCGGCGCGGCAATGGGAGAGCGCGGAGGCGGAGGCCGGCGGCATCGGGGGAGAGACGAGAGCTCAAGAGAAGGTTCTCGTTTTTTTTTTGCCCACACGTTGGAGAGGGCTGATTATATATGGGCGACAATTGGGACCCGTGGATCCTACGTGGATAGGTGGAAAATGCTTTGGGAGGTCCAGCCAAATGTAGAGGTTAATGCTACTTCTATCTTTGAAGTACGCGCATCCATCATATTCCACAAAAAGCCCATCATTGCTATAATGCTCATAGTTCTTGCTACTTGTCTCTCCAAAAAAAAAAAAATGAGGCTTGGGTTGTATTCATAGAAAAATAATAATAGGGAGATGAAAAATGGACAAGTGTCCTACTGAGGGCGAGTAGAGCATACCTCCTAAACATAAGAGATGAAAAATGAACAAGTGTTCGAGGGCTTAGTAGAGCCCACATCTCTAAAATAATAAAAGAGAGAAAAAGGGACACAAGTCCGGGGGTGAGTAGAACCCACCTCTCTGAAGAAAACAAAAGAAAAAAAAAGAGAGTATACAACCCAGGTTCTCCCCAACATATCCAAAGGAGAGATAGTTTCAAGGAGCAAAAGAAAAATGAGGCTTCGCATTTTACCACCATTATATTTACACCATATGTCATTTTTCACCATACATGATCCTCACGAAACTCTTATATATAGGAATCTCTGAGTTTTATTTTTTAAAAATCTTACAAAAACTCGGGATAATAGTTGATCTAAGAGCTTGAGACATAGTGCTTGACTTGATTGTTCTATCTTTCAATTGCTAAAGATCCAAGTGATGGCTATAAGCCCCATGATAAAAAAGGTTTGAAGTTAGAACAATATATTTTGAGGAGAATTCTTGTTTGAAAGCATGTGTACTTGTGAGGCATGAAAGCATTGTAGCAACTCCTGATCCATTGTTAAGTTTGACTTTGCTAGGGACTAGCAAAGGGTAAGCTTGGGGGAGCTTGTTGACACCTGTTATAGCATAATATTACTAGTCAACTAAATATGAAATAAGGACATAAAATGAATATCAACATAAGTCTAGGGGCTTTACTAACATAATTCCACGAGCTTTGGTGATTTATATATTTTCAGGGACTTAACAGATAAATGCAGAGAAGAATGGAGAAAGTTCCGGAATATATCTCACATATGATGACAAGACTTAACCATGAAGTAACTCGACCCAAAATGTGGACTAAAACACTCTAGAAGACACCAAGACACCAGAAGAAAGGTGACACAAAGGTGCCACCAGACCCTGGCGGCCGCCAGAGCCAAACAGGCCGGCCGCCAGGTGGGTCCCACCCGTCAGCCTCATCTTCCTATGGAGGTTTATCACCGACCTTGAGGTTGTATCTACACCGTTATTGAAGGTCGGTTTGATCCAATGGTGGAGATTAGAGTTGTATACGCAATACAGAAGGACTGCTCCACCTCGGACTATATAAGCAGCCCCAGGGTCGACCCCAAGGATTATCTCTCATTATTTCTTCATTATCATTCTACAGAGCAAAAGTTAGGGTTTCAATTAGAAGAGAGAGATCCCTCTAGTTGTCTAGTTGTCTAGTTCATCTAGTTGTAACTAGATCAGGGAGAGAGTAGAGGAGAGAGCTAAAGAGCCAGACCTGTCGGATCTTCCTCCACTTTGTATTCTTGCAGCAACTAGTTCGTCTTCAGCAATCTCCAGGTTCTTCATTTATTTCTAAGTATTTATTTAATTCTAGTTCTTGCCTTACTTTATTTACTGGATCTCTGCTCGTATTGAGTGCTCTAGTTATTACGTGTGATTAGAGTAGTAATCTATAGTGTAGATGTGGTGTCTAGACTAGAGATTACCCGAGGTTGCGCCCAATCCTACGGTTAGTTGTGGTAGCCCTAGGGGTGACAGCCCTGTCAGGCCTTTGTAATCCACCACGTTCGGGTTGGTGTTTTTGTAGAGCTATTGGCGCAGACTTCTTCCAACTACCTTCTTCCCGTCTTTTTTACGAGAGTTGGAACTGTTTGCTCGAAGTAGATAAAGTATAGTGAGCTTCTAATTAGATAAAACCACTTAGAAAACCCAAAATCCTCTCTACCCATATTATCTATCTTTCCTAAGACGATCATAATTCTTCTAGTACACTTCCGTTCCTCGTGGAAATCGATACCTTGGAATACTCGGGTGAAAGCTACATCGGTATCCGTGCGCTTGCGGATTTTTCTATTTGCGTTAATTTATACCAACAATGACCCGGTTCCGTCATGCGCGCACCCCCGCACGACGTAGAGGCCGTGAGCTCCGCTTACGCCTCGCGCCGGTCACACCCGTGGGCGAAAGTAGGAGGTCGGCCCCCACGTGCTCGCTACGCAAGACTGGCGACGAGAACACATCCCGCGTGACCTAGAGGTCGGAGCGCGCCCCCGCCTCGCCGCAGCGAGGTCGAGGAGAGCCATCCTACTGCGAGGCCCGCCACGCATTAAAAGGCCTGAGAGCCATCCCGCGTGTTGATATCTCTTATAGCATAAAATATAGAGGTTTTTAAAAACGAAAATAAGGGCTTAAAATGAATATCAACATAGTTTAGGGGCTTGACCGACATAATTCCATGAGTTTTGGTGATTTATATATTTTTCGAGGATTAAACAGAAAAACGCCCAAGAGTTTGCAAGCCCTACGACATAAAGACGTATCCGTGAAGCAATCCAACTTAAAACCCACGTAAGAACATTCCGAAGACACCGAAGGCATGAGCCACGAGTTGGGGCCCACCGGCAGCGGAGCCGTATGCGCCGCCTAGTAGCAAAGGCGGCCGCCTCTAGTAGCAAAAGTATCCCCGCCATTATCAAGGTCGGTTCACAACCGCCATTAAGAAGAGATCTACACCCGTTGCTCAAGGCCGGTTTGATCCAAGGGTCGTCGTGCATCGCCTAGGGCTATATAAGGAGACCCCCCCCCTGGTGAAACCCCTAATTCATTATCATTCATTATCAATGGTCGAGGCCCCGAAGTCTCCTCCTAGGTCTAGAACTAGAACTAGAACTAGAACTAGAACTAGATGAGCTAGTATTCAAGAGGGATTAGATCTCATTAGATCTAGTCTTTAGAATAAGAGAGATAGAGAGAGGGAAGGAACCCGAGGAGGTGCCGGGCTGTCGGTGCTACCTCTACAACTTGTACCTCGAGTGGAAGTTAACCTACACTTAGAGTTACTCCGGTAATCTACTTCTTCTTTTAGTAAGCATCATTGTTTATATTGTTCTTCCGATCTGCGGGTCTCTTTTGAGTACTTTAATCTAAGGCATTAGGTTAAGGTAATATTCGTAGTGTAAGCGTGGTGCTTAGGCTCGGGTATCTCGTTAGATTCATCCTATATTCGGATTGGTGGTAGATCGCGATCGTGATAGCCCCCTAGTTGGATGACCAACTAGTTGGGGTGTCGTTGATCCTTTGTATTCCCCATCCCGCCTGTAGGACTCATGGGATTTATCTCTAGATGAATCATCTTTTGTTGGTGTTTCTCCTATCGATGTCCCCAAATAGAACAATGAGAAGGCAAGTTTACTACGAGTAAGGATTAGATATCTTAGTAATCATCTCTATACTTTTAACCTTCTTAGGTCTTGTGCTACTCTAGGTTAAGATTAGATCTTAGTCTCCCTCGCGACGTTTCCCTCGTGGATACGATATTTAAAACCTTCCGGTGAAGGCTACAACGGTATCCGTGCGCTTGTGGATTATTCATCTTCAATATTTACGTGGGCATAACAAATACCAACAAGTTTTTTAAGGCGCCATTGCCGGGAAACGGTTTCTTTGAGTTGACTTTGAATCTACCTTATCCTTGTATCATATTCTTTTTTATTCTTTTATCCCTTTTATTCTTTTCTTTTTGTTTTCCTTTTCATTATGGATTCCACACCTATCTATAAATATCATCAACGCATTAAAAAGCTTTAGGGCGCCACAATCTTGAGCCTATCTTAACATCGTCCTATGAGCTGCCCTTGACTTTATAAACTTGGTTCGGAAACTAGCCTTCTCGGGGAGGGGAGGCCAACCCATATTCACACCTACGAGTTTTGAGCTAATTATGGATTGTCTTGAAAAAGGCATATCGATAAATACCTTCTGAAGTTCTTTCCGCTCTTTGGCGGAAAAGCTAAGCAAAGGGTATTATTAATGTGTAGAAAGTGAATGGAGATTGGAGAACATTGTACACCAATTTTTATCTAAAATTCTTTCCCCACCTATCGAAAGTGCCCCCCTTGAGTAGAAATTCTAACTTTTAAACAACACAAAGAAGAGTCTCTTGCTACATCATGGGAACGCGTTTTAATGTCCTTACCACTACATGCCCAAACCTTGCTATTCGGACCAGTCTTCCTTCAACATTTTTATTTAGGTCTTAATAAGGAAGATCACGGATGACCTTAATGCGGCCGGGAGCGCATTCCTCCATCTTCTGCTAGAGAAGCAAGACTTCTCGTGGACATTTAGTGGATACTCCACCTCCCTAATACTTTTCGAGAAAAAGGAAGAAGAGGAAATTACGATAGCTAATTCACAACACTTCAATCCCAAAATTTAGCTATCCACCTCGAACCATCAACATCCCAAAATCCCCAAAGGAAGAAGAAATTCCACCTTTGAAAGTGTAAATGAACCTTCCAAATTATAGGGCCCACATGTACTATCGGTACAAATCGACCTTTAATAGCCACATATGTGCACCCATAACCTAAAAGTACTATTAACTATTCCAACCCCGAGGATCGCATTCTGAGGTCATTGCGATATTACAACAGTTTTTCATACATAATCGAGTAAAAACAGCGGAAGACTTATACTACAATAATTTTATAATCATTTATCTAAAACAAGTTTTACAATATATAAGTAGGAGTAGCGTAAAGTTTATTACATATCTTTCACTAACGAGACCCGGCCCACGGGTCTCACTTCTCACTCATCGTCACTATCCTCTTGATGGATCGTCATACAACAAGGTCCAGTCAAGACATGACTACTGGTCTGCAACATGGATAAACAAACCACGAAAGTGCGGGAGTACTCAACAAGACTTACCCGACTAAAGAAAATAGGAGAAGACTCCAAGAATCTTTGGTCTAATAGGATTTAAGGTAAGGCTTTTAGCAAGAATCAAGGACTCTTTTTTGCGAGAAAAGCTTACTAGTAGTGAGTCCTTACTTTCAATATTTAAATCCCAATTAAGTTTCTCACCTACTCTAGGTGATCTTACACTAGAGCACACGCTTCTTGGATATTCCATCACTTATTCCATCTCTTCATAGTTTCATAATTAAACTACGATGTAAGGGGAAACCGGTCTCCATGTCCAGAAGCACGGCGATTTTCAAATCAATTAACCCAAATTGGGGAGTTCTTTCCACACGATATATGTAGCACTTAAGCTTGCATATATCAACCCTTTCTTGGATACTCAAAAGCGGAACCGCGTCCTCGCCACCCGAGAGCACGCATTACACCTCACACCCGGGGAATCTAACCCCACGGGCATCGGGACTTTAACCCATGAGTGTACACGGTACTCCCCGCCATCTCTCCACTCCCGGTCTTGGTTGTACATTTCGATTTGACACCGAGATCGGGCTTACCGGAGTATGTGGTCGATTACTAGTTTCGACCGCCCCGGGGCGACGCCTTGCATTGAGCGTGCCATTGGTCAAAAGACCTCGGGCGCGCCGTTTGCGTTCCAAAGTCTCATCCACATTGCTTACAACGAACGGTCCTTAATCGACAAGCGAAAATACTACAATCGAGATTCCATTCTCGGTGCAAATTACCCGACGGTCTCAAGTTAAACACCATATTCCAATATGGTTTCATAACATAGCATCCTTTCTCAACAAGCGCCCATTCGGGCTATGATTGAAAACTTAGCACATTTTGACTCAAAAAAGTCTAACTAATTAAGCATGGCTAAGCATCACTAAGCATTTTCAAAATTAAATAGGTTAACAAGAATGGTATAGCAATAATCAAGGATGAAAGTGCGGCAATTAGGTTATCACTCAACTCCTAATTACTTAATGCAATAAATCATAAATATTAAGTGGTATAAAGCTTTTAAAATATCAAGGAAGGGTTTAATGTAACCGGGGCTTGCCTTGGTTGACGAATAACCCCGACTCGGCGATGGATCACAATAATCGAACTTCGGATCAACAAGAAAACCCTCTTCGGAAGCTTGATGCGGCGATCTCTCGATCACCTTCATTCACTATCTGAAAAGAATAATATATGCTTTACATGATGCGTGTATATAAACATGATGCTGGCGAGAGTGCATGAAATGATAAACACTTGAGTACAACATTCCTTCACGATAAAGTTGCAATCCAACAAAACCAACTTGTTGAACTACTCTACGAGATATCATCACCATTGCCTAAGGAGTTCTCAAGGACCATTTGATATTGGTATGGTTTAGGGTTCACTAAATAATCCAAAAAATTCACCCAAAACCCTAGATGATAAGACATTAAACAAATTATTTAACACATGAAATAATAGAGCATAAAATAATAAATATTTTAAATTTCTTTTAAACAAGCTCAAAATTTTTGTACGGTAGATCATGTCATAAAACAGTGTCAAAATAATTTTCATGATTTTTTGGATAAATAGAATAATTATTAAAAATCAAGGAAGATGCATTTTTCAATTAAAATTTGTATTTTTAAATCATGCCCAAACTATTTAAAATTCAAGTTTCATAATTTTCCTAGATAGTAAATATGATGGGAAGGCTACACAAAAATTTTCATGATTTTAGAACCCATATTTGAATTTATATGAAATTTGGAAAATCGGACACTATTCAAATAAATGAAATTGAATAAAACATTTCATAAATGAAAAAAAGGGTTTCGGGTTGAATCGCCCCGATCTGTACGCGGCAGCACTGTTCATGGCCTGTTGCGTGCATAATGGACCGAGCTGCTTGAGCGGTGGCGAACCTACCCGTTGGAACGATCGTCGGGCCGGCTTGATGCGATATAACGGCGGCACCATTGCTGATGATCCTGGCCCGGCGCTGGGATGTTGCTCGCGGCCGTGGCGGCCTTGGCTCACAGCGCACAGCGGTGCGGCTGCGTTCCGGCGTCGGCGATGGACCAAATAAGCGGAAAAGAGGCGGCGGGAGCTCAGCGGACTTGGAGCGTGACTTGGTTTGGGCGGGGGCACCGGAGCTAGGTCGTCGGCGGCAGCGGTGGGCGCGGCGGCTCGGACGCCCAGCGTTCGTGCGTCGGGGCCCCAAGCGCGAAAACCAGCGAGTCGTTCACAACCCGCGTCAAGGCAATGCGATAACGCTAACTGGTTCGCCTCAGCTCACGGAATCGGTGGCGGCGGCGGGGGCTCGCGGTGGCGTCGAGCGGGGAACAAAGCGGCGGCGGGGCGACTCGGCGATGAGGGGCTGTCAGGTCTAGGGCTCAAATGGCGTGGGCGAGTTGCGGTGCGGTAGCAATCCGCTTGGTGAGAGATGGCGCGGCGGGCGACGAACGATGGCGACGGACGGAGGAGATTCGGCGGGCGGTTTTCAAAAAAGAAGAAAACGGCGACCCTTGGCGTCCCTATTTATAAAAGGGGAGGTCGGACGGGTGGGCCGGCGACGTCGCGAAAGCTCCTCGGCCGGTCGGTTTCGCGAAAGGACGGCGGTGGACGGCGCGCCGGCGCTTTTAGCGGCGGTGGTGGCCGGCCATAGGGCCGTTCATCGTATGCGCATCAAACCCTAACTTCGGTTTTTGTCAAATTACTTTCAAAATTTGAACTGAACTCAAAAATTTCAAAAACAAAGTTTGCTTAAAATTTCAAGATCTACAAATTTCATAATTGGAACATTTTCAAATTCGGCCTCAAAATTGTACTTTTGAAATGGGGTCAAAAAGTAAGAAATTTGAATTCAAAATTACTTTTAAAATTATATAGAAACTTGAAAAACTTTGTACATATCTTTTGTTCATCAAAACAAGATCTACAAACTAGCTTTTGGAAGTTTTGTCAAATTTTGCTTAGATTTTGAAATAAAGAAAAGGGGTAAATAGGGTTTTGTCGAATTCAAAACTTCTTTAAATTTTTGAACTAAACTTTGAAAACTCAAAATACCAACTTTGCTCAACTTTGAAAACCCTACCATTTCACTTTTTGTGACCACCCTCAAATTCTTGATAAATTTTGAAATAAAGAAAGAGGGACAAACTAGGGTTTAGAAATTAGGGTTTCCGACAAGGGAGGGTAACTTCCTGATTCGATTCCTCTCGCGTCTTTTCGGACCGGCGGCTAAACCAAACATAAAATAAACTCATTTTAGTTCAATGCAAGACATGGTGGGTTAAACATGCATGCTTTGCAATGATCATGATGACATGTCACGTTTTAGTAATAGTAACACCGGGGGTGTTACGACCCTTCCCTCTTAAAGAAATCTCATCCCAGATTTGAAGCCTAGGGTTTAGTAACGGCAAAGGAAATGTGTCAAGCAAACACATCTCAAACTATTTTATAAAACAAGAAGAGGTCTTACATTTACACGGGTTATGAAAGTGAGAATTTGGGAAAATTTTTAGTTAGAAAGTCTTAGATTCCCAAGTAGCTTCTTCTTCCGAAAGTGTTGACTCCATTGGATCTTGTACCATCGATAGTTACGCTTTGGGTGACTCGAGCTTTTCGATCTAGGATCCGAATAGGATATTCGAGTAGGTCGGTCGGGTTCTAATTTAACTTCTTTGAAATCAACCACACGATCCGGTACTCGTAGGCATTTCTTCAACCGAGATACATGGAAGACATCATGCTTCTTCGATAATCTTTACGGCAATCCGAAGTCGATAGGCAATCGGTCCACGTTTTCCAAGATTTGAAATGGACCGATGTATCAAGGTGCCAGTTACCTTTAATTCCAAAGCGATTTACTCCTTTCATAGGCGACACTTTCAAATATACATAATTCCCCAC